>CM053587.1:151061025-151092569 GCA_028646515.1 Pseudochirops corinnae | reverse complement strand
CTTCATGTTTATTGGAGGCCCCTGGTGGGGGCACTCTGGCTGTGCTCTCCTCCTCCCTCTCTCTCCCATGATCTTTCTTTTCCTCAAAGAAGGAATCTAGTGTTTGGGTGCTGTTCTTACTTTGCTTCTCATGCTTATTCTTACTCATGGTTGGTCAGTCCGTGATTTTTTTTTTTAATCTCTATGGGGCTCTTCTTGCAGAAGGGAAAGCTCTGTCCCAAATCGCTGGGGTCCTCCTGGCTGCCGTAGCTCTCAGGAAGGTGCTGGGACCCTTCCTACTTACTTCCGGCTGACTGGATAATGAAGACTCCAAAACCGAGGCCCAAGACGGCGATCCGGATCCAGGCTGCTCAATGTGAGAACAC
Organism: Pseudochirops corinnae; assembly: GCA_028646515.1. Taxonomy (NCBI): domain Eukaryota; kingdom Metazoa; phylum Chordata; class Mammalia; order Diprotodontia; family Pseudocheiridae; genus Pseudochirops; species Pseudochirops corinnae. The sequence continues at coordinate 151,092,204 of CM053587.1, read as the reverse complement.
TGGGCTCAGATCAATCGCTTAGTCCCCCTGCTGTCTGCAGGCCATGGGCGGGAAGCTGCAATGCGGAGGCGGGTGCAAAACCTCTGCCTTTCGCTTTTCCACTCTGGAGGCCTTTCAGCCAGACTGCTTTTCCCCCAAGACCTTGCAAGTCCCACTGACCTAGTTCTGAACGCTCCTCGCTGCTGGCAGCTGCCACTAATCTGCTCACCGCTCCTCTCGTCTGGCTGCCCCTGGGGCTCACCAGCGGCTTCAGGCCAGGCTGGTTTTGCAGTGCTGATATGGTTCCTCATAGCCGAGCTAACTTTAGTGAGAAGTATCTTTGTGTGCGTTTTGGAGTTCTAGGATTGGTTTAGAGTCCTATTCCATGGGTATTTTGGGGTGGCTATGTGAGAGCTGCGATATGTTGCTGCTGCTATGCCGCCATCTTGGCTCCGCCTATTATTTCTTATAGTAGAATAGTATTCCAAAAAAAAAAAAAAAGAATAGTATTCCATCACAGTCATATACCACAACTCATTCAGCCTTTCTCCAATTGATGGGCATCCCCTCAATTTCTTTGCCACCATAAAAAGAATTGCTAGAAATATTTTGTACATGGCGGACTGTTTCCCAAATTATGGTGCTGGAGAAGATTTTTGAAAATTTCTTGCACAGGAAAGAGATCAAATCAGTCAATAATTAAAGAAATTAATTCAGGCTATTTACTAGTAGATCAAATACTGAAGCTGAAGTTTTGATACTTTGGCTACACAAAGAGAACAAGGGACACATTGGAAAAGACTCCAATGTTGAGAAAGATTGAAGGCAAAAGGAAAAAGTGATGGCAGAGGATGAAATTAATATAGAGTTATAGAAACAATAAATATGAATCTGGACAAACTTCAACAAATAGCAGAGTATAGAAGGGCCTGGAGTGCTATGGTCCATGAGGTCATGAAGAGTTGGACACTACTAAACAACTGAACAGCAACAATAAATACATAGCTCTGATTTCTTCCTCTGAAAACTGCCTGTTTATATGCTTTGAACATTTATCAATTGGGGAATGACTTAATAGTCTTGTGAATTTGACTCTGTTCTCTATATATTTGAGAAATGAGGAAGCTACTTGTTAAAAAACAACTTTTTTTTTTTTACCCAGCTTTCTGCTTTCCTTCTGATCTTGGCTGCATTGGTTTAGTTTGTGAAAAAAACTTCTTAGTTCATCAGAATTTTCCATTTTATATCTTATAATGCTTTCTACCTCTTATTTGCTCATTAATTCTTCTTTTACTCATAGATCTGACAGGTAAAGTATTCCATGTTCCCCTAATTTGCCAAGGGTATCATGATTTATGTCTAAATTATGTACACATTTTGATCTTATCTTGGTATATATTGTGATATATTGGTCTAAACTTAAGTTTCTGTCAAACTGTTTTCTGGTTTTCCCAAAAGATTTTGTCAGATGGTGAGGTGTTGTCCCCAAAGTTTGGATCTTTGGGTTTCTCAAATATTAAATAGCTATGGTCATTTATACTGCATATTGTGAAATTTATCTATTCCACCGATCCACTCTATTTCTTAGCCAGTATCAGATTATTCTGATGATTATTGCTTTATAACACAGTTTGAGATCTGGTGGCAAGGTCACCTTCCTTCACGTTTGTTTTATTAATTCCCTTGATATTCTTGGCCTATTGTTTTTTCAGATGAATTTTGTTATTATTTGTTCTAGTTCTATGAAATAATTTTGATAATTTGATTGGCATGGTAGTAAAAAAGTAAGTTAATGTAGACAGAATTGTCAATTTTTTTCAAAATGTTTAATTTATTTGAGTTTTATTTTAGTTTTCAACATTCACTTCACAAAGTCACAAGATTTTGAGTTCCAAATTTTCTCTTCATCTCTGCCCTCTCCCTACCCCATAATGGCATGCATTCTAATTACCCCTTCCCCCAATATGTCCTTCCTTCTATCACCCCACCTCCCTCTCTTTTCCCTTCCCCTTCTACTTTACTGTAGAGTAAGCTCGATTTCTATACCCCATTGCTTTTGTATCTTATTTACCAGTTGCATGTAAAAACAATTTTTAACATTCGTTTTTAAAATTTTGAGTTCCAGATTTACTCCATTTCTTCCTCCCCAACCACCTTCATTGAGAAGGCAAGAAATTCTATATAGGTTGTACATGTGTAGTCATGCAAAATACTTCCATAATAGTCATGTTGTGAAAGACTAACTATATTTCTCTCCGTCTTATCCTGTCCATTTATTCTATTCTCTCTTTTGACACTGTCCCTCCTCAAAAATGTTTGCTTCTGATCACCTCTTCCCCCAATCTTCTATTATCCACTCTCTATTATCCTCATTGTCCCTACTTTCTTTTGGGGTAAGGTAGATTCCCATATCCAGTTGAGAGTGTATATTCCCTCCTTAAGCCAAATCCAATGAGAGTAAGGTTCACTCATTACCTTTCACCTCCCCCTCTTCCCCTTCACTGTGAAAACTTTTTCTTGCCTTTTTTATGTGAAATAATTTACCCCATTCTACCTCTACCTTTCTTTTTCTCCCAATAAATTCCTCCCTCTCTCACCCCTTAATTTTATTTTTAGATATCATCCCTTCATATTCAACTCACCCTGTGCCCTCTTTCTATATATATATTCCCTCCAACTACCCTAATAATGAGAAAGGTCTCATGAGTTACAAATATCATCTTTTCATATAGGAATTTAAACAGTTCAACTTTAATAAATCCCTTATCACTTCTCTTTCCTGTTTACCTTTTTTTAAGGTGTTATTTTTTAGAGGCTTTTTTTCTTGCCTCTTTTGCCAAGATATTGACTTTATTTTCACAATTTTCTTTCATCACTCTCATTTTCCCCTCTTTTTTCTCTATCTCTCATTTCATGTTTAAAATCCTTTTTTAATTCCTTTAGGAATTTTTGTTGGAATATTAAATATTTATATATACTCAAATATTAAATATTTTTTTACGGTTTGTGTTTGTGTCGTATCCATATTTGGATATCCATATTTTTCTTTGAAACTTTGCTTATAGCTATTTTGATACCATTGTCTTCTTTTGAGTCTTGTGTCTTTAGCTTGCCTGTAACCACAGAAAATTCTTCTAGTCACAGTTATTTTGTTGTGGTGGTGGTGATGATGGTGGTGGTATGCTCATTTTCCCTGACTATTTTTTACTTTTAACTTTATATTAATGTTGAGCTATGCTCCTCGTTTGGAGAGAGGCCTGTCTTACACTTTAGGTCTTTCATGCCACTGTTTCCAAAACTAGTTCTGGAGATCTGTAAGTTTTCAGTGCTTCTAAGGTGGTATGATCTAAGAAGAGATCACTGTTTTCTTGGCCTATGTTCTGATCTTTACCCGAGGAGAGACTTGTTCCAGAGTAATCACAAGTGCTAGCATTCTTCCTGACCTTGGAACTGTGATTAGACTCCGTGTGCTTCTATAATTGCAAGCACTAGTGCTTCTTCCTGCCTTGAAACAGGACCCCACTCTCTTTCAAGTGACCACAGATATGCTTCTCTGCCCTGGAACTGTGACTAGGCTCCATTCTTCATTGAAGCAAAAAGTGTTATCATTTATTTTGGCCCCGGAACTGAGACTCAAGCCTCTGTTTTCCTGGGGTTGCCAGTACTAGTGATCCTTACTATATTGGAACTGAGACCAGGGCCATGCTCCCTTGAAAGTGATCCCAGACACTCTTCTTCCTACTGCCTTGGCCCCTGGCTACAGAGTGCTGTTGCTCCTCTTTGCCCCAGAAATGTGACCCAGAACTATATATGTGCTGGTAACTGGTTCTTATCTCTTTCTGACCAATTTTCTACACACACCCCTTACTTTTTATGGGCAGAGAGCTTGGAAAGCTGCTGCTGTTGCTGCTGTTATAGTCCCCTCCAAGCCTTGCTACTGGCATTTTGGCACAGCCTGCACTATGCTCTAACCAAATATATGACAGACCTTTCTTGCTGACCTCTTAAACTGTCTTGGGCTAAAAAATTGTTTCACTCTGACCTTTTTGTTGGCCCAACCACTCCATTGATTTGAGGCATTATTTTAAAGTTGTTTGGAAGGAAATTTGAGAAAATTCAGACAAATTTCTGCCTCTACTTCGCCATCTTGGCTAAGAAGCTATATTTTGAGAAGTAGGGAATGATATTTTAGGTGGTAAAAGAGACACAGGAAATTGGATGAAATATTCTAGTAAAGAAATATTTCAGGGCAGCATGCAGAATCATACAATTTCAGAGTTTAAAGGGAGTTCAGAAGCAATTGAATCCAATACACAACTGTAAAGCCAAGCACGAGCAGCTTTCCAGAGGACTGCTGCTGTGAACAGCTTTTAGATTCTGATCACTTAGTACAGTGAACTCTGTATTTATTCAGCAGTAAACTAAAGCAAAACATTCACAGAAACCAAAGTACAGCATTCAAAATGTTATAACATAACAACTTATCACTAAAGTGGCCACATAGTTTTCACCAAAGTGGCCACATAGTTTTAAGCAAAATACATCATTCAGTAAGTCCTTAACTCAGTCATCCTTAAGGAGCAAGCCTCCTTAAGGGACACAAAGTACAAAGGTCAGAGTTCTCCACCTGTAGGTCACATTGTCTCAGTCAAAAATTCTTCTTTCTTCTTGAATGGAGATTAGCTTCCAATGATCCTTAACTCAGTCATCCCTAAGAAGTACAAGGAACAGACAACATAGTTCTCCTGCTCCTAGGCCATAGTAAATCATGATCTTTTCAGTCAGTATTAAATAGCCAAGAAGAGATCTTTTCATCTTGTCTCTAGGCTGGCTCTCAGATTCCATGGTTCCTCATACATGGTCCCAGCGTTTGCCTGAATTTACCCAACTGTCACCTGGATTCAAAGGAAGGCAGCTCTCAGCTCCTGATCTAGCTCCTTGTCCAGTTCCATATGAAGATCACACCTCAAATCCTTTGCAGTTTCTGTTTCTGGAAAGATAAAGCTTAACAGAGCCAAAACTACCTTCATGCACATTGCTGGCACCATCATCAATTAACTTTCTGCCAGCGAAATCAACACAGACCCACATACAAGGTCTGAGAACTCAACACAAATCGTCACTATAGTTCCAGGACCTCTAAAACCCTCTTCCAGTACTTCTGTAAACAGATAACAAGAAAATCCTCTTTCAGGGCTTCTGTACAAAGTATTACAAGCAAAAATCAACACAGACAGAAGAGACAAACAGAGTGCTGCCACCACAATTGTTCCCTTCTCAATTCTTCTCTTTCCCAGCTTGGGCTTCCCCTTATACATGATCATAAGCTCCTCCATGTTCTGCCCACCTCTTACATCCTTCTTGTTCCTGTCTTTGGCAAGTCCCTAGCAGTGTGGGTTTCACAAGTTCTGTTTCTTAACAAAGACTTGATATAATCATGGGCAAAGCTCAAAAAAAAACTTGAACTGAAACAAGTTGCTAAATAATTAAATAGCTGAAACAAAGCACTAAGTACTTCTTTGCTTGCCATTACATCAATTAAACAATAATCCCATTTACATTACCACATACCTGACACAAGTGAGACTAGAGTTAGGTTTTTTTTTTGTTTTTTGTTTTGTGAAAACCAGCATCTCAAAAGGTTACCCTGTATCTTATTAAGCAGTACTGCGTTTTGTTTTGGGATACATTTAGATTCAGTTATTGGGAAGGATTGTTTATTTTTTCCCTCTATATCAAATCTACCTCTCTACAACTTGAACCAATTGATCCTGTTGCCCTCTGGGGACAAACAGAAGTTGAATCTCTCTTTCAAGTAACAGTCATTCTGATACTCAAAGACTTCTACTTTCTCCCTCTTACATCTTTTTTCAGATTAAACATTCCTAGTGCCTTCAAACAGTGTTCATATGGTATTAATTCAAGACTCTTCTTCATCTTGATAAGCTTTTCTTGTGATGCTCTCTAGCGTATTAGTCTCATTCTTAAAATGTGGCATCTAGAGGTAAACATAGTATTCTAGCTATGGTCTCACCATAGGGCAGGGGTAAGAGAAAAACTCTGGGTATCAAAATGGAAAAGAATCCATTGATTCCTTAAATTATCAAAAGGGCACTAGAGATGAACTCTCTCAGCTTTTCTAATTACTATTAAATAATGGGGATTTTTAATATTAAATAAATTTCAGCTTTAAATGGATATAAACAAAAGTTACATGGATGTGAAGACATTTTTAAAAATTCCCATGGCCAGAGTTGTATAGTACCATGAGAAAAGCCGCATGCCAGGCCAACATGAGAATTTGTATAGTGGTGTAAATGATGGGCCTGGTTACTGTGGTCATGCCTGAATGAAGGCTGATACAGTGGTTGCTGATGGAAGCAAAGCAGGCAGTAACTTTATTAAATTGTTAATGTTCTTCAAAATAAGTAGGCACATGGGCTTATGGATTATGAGATAGCCAGCATTTCAAGCAACCATAAAAAGTACTAACAAGCCCTTATATAGGACCCCAAGGCCCAAGTAGAGTTTCTGATCTGGCTCCCCAAAGGGACCTTAGATTTGGAGTTCTATTGCTAAATTCTTTCTATGGTTTAAACAAAGCTCTGGTTTGATGAAGGTGCACATTTTCACAAAGTTGTAGGTTGTGGAGAGAGAGAGATACTATAAAGGTCCAGAGCTTTACAGGCATGTTTCAATTATCCATGCTTAATGGAAAAACAGGAGAGGTAATAAAAGAATCACGGATAACATAGGAATGATTTGTACTTAGTTTGGGTTTTAGAAGGCCTTCCATGATGTTTTCCCTAATAGATTATTTTTTGTCAGGGTGTAACAATTACTGGCCACCAAAATTATTGTAGGCAGTGGCAAAAGCTATTGTGACCTCAATTTACATTTTACCAACTGGAAATGGTTATTTTATCTTTTGTAGCATTCTATGTTATAACTTACAGAGATATTAAGTTCTTACTGACTTGGAAGCTCAGAATTTTGGCTATTTACACGTTGTATTCTAAGCTCTTTATTTTCCTTTCATTTTTCCCACTAATTTCATTTCTCATTTCATTCTTTGTCTCTTATTTCATTCCTTCCCTTCAACTTCTGTTAAAATCTTTGGGGAAAACCATTTTTTTCTCTGAAGCTCTTCATGCACTTATGGGGTTACTTTCTTCTGGATTTTAATCTTAACTTTTTATTAACTCATAATACTTATTACTTGTGATTGCTATTTCCTTCTATATTTCCAGATCATGTTTTCCTTGGGAATTTTGTGCTTGAGATAGTCTGCTCTGAAACTCTTAGGGATGGTTTGTATAGACCTTATTTGGTCTAGTCCCCTCTGTAGTTTGGATGCTGTAACAATTTTGTATCTACTTGTAATGCTTATATTAGTGCTCACACCCTGTATCTCAATCTCTGGCTTCTATCTTAAATTCCTGGTCATCAATTAGTGATTTTGATCTAGGGTGTTGTTGTTTTTTTCTGTTTCTTTGCAAGATGATCCATCAGGCTCCACTGATGGAGTCCTAACACATCTCAGTGGAATGTTGAAGATCAGACTTAGTGCATAGCTCTCCAAGGACTGGTACTGCTCTCCCATCACCTCATCAGTCATCCAACCTTCTCTCAGTGTTTCAATCAGTATATCTCCAGTCTTTGCCTGCCTATATGGTGGCCTCTTGGGGCCAGTTGTGTCTCTCATGTCTCTTCTCGCAGAGCTGAAATGTCTTCAGATAGCTGATTATTTTAACTGATTCTTCTTTATGTTAGCTGCTGTTCAGAGCACTTAGCTGGCTTCTGGTCATACAGATTCTGTTGCAAGAAATCTAGTGTCACGAATCTTGACTGTCTGCTGAAGTGGTCCATTTCATTTTGAAGAAGTTCTAATTATTAGGAATCTCTTAGTAACATTAAGTAAGAGTTATTCTGCTTGCAACTTCCATCCATGAGCATTCATTAGTTTTACATTAACCTACAAATCGAGGCATTCTTGTCACATCATCATCATAACTTATCATTAGGCACTTTAAGTTTCCAAAGCATTTTGCAAAATATATTTTATTTCAGTTTGTCAGTCAATTAATCAACAATTTTTTTTTATTAAGCACTCACTAGTTGCCAGATGTGCTAAACTCTGCAGATACAAAAAAAGGCAGAAACACAATCCCTTCTACGAGGATCTCACATTCTAATGGGACCACAATATGTAAAAAAAAAAAAAAAGTGCTTTGAATTTCTAAAGAACTCTTAGAGATAGGCACTGAAGATATTATTGCCATTTTATAGATAGGAAACTGAATCACAGAGAAGTTGTGACTTGCTAGGGTTACACAGATTGTAAGTGTTAGAAGCAGGAAGGGAGCCTAGCTTTCTTCACTTTATGCCAGCATGCTAACCACTATTTCATCACCATAATTCAGGACTCTAACAACTGCATTAATGCAAAGTGATATAAGAAAGTGAAGTCTGAGGACATTATAATCTCTAACAACATTATAGGCATGTACTGGTCACATGCTTATTACTTTTCTTCCTCAAACGGAATTCCTTCAGAAGGAGAAGGATTCCTTGGGTCATGTGCATATCAGAAGAAATAAGTTCATTTTACTTACTGTTTATTAGACAAATTATTTAATTTCATTTCCCCCATTACATTATTTGTGTATTATGCCCAATTTAGAGGAAAGTAAATGAGGAAATAATACCATTAACGAACATTCAGTTAGAGAGAATGTCCGAATTAGAACTCCAACACTGACATTTTATTGACCCACACTGTCTTTTAGGTATTAATTCAACTGCTCAAATAAAAATGGGCATTAAAATAGAATTTCTTATTTAAAGTGTGTTTAATTATAGTTATGTATTGTGAAAACAATAATATATGGCTCAGTGCCACATGCAATCTTCAGTTATATCTTCCAGTTAAGGCATTACAGTGTCCTAACTTCCAGGTTATAGATATATGTTTTTCATTGGTTTGTAGAAAAGAATGTGAATCAGAAAAGTTTTTCATTTGTAATATTGGTTTTCAAGCACTACTCAATAGATTTCACATAAAATTATTTTCTCCAAATGTCCTAGCATATAGAAAATATTTTCCTAAGAAGAAATTATCTGCAAAATGAAGGGAAATTTGGTCCCTGACTTGTATCATATGGAATAAATATTAATGGGATAAAGTGTTCAAAATATTAAGCTAACTGGAAGAAAGATATATTAGAGGGTTTCAACACATTGTTGTCAAAAGAGTTGAGTAAACAGAGAATTCCAGTTTTGTCTGTTACAATATATGTTCTATATTCAAAATGCTGAGATCAGAAGATACATGTATTTTATATAGAAGTTACAGCTTGCACCTGAAATGATTTAAAGAAATAATGTAATAGATTAAAAATAATTATGTAAAAATAATTGGAAAAGAGATATAAAAGGATGCTGACCAGCTGTTCACTGATTTCCCCTGATAATCAAAGAGATAAATATTTTTAAAGTGTTGAAGATGGAGAATATACCATGAAGTGTTATCATTTGCTAATTTATACTCCAAAAATTCAGAACTAATCATAACTTCAAAAGTTGTGACCTAAACTCTACCTTAGCCTTGGTGGAAAAAATTTGCTAGAGTAAATTGGTAAAATTCTCTCTCTCTCTCTCTCTCTCTCTCTCTCTCTCTCTCTCTCTGTCTGTCTGCCTCTTTTTCTTTTTCTTTATCTCTTTCTTTTTAATTCTTTTCCTCCAGCCTATATTTCCCATTGGATAAGAAGAATAAATGTTCTACTGCAGTATTATGCTTTCATTTATAAAAACACATCTTAAAGTACTATTGCAAAAATGTTTGCAACTGTATATAATTCAAAGGAAGAAAAATATTTTATTTTCTTCATTAAAACTGCTGTCTGATCCCTAATGAACTTCCTCCTCAATTAGTAAATGTCCCTTTATTTTAAATGAAGAGATTTTCCACTATTTTTTGTTGTTGTTTAGTCATTTCAGTCATGTCTGAATCTCCATGATTCCATTTAGGGGTTTCTTGGTGAAGATACTGGAGTACTCTGTCATTTCCTTCTCCAGCTCATTTTACAGATGAGTAAAGTGAGGCAAAAAGTATTAAGTGACTGGCCCAAGATCACATAGCTAGCAAGTGACTGACACTTGATCTGAACTCAAGTTTTCCTGACTCCAGGTCCGGTGCTCCATCTACTGAGACACTGCCTGCTTCATTTTTCACTATAAGGGTTGTCAAAAAAGCATATGTAACTGTGAAATTCTTGAGGAATTTAGTAGATTCAATTCAATTGCATTCAATAGATGTTCCTCATTTTTATAATGTTTATGTAAGATCTTAACTAGAGACTGGCAGCTATGTGGTACAGTGGATAGAGTGCCAGCCAGGCCTGGAATCAGAAAGACTTGAGTTCAAATTCAGCCTCAGATCCTTTCTAGCTTTCTGATCCTGGGCACTTAATCCTGTTTGCCTCAATTACCTCATCTTTAAAATGAGTTTGAGAAGGAGAAATGGCAAATCACTCCAGTATTTCTGCTAAGAAAACCACAAATGGGGTCACAAGGAGTTGGACATGACTAAAACAACTGACCATCACTGCCAACAAAAAGCTGGAGCCTAGGGGACAGACTAGATGGCCCTTTTAGGCATCTTCTTGTCTTGTAATTCTGCAAAATGTTCATCTGTGTGTAAGCAAATATTAATTTCCAAAGAATTTCAAGAATTTCCCTTAAGTTCCTCAAATATGGCACTAATGATCGATTTATTTCTTATATGTATTTTTTTGTATGAATATAGATGACCTATCAATAGATGGGAATACAAAACTGAACAAAGTGGGCTCATGGTGTAGCTCTTAAAAAGTGTCTATGTGGCCCAGTGATTATAACTGCCTATATAAAATATAAACATAGTGCCAGGCATTATTAGCCCCACAATTAAGATGTTTATAAAGCAGAGCGACCACAATTGTTTAACCATGTAAAAATAGCACATTATGTTCTGCTTAAGTTGAAAATTCTTCTAAAGGGGTAGACCCTTTTTTAAAGCATTGCTGTCAACAGCAGCCGGTTTGACTGACAGCCAGTGCTCCCAGTTTGACTGACACCCAGTTCCCATTCATTGTGTGCTAGATTGACCGACTTCAAAAAAAGGAAGTGATGGGGGAGGGCTAGGTGACTCCTGTCACACAGAAAATCAGGAAACTCAGAGCCAACAGTCCCATGGGAGAATTGCTGCTGTGGAAATGATAGGGACTCACATTTCCTTCTAATATTCAGTCTTCTCTCTCTTTCCCCTCACCCATGTCTCTCTCTCTCTCTCTCTCTCTCTCTCTCTCTCTCTCTCTCTCTCTGAAAGGGTTAAATGTAGTCATGGGAATAAGTGCATTCTGTATGGTGTGTGGAGCAGCCACTGCACTGAGAGATAGCTTGCTATTAGGTCACAGTTTGAATTTAGATTTCAGGGGAGGGCAGAAAATTATGGCTTTTGCCTTAATTAGAATAGTCACTATTAAAGGAAATAAGCTAAAGTGTGGGTAGTTAATTTAAAAATTTCAATAAATAATTAATGTCATACTATTTTCTTTTTAAGCTTAAAACCTCAAAGCAGGGATAACCCCTAGACCAACAGAAGAAGCTGTAAGTGTCCCTTCCAGTGTGGACAGCTCTGGGAGGTGAGAAATAAAAGGAAAAGGAGTTCAGGCTAGCAACTTGACACCCTAGTGGTGGGATATTAACAGAATCTAGGATCTCATATTCGGCTAAACAAGATAGAGTTCACATCCAGAAAAGTCAGTGAAACTAGGGAGGAGTGAGAAAGTACCATGAATTTAAGACACCAAACTTAGGGTTAGTCACCTAAGGAAAGGAGGGACAACAGTAGGGCATCCAAAGACATAAAGTCAGGCAGGTGACAGAATCATAGCACTCTACACTTAGAAATGGAAGAGATCTCAGAGGTCAGCTAGTTCAATCTTATCTCATAGATAAGAAAACTAATGTCTGGAGAAATAAAGTGGCAGAGGTAGTGAGTAATAACAGAAACAGAATCTGAACCCACAACTTTACCTTATAGTAAGGGGTGCCTGGAATGATTCTTACTGTTGAACCACATGCCACCTCTGGTGAAAAGAACATCATCTATTGACAGCTGCCTGATGCTGGAGACACAAGGTCTTTGGCAGAGGCTCTAACGAACTTACCCAGAAGAATAAGTTCACTTCAGAGATATCAAACATCAGAGTAATCAAAGAGAGAACCGAAAGTGTTTTGATTCCTTTGAAAAAAAGAAAACAACAATTCCCCTAATAGTACTTAAATGACAGAATAATTCTTAGTTAAATGTCATCTCACTTAGAAGCGTTTTGGATTCAGAAACCAAATAAAACAAGAAATTTCTATTCTCTGGTAAATCAAGAATAGGAATTATTCTTTAATTTTTTTAAGTTGCAATAGTGTATACTAAGTGTTTTGCTGATGCTGGATATAGCAGATGACTTCAAAGGTCAGATGCTGCCCATCAATAAGATATTTCTGACTCTAGGATGGGAATTTTGTGGGGTGCACTAGTTCTTTTAAGGAGGCCAGAGTTTGAAGAAAAGATTTGTATCAGGTACTGAGGAAGGTTCAGGACAGTCCTTTGGAATTTTTAATAATAGAGAATAATTAAGATCCATTTCAACCTGGAGCCTGGGAACAAATTCCTGCCTAAGCTTCATGTTACATCACTTATTACCGAGTGTCAGAAACTGCAGTTGTCAGGAATAAGAGGGAATGTTCTACATTTCAGGAAGAAATTTTAACAGAAATGACAGGTGGGAAAGGTTGACTCCAAGGATTTTTTTTAATGCCCTTTTGCTTTTTATGAAAGAAAAAAAAGGTACTGATGAAGAAGAGATTAATATGATTATATGCCATTTCTGAGTTAAAATGTAAAAAATGTGGTTTTTTTGTTTATGGAGTTTCAAAGAGAAGTCCAGTCAATAGAAATAAAAATGACTTGATACCAGCATAAAACAATCACTCAACAAATATTTTAAATGAAACAATGCAGTCACTGTGCCAGGTAGGTGCTGGGGATATCAAAGACAAAAGTGAAACAACGCTGACCCACGAGGAATTTACATTGTAATGGTAGGGATGATGACATAAACTAAGATCATTATTGATTGAATGTATGCAAAGTGAATAAAATGTAATTTGGGGAGGCTACAGGGACCGGGAAAGACTAAATTGAAAAGATTCATCTTAAAACGAGTCCTGAGGGAAACCAGAGATGCTAAGAGGCAGAGATGAGGATGGAGTGCATTCCAGGCATGGGAGAACAGCTAGTGCAAAGGTATAGAAATGGGAGATGGAAGGTCTTACCTCCTTATCTGTGAAACATTGGGCAGTCAAGATTGGTGTATTGTAGTGTCTTCAAAGATGGGAGTAAGATATGAGAAAATTAGAAAGGTTAGAAAGGAACAGATGATAAAGAGATTGAAATGTCAAAAAGAGGAGTTGATATTTTGATCTTAGAGATTATATTGAGACTCTGGCTTTTATTGAACTTTAGGGGTAGAGTAATATGATACCTCCTGAATTTTAGTAACATCCCCTTGTCAGTCATGTAAAAAGGATGTAGTAATGTGTGGCAAAACTTGAGGCAGGGATACCAAATTAGGAGGCTATCGTAGTAGTCCAGATGAGAGGTGATAGGGGCTGAATTCAGTGGTGGATGTGTGAAAGGTCAGAAAGGTACATATTCAAAAGATGTCATAGAGATAAAAGTGGGATTTAGCAACTGATTTGATGTATAGTTTCACTGAGAATAAGGAGTCAGGGATGTTATTACAAACTAGAGTGATTTTTGGAAGAATAATGGTGCCTTGACAGTGCTACAGGAAAGGGTGGAAGGAGGAATATGGTTGGGATGGGTATAATGACTGTTGTTTTGGACACATTGAGCTTGAAGTACCTATGGGACATCAACTTTGAAATATCCAATTGGCAGCTTGCGTTTCAGGACTGGAGATCTGTAGAAAGTCTAGGACAGGATCAAAAAATTCTTCTCACATACTTTTCTTTGAGGCCTGAAACTTAGATTTTTTTTTTTTATGTTCGTTCATCTGGTGGCTTTTCTCAGGCAGAACATTGAGGAAGAATGAAGCAAATTATATGTGCTAATTATCAGGAGCCCTGTGGTTCTGAGAAGACTGCCTGGTCAATACATTGCACTAGGATGCTTTCTAATTACATTTAAGGCAGAACTTGGATTTTCAGTGAGGATCGTGTGGATCCTTTGAACTCTTGGACCAAAGAATAAGCTTCTCTAGCTCAGTCACTCCTCCTGAGCAAGAGATAGCTGAGGCCCCTTCTCATTTGTTGTTGTTGCTGTTGAGCCACCTGGCTGCCTCAGCTGCCCTTTTATTTACATTTTTGTAATTCATATGACTCCTGCCCCCTCTTTCCCTCTCCCACACCACTCACACTTGAAACAAATGCATTCATGCATTAGGATAGTAAGTGTAAGACACTACCCATGTGACCTTGGACCAGTCACAACCTCTATCCTCCTCACTTTCTTCAACTGTGAAATGGGGATTATAATAACACTTACTTGCCAGGGTGTTTGTGAGGATCAAAAGCGATATTTATAGAGCACTTATCACAATGGCCAGCATATAACAGGTGCTTATATTTGTGCATACAAATATATGTGTGTATACATATTTTATATATATATATAGAGAGAGAGAGACAGAGACACAGAGAGAAAGAGTAAGACAGAGACAGAGACAAAGACAAAAAGAGAGACAGAAATGGTTGTTTTATGTATCTACATCTGTCATCTATATCTATCTATCTATCTATCTATCTATCTATCCATCTATCTATCAATCGATCAATCTATCATCTACCTATCTGTTTGTCTATCATAGTCACAAGGTAACCTTGTATGGAAAGGAACCAGAAGGAGAAGAGGAATGGCCTCTGGGAGAAGGAGGTCCCTTGCTTTCTTTTCATTTCTCTCACTACATTGGCCAAGAGGAGAGTTCAATGTCTGCTTCACTCTTCCAGCTCCTGTCTATTAAAAATGAATGGAGTTTTTCAACAAGCCTAGAAGCAAAACAAATTGCAGCTCATGTGACCAAGTTTACTGGCTATATTCTAATCATCAAGGCAACTTAAATTACATGGGATGCCATCTAGTTCAGATTTTTGCTCCTAGATTTATCCCAGTAATAGCATCAGAACCATTGAATCTCAGAAGAAAGGAAACTTCAGTCATTGAGTCCAATCTCTCATAGGAAAGTAGTGCAGTCTATAGTAGTGCCAAAAAAAAAAAAAAAAATCAAACCAGTTGCCTCTGTTCCATTTGAAGACTTCTAGGGAAAGTTGTCTACAACCTCCAGAATCTATCCATTCTTGGGAATAGCTCTGATCATTTGGAAGGTTTTTCTTATATCAATCCTGAGAGCTGCAACTGCCACCTTTTTATCCAATCTCTGTCTTCTGGAGCCCCCTCTGCAAACAAGTCTAGTTCCTCTTCCACACAACAGACCTTCAACTCTTGCAACAACAACAGAAATGCATCATCTCTAAGATTTCTTTTCTGCAGATCATATAGCTCCTATTCCTTCCACTAATCCTATTATGACTCGGCCTCCACTTCCCTAACCATCTTTTTTGCCTTTCTCTAGAGACAATTCAGTTTTTCAAATTTCCGAAATAAGATACCTATAGCTGAATAGAGTATTCCATATGTAACAACAAGCCAACACAATGGCTGCTATATTATACTACTGAGGCATGGTTGCCTTGTGTTCCATTAAAATCCCCAAGTTTTTATGAATAATTGTTGTGGCTTTAGGTTTTTCTCAGGTCTCATTAATATTTTTAACACAGAAAAATTTTAGCAATTGTGCTTTCATGCATATTTATTTATTTCTATATATGTTGATCTCCACATATATCCACATGTACATATATATGTCCACAAAAGCAAATTATTATATGCAGTATATCAATATATTATTACATAATATATATAAATATATACATACAGATATGTACATATACTTATGGTGATGGAATTATATATATTTAGAATTATGTAGTTCTGAATTGATTATACTTGTGTGATACACCTTACTCTGTGATATAGTCCAGGGAAGAGTAGAAACATTCCTTAGCCTAGTGATAGATTAGCAGCTGTTTAAATGCTGCTCCCTGCTTTATGGTGCTTTGAGGTTTTTCCTGTAGAAGCCAGTCAGATGAAAAGTATTTAAGAACATCAGCAGTGGACTACAATGGCATTTGCATCCTGAATTATTCTGTTAGATTCTTACCTTGGCATGTTGTAACCCTCTTGTTGAAATATTTATAATTGCCTGGTAATGTGGGAAATAAACAATTTATTCCAATTATCTATGTTCATGTTTTGATAGGAAAAAAAGAAAACTACAAATGACTAGGCACTAATAAGATCATGGGTTGTTCCTACCTTGTCATAAGGGTTAGTAACAAATATTTGCATCAGGTCTTGGTTATCCAAATATTCCTTGTGAAAAGTGGCTGAGTGGGTTTGATGTCTCTAACCTTGCAGCAACATTTTATTCTATTGTTCCAGTGATGGACATGTAGAGTAATACAGTCCAAAGCCTTCAGGCAATGTAGGACTGGAATGGAATATTTACTACTTGTAAAACATGTTGTTTCTGAAGCTTCTAATTTAGGCATGCTTTAGTAAATACAATCATCATAATGTGGTGAGATTTCACCTCTAATTTTCAATGGAAAGATTGTGTGATGGTGATTATTTTCAGCCATTTATTGAAAAATGGGCAAATGAACCCAAAGTATCACTTAGCTTTTTAAAAAAATACAGTACGAAAGAAAATATGGTTTTGTACAATAAGACCTCTAAGCTTAGGGAGGGAAAACTGTGATGGTAGCAAGCAATAATTGCAATTTTAGGACAGCAAAGTTTCCATTTTAACTTTTCTGTGACACACCAAAAAGGTTTAAACATTGGCTTAGTTATTATTATATTTAACACTGAATGTTTTTTTTTAATTTTTAAAAATTCATCTTTGTTGGACACAGAAGCACGTTGTCATAGGTGCTGCCTGGAAACCTTGGGATACCATCGAAAGGGAAAGGCTTTACTGCAAATCAGAATTGTTTTAATTTAATGACGTTATGTTAAAAGATTTCACTATGCTTATCTCTCAGCATCTTTTAGCTGGTTAATATTCATTGAGAAGAAATTATGCTAATGTAAGTAGGCTAAGCAGAATTCTAAATAAAAAAGAAGACAATGAATGTTGTAAAACAAACAAACAAAACCCTAGCATTTCTTTCAAGACCACATCACAAAATTCACCACTTATGCTCTTTTGCTATAGCAGCCAGCTATCCTGCCATTCACACCTGTATTCCAGGGTCGACAGAATGTTGAAAGAGATGAGACAAAAGTTTGTGTCCAACGGCCCCCTCTGCGACTCCCCCCGTGGAAATTGGAAGCAGCCTCTGGGCAGTTGAAGATCTGTTCTAATTTTCTGCTTTCATCATTTCAAAGGCAGCTCTTGACAAGTATCCTGGTTATTGTCATCACCGCTATTGTTTTCTTTTAATATCTTATGTGTTTTGATACTGTTTCTCTCTCATGGTAGAAAAGAATTTCCTTCATTAAACACACACACACACACACACACACACACACACACACACAATGAAGAAGGTTTTTACTATTTTCTCCTTCAGATATTAGCTTGAACAAAGCTGGCCCAGCCAATGAAAGGCAATACTTACTCAATTTCTACTGAATCCTTGATTCCTTTGTACAGCTCACATTTGTTGAGGGCTGACTATGTGTTTTCTCATGAAATGATGACAGAGCAGCATGTTGTAGTAGAACGTGGACCTCAATTTCCTCATCTGTAAGATGAGGCAGTCAGACTAAGTGATCTCCAAGATCATTCCTAGGCGAAAAAAAATGTGTCCTTTGATTTGATCTTCCTAACTTCTATGGTTAACAGCCATAGCAAATTGACACAAAATTAGAGGAGGCATGCATAGCTAGATCTCTCAAAGGTTTCCTTGAATTCCAAACATTCTAAAAGTAGCCTAAGTTATTCTACTTGAAATTTACTCCTATGACTCCAGGGGAAAACTTTTCTAAACAATGTATTAAAAGATTATGTAATATAAATATATATGTAAATTTATAAACTTTTTTTTCTCCAAACGAAATTCTATAGAGTCCTTTAATTAAGAGAGTTTTAAAAAGAGGAAAGAAAAGAGAACAAAAACGTTCTAATTCTTTTTGCCTTTTAAAACTTCCAAATATTTTTCTAATATGCTGGTCTAGAGAAATGTCACAATGAATCTGATGCCTCCAGGGACATAGGAAGTCATACAATCATAAAATTACAAACATTTTAGACCTGGAAATGACTTAGAGATTGTCTGATCCAACAGTAAATACTTTAATAGTTTAAGACTGCACAAAGGCTTTTGGGGGACCCTATAATTAACTACGGTGGATTTAATTTCTTGGTGTCTTCAATCCCCTTACGCTGTTCTTCTTGTCTCAGAGGATGAGAAGGCACACCTGGCCAAGACTCATCCCTTTATCTGTTTATTTCAATAAATTATCTTCCTCCCTTCTTTTTTAAAAATTAAATTTGCTGATATTTTTATGTTTTACAACATCAAAAATTTCTTCTAATAACCCTCCCCATCCCCCCTTATAGAATCATCCTGTATAACAAATAATGTTTTTAAAGAGAAAAGAAAAAGAAGAGGAAAAAATAGCTAATTTGATCTAGCTCTTAGCACAGTTCCTGTGCTACATAGTAGGCACTTAATAAATGTCTGTTGATCGACCAATATATTGAAAAAATATGAAAATATCTGCAATTCCCCACACATATGGGCCCCCATTTCTGTAAAGGAGTGAGCGATATGTGTCTGGGAGGTGGGGTTGTCTTCTCATATATGCTCTTTTGGAAACTTGTTTGTTCTTTGTAATTTTACAGTTTACCTTTGATTGTTTTGAGTCGATATTCTCATAGTCATTGTGTATATTACTTCTTATTGTTTATTTCACTCTATTTCATTTTATTTCATGTAAATCTTTCCATGCTTTTTTGTATTCATCAAATTCATCATTTCTTATAGCACAGTAATATTTCATTAAATTCTTGTACCACAATTGGTTTAGCCATTCCAAAATTAATGGATATCTATTCTGTTTCCATTTCTCTGCTACCACCAAAAATACTGCCATAAATATTGTAGTATATAGGTGTTTTTCTTCTTATGAATGACCATCTTGAGGTATATGGTCAATTTATTTGCATAATTCCAAATTGCCTTCCAAAATGGTTGTGCAGATTCATTACTCCTTGAATAATTCACTAATGTGTCTATCTTCCCACAGATCCTCTAACATTTTCTAGTCTCGTCTTTTGTCATCTTTGTCAGTTTGCATGATATTAGGTAAAATTTCAGGGTTTTTCTTATTTGGATTTCTTTTCTTATTCACTAATGACCTGGGGCACTTTCATATAATTATTATTTTTGCAGATCTATTGAGTTTGCAGATCTATTGAGAACTGTTTATATCCTTTCACTATTTATTAGGGAATGGATTTTGGTTATATTTTAATATATATATGTGTATATTATATATGTATACACATAAATATTTACGTGCATGCATATGTGTGTATATATCACCTATATATTTACATATACATACATATACATATATGCATATTTGTACACACATATCTATGTCAGTATGTGTGCATAGCTTCTTTATCTTGGGTATCCCATCCTTATCTGAGAAATCTGATACTGTTTTGTATCTTTTTATGTTATTATCCTAGATTCATTAATTTTTCAAAGTCATTTTAGTTGTCACTTGATTCAACTACAACAATTATGTATGGTGGATTTAATTGATCAGTGTCTTCAACCACC
The DNA here is from genome assembly GCA_028646515.1 of Pseudochirops corinnae. Taxonomy (NCBI): domain Eukaryota; kingdom Metazoa; phylum Chordata; class Mammalia; order Diprotodontia; family Pseudocheiridae; genus Pseudochirops; species Pseudochirops corinnae. The sequence continues at coordinate 151,072,239 of CM053587.1, read as the reverse complement.
CTTTATCTTTTTCCTCCTGTCTCTGAAGAAATGACCTTCCTGGCCAACACTACCCCTTTATCTTAATTTTTCAATGGATGTTTTCCTTCCCTTCATTCCTATAACCAAAATGTTCAATATTTGTCTTTCTTTTCATTTCTCCCTATGCTTCTGTCTCTGTTGATCTCATCTAGTCATGTACTCTCAACTCACCTCTCTCTGAGGACAATTCCCAAATATTAATGCTTAGTTCTTATCTCTCTTGAGTTTTTGGCATTTCTCACCACCTACTTTTCTACTGAAACATCATATTATTACATTCTACACTAAGCTAACAGGATTTTAGAAGTCCATTTTGCAGATGAAGAAACTGAGGCCCATTTGACCAAGGTCACAAGCTATCTTATTCTCATAACATCACAAATTTATTTAGTCATCTGTCTTCCTAATTTTGCTCTTCTTCTTGACTTTTTTGTTTCTGTCAATAGCATTAACAACCTCCTACTCACACATGCCCACAACCTCAGCTTCATTTTTGACACCTCTCCCCTTCTTCCAATATATTCAATGAGTCATCAAGTCTTACTGAGTTTTGTGCCCTTAGTGTCTTACAATTGTCCTCTATTATCAGTGCCATGGGTAGCTAGGTGGCATGGGATAGAGTGCTGGGCCTGGAGCCAAGGCGATCTGAGTTCAAATCCAACCCCAAATACTTACTCTCTGGGTGACCCTGGGCAAGTCATTGACCATAGTTTGCATCAGTTTCTTCATCTGTAAAATGATCTAGAGAAAGAAATGGCAAAGCCATTCTAGTTCTTTGCCAAGAAAATCCCAAATGGGGTCATAAAGGTCAGAAAGAACTGAACAACGTCATTGCAGTAGACAGGCATCATTTTCATTGCGCAGTAAGCTGTCATCATTCAGCAGTGATTGCTAAAAATCTAACTACCCTCCCTCACTCCAGTCCCTGCTTTTTTCAGTCCATATATAGATTTCCACAATAATTTTGCTAATGCACAAATCAGATCATATTAGTTGATTGTTTAAAACTTTCAGGGGCTCTTCATCAGTTACTCATTACATCTGAATTCCTTAGTCTAATTCTTGACACCCTTATACACAGTCTTCAACTTGCTTTTCCATTCTTATTTCGTGACCATATGACCTAAATTTTTATCCTCTATAATATAGCCAAAATAGACTATCCAATGGCCTCCATACCTGTTCCATATTTTCCCACCATTTTTAAGTCTGATCCTTATAGTGTGAGTATTGGTGGGTGGGGTGGGGAAGTTGATCAATGGCATTTACTAGTCAATTTGATGAGCTACAAGATTATATGGGAAAGGAGTTGACTGTTTAATCCCAAGTAAATTCCATAAAGGCTTGGGGTGGGAGGGTTGGAGGAGAATCTAAGTAGCAAGCTGGTACTATGAGTTCAGGGGACTACATGCAGCCCTTTGGAAAGTGGAAATCAGTGGAATGTTTGAGGACTGCCTTAGTAGTAACTCCAAATAAATTTCCCTTCATAAATCTTAACTGCAGAATTAGTGATTCTATGAGTATAGAAGAATTTAGGGCCCTGTGGATAGAAAGTGAGATAGGAGAGAGAGGGAAGGGGAAAAGAGTGAAGGGGAGAGGAAAGAGAAGGAGGATGAAAGAGAAAGAGAGAGAGAAATTATGTTGTCTATTTATGAGTCTTAAAATTCATATTAAATAATCTCAATTGAGTTTTCACTGCAGCAAGGCAATCTTTTTACATTTCCCTAATTGATTCACTATCACACCTCCCACAACACCTTTTTCCAGCCTCTTTCCTCTTCCAGCCTCTTATAACTGTACCTCTCTTTTATTTTTATCTGAGAATATTTTATCTGGGAATCTTTCCTTAGATTTCACTTTAAAAATTGAGTTGATCTTCAGAGTTCTGTCTTCTCCCTTCCTCCTTATCTCATATCACTCAAATTCCTCCTGTTATTATTTTCTTATTCACCTTTGTTTTACCTGAAGAGGTGGCCGTTTTCCTTGCTAAGAAAGACTCCTTGATATGCACAAGAATTCCAATTCTATCCTGTCTTCTGCAATAGATTACTTTCTCTATCAACTCTACTCTTTCACTTCTACTGTTTCCCTATTGATCCAAGAATGCCCATATCTCCCCCCAAGTAAAAAAAAAAAACAAAACAACAACCCTTCCTTGATCTATCCATCCTCATTTCTCTATTGCTCTACATTTAGGAGCTTAACTCCTTGCCATTTGCTGTAGGTGCCTCCCCTTCCTTTCTTATCATTTTCTCTTTAGCTCCACAGTCTAGCTCCAACCTCACTCAGCTGAAATTGTCTGCTGCAAAGTTAACAGTGATCTCCTAATTGCCAAGTCTAACAGCCTTTTCTCAGTCCTCTTCTTTCTTGACCTCTCTGTAGTTTGCTCTATTAATCATCTTCTCCTTGACTTTCTTCTAATTTTTGTTACACTATTATCTCTTCATTCTCATTACTTTTGGACAGTTTCTTCTCAGTCACCTTAGCTAGAACTTTATCCAGGTCATAACCACTAACCATAATTGTCCCTCTAGGCTCAGTCCTGGACCTTCAGCTCTTCTTCCTCTCTACTGTCTTCCTTTGTAATCTCATCAGGTACCATTGATTCAATGATCATTTCTCATATCTACTTATACAGGCCCAACCTCTCTTCTAACATCCTGACTTGCATCCCCAACTACCCTTTAAACATTTCCAACTGCATAGACCTTTTAAAGTCAACAGCTCCAAAACTGAACTCATTTTATTTTCTCCCCAAATCCTTTCTTCTTCCTTACTTCCCTATGCCTGGTACTACCATTCTCTCCATCACCTAGGCATGCAACCTAGATGTCATCCTCAACTACTCACTCTCTCTCACCCCTATATGTTCCAAATTACCAAGTACTGTTGGTTCTGTCTTCATAAAATCTCTTACATGTATCCCTTCCTTTCCTCTGACCTTACCACTGCTTTGGTATATCATCACCACATTCCTGGACTATTGAAGTAGCCTACTGGTTGGTCTCCATGCCTCTAGTCTCTCTCTACCTATCCCAGTCCATCTTCCACTCAGTTGTCAAATTGATTTTCATTAAGCATAGATTTGACCATGTCTACCCCCTGCTCACTCTGAAGCTCATAGATTGGACCACAGTAGGTCCTTGCACAAGCTCCACTTAATGACTATATATTGGGCACTCTTGCCTTAGGGTGAATATCAGTGGTAACTGTTTCTCTTCGCAAGAGCATGCCTGAGGGTCTCCCTCTCCCAGCTTTATTTTTTTAATTTTTTTTCTAATTAAAGGGACTATCCCTTGACTCACTTCTTAAAGAGGCCTACTCACTGAATGGGTGTTACCTCACTCTAAGTAAGTACCTGAAAAGGCCTTAGCCTAAAAGGGCCAGGGTCTCCCATTGTATCCTGGGTCATCTCCAGTCATCCTGATGAATATCAGGTCACTGGCTCCAGATGGTTCTGGAGGAGAAAGTGAGGCTGGTGACCTTGCACAACCCTCTCTCCCTCAAATCAGAGTCAATTGCAAGTCACGTCATCATTTCCCAGATGCCATGAGCCTCTTTGGAAACAAAGGGCAAACACAAAACTCCAGTGGCTTTCTCTCACCTTCAGGAACAAATATGAAATCCTCCACTTAACTTTTAAAATCTTTTATACTCTGACCCTTTCCTACTTTTCCAGTCTTATTATATATCTTACTCCCCTTTACAGACTCTGTGACCCAGTGATACTAGTCTCTTTACTTTTTTCAGCCACAACAGTTATCTCCGGACTGCAGACATTTGCACTGGTTGTTACTAGAATTCTCCCTCCTCATCTCTGTGTCTTATTTTCCCTGGCTTCTTTTAAATCTCAAGTAAAGTCCTACTTTTGGCAAAAGTCTTTCTTAGTCCTCTTTAATCTTAGTGTCTTACCTTTGGAATTATCTTAAATTAATCCTGTATATATCTTTTTGTTGTTGTTCAGTCATTCAGTTGTTTCTGACTCTTCACTGCCCCATAGACTATAGCATGCCAGGCCTCTCTCTCCTACACTATATTCCAAAGTCTGTCCCAAACTCACATTTGTTACTTCCATGACACCATCTATCCAGTTCATCCTCTGCCATCCCCTTCTCTTTTGCTTTCACTGTTTCCCAACATCAGGGTCTTTTACAATGAGTGCTGTCTTTTTATTATGTAGCTAAAGTGTTTGAACTTCAGGATTTGTCCTTCTAATGAGTAGTCTGAATAAATTTCTTTAAGTATTAATTCACTTGATCCCTTTGCTGTCCAAGGGATTCTCAAAAGTCTTCTCTTAACACCACAATTCAAAAGTGGTGATTCTGTGGCACTCAGCTTTTCCTATAGCCCAACTTCTGCAGCCATACATGACTACCAGAAAAATCATAGCTTTGACTCCACAAACCCTTGTTGGCAAGGTGATGTCTGTGTTTTTTAGTTTGCTGTCCAGATTTGACATCACTTTCCTTCTAAGGAGCAAACATCTCTTAATTTCATGGCCATAGTTGCATCTGCAGTGATCTTTGAACCCAAGGATATAAAAATAAACATTGCTTCTATTTCTTTTCCCTCTATTTACCAGAAAGTTAAGGGAACAGTTGCCAAGGTCATAGATTTGTTTTTCATTTGTTTTTTATGTTAAGCTTCAAGACAACTTTTATATTCTCCTATTTTACTTCCTTCAAGAGGTTTCTTAAAATTCTTCTTCACTTTCTGCCATCAGAGTATTGTCATCTGCATGTCTGAGATTAGTGATATTTCTCCTGACAGCCTTAATTCTGGCTTTTGATCCATCCAGCCTGGCATTTCATATGATGTACTCTGCATGAAAGTTAAATAAATAAAGTAACAATATACAGTCTTATTGTACTTCTTTTCCAACCTTCCAGTTGTTCCATATTCAGTTGTAACTGTTGCTTCTTGGCCCTCATAGAGGCTCCTCAGAGGACAAGTGAGATGATCTAGTACTCCTATCCTTTTGAGTACTTGCCACATTTTGTTGTGATCCATACAGTCAAAGGCTTTAGTGTAGTCAGTGAAGCAGAAGCAGATGTTTTTTTCTGGAACTCCCTTGCATTCTCCATAATCAAGTGAGTGTTGGCAATTTGGTCTCTAGTTCTGTTTCTTTGAAAACCAGTCTCCTCTTCTGATAATTTTCAGTTTACAACTGCTAAATCCTAGTTTACAGAATCTTAAGCATTATCTTGTTGGTAGGCAAAATGAGTAGAGTTGTTTGGTAATTTGAATATTCTTTGCCATTGCCCTTTTTCAGGACTGGAATGTAAACTGAACTTTTCTGATCCAGTGGCTATTACTGAGTTTTCCAAATTTGCTGGCATATGAAGTGCAACATTTTAACAGCATCATCTTTTAGAGTTTTAAATAACTTATCTGGAATTCCATCACCTGCACTAGCCTTATCATTAGTAATGCTTCCTAAAACCTACTTGATTTCTCTAGGATGCCAGGCTCTAGATCAGTAACCACAATATTGTTCTTTTGTGTAGTGTTATCACATTTTCTTAATCTCTTCTGTTTCTGTTAAATCTCTACCACTTTTGTCTTTTATCATGCCCATTTTTGCATGAATTATTGCTTTGATAGCTCTAATTTTCTTGAATTTATTGCTTATTATTATTTCCAATTCTTGTGGGGTTTTTTTCATCATTCAAGAAAATCTCTTCTGATATAGAACTTTGTATTCTTCATAACTTCTAGGCTGTTTTGCATTCTAGGTATTTGTGTCCATGTCTTATCATTAACTCTTTCAACTAGGGGACCACTTTTTTGTTTATTGTTTTGTTTTTGGTTGGGGGGGGGTTGAATCCTAGCACAATGAAATGAGCAAATAGATCTATTTTGAATAAACATAGAATAAATGTGTATTGGAATGTAGCATTTTCAGGGCCCCCTTACCTTCAAAATATTTTTAAGGGTCTCTACTCTTGTTTCAACCTCAAGGTGAAAATACTACCACCACCACCACCACCACCACTACTATTACTACTACTAACAATACTATGAATTACAAATTCATAGCACTATGAATTACAAATACTCTCAGAAAGGATTCTTTATGTATCCTAGAACATAAAAGGATAAATTTTCATTTATCCTTACTAATGATTTTATCTTATTGTTTTTGGTTTGTGTGTTTGTTTGAGATACATCTGACCCTCTCATTTACAATGCTTTGGGAATATTTTAGGCCCTAACATACTTGGAAATCATTCCTAAGATGAAAGTTAGAAAAGAAAGCAGTAGTAATTCCAGATATTTTAAACACCATTTGTAATGAGATGTAGAGGTATAAACATAAAGTGACTATAAAGTCATGTTCATTGATCATTTGAAAAAACATACCTGAATATATTCTTAGTAAGGATATCTGGGACCCTTCATATTTATCACCTCAGAGAATGATGTCCACATTCCAACAATGCTGTCACTTAGAGGAAAAAAAAAAGAGACTTCTTTAGGAACTGTCTTTAGAATCTGTGGTATATGCTTTTGAATATCTTTAGTGGTGGTGAATCTTTGTCTTTTTTCTTATAGAAGTGAAGATGATATGGGAGTGATAGAACACGATAGCTATATTCAAGTATTTTAAAGAACTAATATGTAGAAGGACGACTGGGTTGGTTTAGCCCCCAGAGGAAGAACTAGGCAATTTGGGCAAAGGGGAGAGAGGCATATTTAAGTTTCATGTGGGAAAAAAATGCCAAAAATTAGAACTATCTAAAATTGAATAAATCTTCTCACTGTCACAACTTCAGTTGTGCTGATGCTCTTTAAGAGGAATCTGGATGACCATGCATTAGGGATATGATACACAGGATCCTTGTTCAGGTATGAGTTATGTGAGATGAGTTCCACAAAGTCTTCTGACTCAAAGGTTATTCACTTATTAGTTTTGATTCTTAGAAACAGTAAAAAAACTCTGAGCCAGGCCTGGTGAATAAAATTATGATTAAATCAGTTAATACTATTTAGGGTAAAAAAAAAAACCATATATATATATGAATTTGACTGATTTGCTTATGTGGATAGTAAACAGGCCCTCAAGGCAGTTTTTTTTTTAAGAGATCCAGAAAAATTTTGAGTAATGACAATATCATTAAAGTAAGTATATAATCTCTTGAGGAGATTTCTGTTACAAGAGCCCTTCATCTGCATATGTAAGTCCAAATTTGTTTAAGAAAAATACTACCTTGCACACAACAGGCATCTAATATATGTTTATTTAATTGAAATGAATTTTTAGAAATACTTTACATACTACAGAATAACAACTCTTATGCCTGCATATATTTGTGTCTTGAAAGGCAAAATAGATAGCGTGCAGTGTTCTAAGAATTGGTCCATCAATTCACTCTGTGACCTTGGTGGACAAGCCATTTGACCTCTCTCTCCCACTGCTTTTCCATCTGTAAGCTGAGGACAAAAACATTCCCTCCCTAACAATAGATTTATTTATTTATTCATTCATTTATCCACTCATTCATCTATTTCTTTGTTTATTTGTTTATTGGTAAGTAAAAGGTTTAGAGGCTCTCCAAGAGAAAGCAAAAATTACATTTTTTAAACACAAAAGTAGTGAGATGGTAATGTGTAATGGGTTAAATTGTATATACTTAATATAAAATTTTCCTTAGATGTGTATAGGGTACATTATTTTCCAAAGAATCAGCATCTTGAGGGATTCTTAGCTTCTCAGAAAAGGTGCCTACCAAGGTTTAGTTGCTTGTGTAAGAACTAGAAAGTAAAGGCAGTGTTCCTGCCATCATGAAACCTTTCTCTGAAGTATTCTTTCCCCACGGATTTTTTTTTTAATTTTAATTGGAATAGTCACAAAATAAAGCTTAACTTTCTGGAAGAAGAATAAAAAATGGGTAAATCATTTACCCTGGAAACCAGATAGAACACAATGTGTCAGTTTTTTTTTTCTTAAGAAAAAAAAAGAGGTGTTTTAATTTTTCTGCTTGATGATTTGCTTGGGAAAATGAAAATCGTTACAACTTTTCATTAACTGGTAGATTGTACATCTTTGTTATTTCACCAAATGAGAATTGTAGTAAGTAGAAATCTAAGCTTAAATCCTGCCTTGTTGTTTAGGTGCATAATTCTTTCCCTACTTTGCATGTCTGGAACTAATGTGGTATTAAGTATATTCTAATTTTAAAGAATTTAATACATGCATAATCTGCTTTACAAGCAGCGATTAGATTTTTTCATATTAAAATAAATCAGCAGGACAACTGAGAGGGCACAACTTAGGCCATATTCATTTTTACAAAATCCTTTAAAACACACATGCACATTTACACACACACACATTTCTTTTGCAAGCATGGATACGTATTACTGTTTTAAGCTGTATTGTTTGTAGCTTCCATGTGGAAAGAAGTTCACATTAGAAAGAGTACATGATCAGAACTATATTAAGATTTCCAATGTTAAGATAGATCAAAGAAAATGGAGAAAGAATTATTCTACAGTTAAAACATTTTAGTCACATTTATTAGTTGGTATAGACATTCCCAGATTTTGTGATTATTTTAAACATGTTCTGTCTCTAAGATCATCTCTGCTTCTTCTGTATGTGTGTAAAACTTTTTTTTTTAACTATTCTGAATACTGCCCTAACCTTTCAGCTATCTAACTCAAAATGAGTATTTTTTCTCTCAGAGTGGTTTCTTGATATCTCCATTTGCCTGAAATACCCTGTCTGTAAGTCTAACGAATCTCTTCATTGAAACTTGATTTCATAGACTTCAAAAAAAAATACAGATTTTATTAACTAAAGTTGATAGATTATATCATATCATGCAAAAAAGGATAAATCAGGGATATAGCATGCACTTTATGTAGATAGTGAGTAGAAGGGTCCTAAAAATGATGCAAGTTTCTTTTGTGATTGGAACTGTTGCCCTGTTTGGTCCAAATACGTGTGTGTGTGTGTGTGTGTGTGTGTGTGTGTGTGTGTGTGTACTTTTCTAGAAATACAGCAACTGAATAAGGAAGGATTGTCTATGTGTTTGTGTGTGAGTGGGCATGTGTATACAGACTGCAGTTGCAGAGTCCTATTAGAAAACCCAACAAATCCTACCTGGAGGCAGAAAAAATGGATTTCGTATCTCTCAGGGTCCTTTCAGTCTTACCATTCTATGATACCACCCTTGTATCTTTATTCTTGTCCTCTCATGTGGATTTTATTTAATGTTTCTTCTCATAGTTTCCAAGGACTGCTTCTGTAGTTAAAAATGTAATTTGTTAAACATTTTATTTTAAAGTTAAGTCTCAAGTATTCCTTTTAAAAGGATTAGTATCGTTTTCAGACATTTAAAGAAAGCGGTTCTGGGTTACTGGAAGAAGTCTGTCAGATATGGAAATATTTTACACAGCTTTTCTATATATTCCCATATAATTCTTTCAGTACATAAAATAAAAAGCAGTTGTTGTTGCTGTTTTTTTTTTCCAAAATGGAGAGAATAATATAGGTGAAACTTAAAGAACTCTAGAAAGCTATGTCTGGTAGTATAAATATATCTTATTAGTAAACAGAAATTAAAGATTACTTTTAATCTTTGTCCAGTGAATCATGTTCTTTCTTGACCCATTGATAGTGCCTACTAAAAATGTCTACTGAAATATAGAGAAATATTTCTTTTCTGTAAAATTCACACTCAATGTTGTCTTTGTACTTTAAAATTCACCATTTTAATAAAATACTATCCCCACACATCATCAACTTATGCAAAAGCAAGTAAAAAATAGAGATGTGTGGGGGAAAAAAATCCTGAAGTCCAGTTTTACATGACTTCTTAACACTTTTTAAAAATGGAATTTTAAAGAACTAGTAGAACATTTTTGAGGATTAGGTTTTTCTACTCTAAAGGACATATACTAGGGACAAATTAATAAGGATACAGTGTATTTGTGGTTTTTGTGTAGGTGACCAGCTTTTCTTAGTAAAAATGTTCTAATGTGCATGGAAAGTGATGCATCAATGGATTGGTTCCCTTACTAAAGGTTATCAAGTCAGCCTCTTCCCCCTTTCCATTCCTTGCTTATTTCCCTCCCCCATCCATTTCTGAGCTTCTCTCTTTCTATATTAGTGTGATTTGGTCTTGCAGAGATAGAGTTCAGGTATGATACAAAAGCTCCAGCTTCTCTTAATTTATATGTTTGAGGTTACCCTGGTTTTATTCTATAGGTCATTGCATGTGTTTTCATCTTTGACTGTTCTTAGCAAATTCTCTGTGCATATGTGTGTGTGTGCACATATAGACATAATCAATTCAATTTTGAACAAACAGCACATTCTTATTACACAAAAAGTACCACATTCTTGTATGTTATACAAATCACTTCCTTGAATTCTTTCTTTGAAGCATTAGTGTGATTACACCTACACTGAGTTTTTTTTTTCTTAACGAGACTAGCCACCAATAATTCAAACGACAAGAAACCCTGAAACAGTATTTCACAAGAACAGAGTTTGAACATCTACCTCCCTGAAATCCTGAGGGGAGTGTCTTCATTGTTTGTTTATATATATAATTTATTTATACACAAAACCAAAAATCACTAGTAACAAAAATTACCACTAATAAAAGATTTCTTTTACAAAGTAAATATATATTATACTGCCTTCTAGAATTAGGAAACTATGCAGTAGTTTTGTTAAATAAGCCCTTGTCAGAGAACTGTAAAACATTCATTTAGAGTTACACTATAACCAATTATTTCTATAATCAAATATTTCATCGATTATAAAATGCATTAATCTTTTTTCACATCTCATTTAGATAAAAAAGGCAACTATTTCCAATAACACACTCACTGTAAACACCCTTGTATAGCCAGACCACATAACTCAATCTTTCATTATTTTCTTTAAAAATAATGATATTTTCTTCCTATGGAATTTAACTTGCCTCCCTAGAGCATTTTATAAAATTAACAAATGACTTGTACCACTAGAAAAATTAAATATTACTTTAATACTTGATGGAACAAAGATGATTATATCTTTAGTACTTTCCAAATATTTCCTAGAAATGAAGGGCTGATTCATTTTTTTAAAGACAAATAATTCAGTATCATAGAATGCTAATAATATTTGTGTTTCTTGCCTTTAATGATTCAGAACTCTAGAAAATTCCTGTATAGGTATATGAATCAATTAAT
>CM053587.1:151030380-151060525 GCA_028646515.1 Pseudochirops corinnae | reverse complement strand
GGCCCAACCTGTCAAATCCCAAGAAACAATTGCTGTCATAATATGTATTTGATCTATTCCCCTTATCACCCATTGAAGATGTCACCATACAAAGGGAAAACTGTCCCTCTCCTTTAGGATTCTAGAATCCAAGGATATCTGATTGGGCCAACTGCTATCAGCATACTGAAAAGCTCCTTTGTGATCTACAATTCAGTCTTCCCACCTCATCAAATAGGATATAAATTTATATCAATTCATCGATAACTCTATCATTAGGCTTTTCTTGTTTTTGTTTGTATATTTCTTTTTGCTACTGTGAAAGTTAAGCTTGACAAGGGACAAAGCAAGTAATATTTAAATTTACTCACCAGACCATTAAATTATTTGTTCTTAGTCTTTCTTACAAATGCGTGATGACTGTCTTTTGGGAAAAAAACTAATTTTCTTTTTGCCTGTCCCATTTTCACATGACATATCTTCATATGCAGACGGAGAGTAATGCCCATATTAGGGAAAATAGAACAGTGGACTTTATTATTTTTCTTTTTAAATCTGTAGCATAGTATGTAAAATCTACTTCAGTAAATACTGAAAACCAAACTACTTAATATAAATGATCAATGCTAGCTTATTAATTCAGTTTATGAATTTGGATTGGCATTTTCCCAAAAAATTAGCTCATTTCTAAAACTTTAATTTCTAGATCTGATTTTATACCTTATGTACCACAGAGATCTCTGGGTTATTTTTTAAATTTGTTATGCTTAAGCACTTAAAATTTTTCTTTAAAAATGCTTACACTGATAAAAATTTTGCATTCTATTACCAACAGTTACATTTTAAAGGAATCAATGCTCCAGAAAAGAGATTATTAGAGTGTACTTTATGGATGCAAGTTCCATTAAAGTTAAAACTAGCTAGCTCAAATTATATTTCTTGAGGATAGATGCATACCTTTGTCTGAGCTGAGACTCTTAAGTTTTAAAAAAAAATCTATTTGAAGGGGTTTACATCAATGTCCCTAACATTACCGAGAAGACTGTCTCAAATCTACAATTCACTTAAAGACATTAAATTCAAAATGGAGGAAGCTGAAAAAAATCTATTTTATCAATAAAAACCTTCCTTAAGTTTCTTACAACCTCAAAGAACCACATCAGCCTCAAATATATGGCAGAGTACTGAGGCAAAAGAATCAGGACAATATTTTCCAGGACTGACTTTCACACACATTTATAATCCCTGTAGTGTTGAAAGAAAGCATTTATTGCAAAGCCCATTCTGTTTGTTGGACTATTTCTATGAAACACCATCGAATTTCTCTAGCTTGGTTTATCTCACATTTAAACTAACAATCAGTTTGCTGTCAACTCAAGAAATGGACATACAATAGTCCTTGTACAGGAGAGGAAAATTCAATACTCTTCAACCAGTTAGTATTAGGTAGGATGCTGGTGGCAACCTACTAGCTATTTCTTGCATTAGTAGAATCGAGCTGTTTTCTGTTATTGTCTTTCCAAAATGATTGTCTTTTGTTTGAATAATTCTAGGCATAGTGCCATCTATTCCCAATAATGCTTCTAAAAGCATTGTTTTTACTTATTATAAACAAGATAATCAAATATGGACACACACTCTTAAGCAATGAGAGCTATGTTAGGCTCTCAGTTATTGTTTATTAAATCCTTAAAAGTTTAATGTCTGACTAATCTTGAATGATAGTCCTAATCCAACTTTCTGTTGTCTCTTTCTCAAAGCATCTTAACACTGCTTCTGAGTAAATAGCAATGATGGAAAGGGAATCCCTGTGGCAGAAATTAAGAAATAAAGTATGGGGGATTAACCTCCAGCCTTATGTGCTTTTATCTCTAGTCTGCCTGGAAACCAAAGAGAGACTGTTTAACCATTAAAAAAGATTAAAGGTATTAATTAGTCTAAGAGATAGAAACCTATCACCCTTATGTCAGACAAACCCAGAATAAACCTTCTAACAGATTAAAAATAAAGCACAATTTGTTCAGAATTGCATTTGATGAGTGTCTTATATTTTTGAACGAAAGCAAATGAGGCTGAAAGTGAATAAACATTTTGGAAACATTTTTTTTGTTTTGAGGGAGAGGAAAGGGGACAGTAAAAGAGGGAGAGTTAGGGCAATTCTTGACATTCAAGTTGTTTCTGAGGCTTGATACTAAAAGACATACACATATACATACAAACGTGTTTGTATGTCTGCATATTTACATATGTTTATGTAAATGTATATGTGTGTATCTTTCTACATAATTAAATTAAAACTTTAAAAGACCATTTAAACAGGATAATGAAAGAAGATCAACAGATATTCTAAATATTGAAGTAATGGAACTCAGCACTGCTTTGTCTGTATTCTCCCCTGCTCCCACCCCAAATGGTCTCACTATAAAGTAAATTTTAAATGATGTAGGAATTATTTTTAAGTGCTTCTTTCAGCAGAAACAGATATAATGCTCACCCTAGTTATGAGCTATGGTGTCTCAGGACAGATTAGAAGTCTTTCAATGTCAGTTGTCAGTGAGAGATGAAAAAATGTTATTCCATATAGAAGACTTTAGGGAAAATAGAATATATTTATATCCTAAGTAACCTATTTTTCTATTTCATTTTTATTACTTAGCTACTTACACATTTTTCCTATAAAATATAAGATGCAGTCTTTTTTATTCTGATTCCAAATAAGATATTCTTATTTTAAAAAAACTGGTGCTAATAAAGTATCTTCATTTGCTCATATGCTAAAGGTGACCCTCTTAGAAAAATAGATTATGATGAGTTTAACAAATTGTAATGGGCTATATTAAATAGCTCTATTTGAAATATATTTAAAGCAGCTGCTAAATAGAAAATTGAAAAAAAAGATACAAAAGGTCATAATCAAAGGGATACTTTGAGCACATACTAAGAGCTGATAAAAGACACAAATAACAATTTTGCACAAAGGTTACATACATGCATAATGTATGTCTAGTGCACACTCTATACTGTACTGTATTACCCTAACCTTTATTTATTTGCAAGCCAATTAGATGAAATTTTTACTATATTCTCTGAAGTATGGATAATGAAAAGCTAGAAGAGCAGCTACTCAGTGTAGTATTACTAGCTCATATGTCAATGCAATACACGTCTTAAATCTCACATAGAATTCATTACTGAAGATTTAAAAAAAAAAAGTTGAAACTATAAAAAATTAAGCTGATCTTAAGTATTTGCTAAGAGCTTTGACCTAAAGAAAACTTTTAATGCATTACCCATTATGGGAGTTCTATTTCTCCTTTTGCATCTTATGTTTTTAAATACACTGAAAAATTTATCATCAATCATCTTTATCAAAGAACATATGTGTTGACCACCCATTGTGTGCAATGCACTGTGCTAGGCTAGCAAGTTAAAGCCGCCACTGTGGCATTTATTTGTTATGTGTCTTTACATTACCAGGGCCACTGAGTAATGTCAAGTCAATTCAATTCAACTTAATGAACATTTCTGAAACACCGACACTGTGTAAAGGCAGAAAATGGGTCAAGCAGGGCACCAGAGCTCACATCTTTTTTTTTTGTCAACATGAGTGCTCCAAAATGCTACTACTTAATTTTTTCAACATTAAGTTAGTAGGGTTTTTCTTCTATTCTTCTTCTCCTTTTCTCATTTAACTCTTCCTTCCTGACCTCTCCTTTCTTCCATTCTTCCTTTTCTCCCTCCCTCTTTCCTTCCTTTTTCTTTCATCTTTCCTCCATTCTTCCTTTCTTATGAAAAAAATTCCAAAGATTATTTAGAGTAATACATGCTCTAAGATTTGAGTCTAATTTGTTGGGAAAGAAACCACCTCCTTTTCTATACATCAATTGTCCCTCTTTAAGACACACTTAAATGACAAATTGCTGTAGAGATAAAGAGACTGTACAGACTTTTGTTGTTTTTTTCTCATATGGATGGACCAGACTAATATGTAGAGAGAGAGAGACCAAAAATATACATGAAAATGTAAAAGTATACTAGACAAATTTAAATGGATTTCTCCGGGAAAATAATCCATGGGATAACTTGGATGCTATGAATTTAAAACAAATTAAACAGATGCATTATAAACATTTTAAAATGAAGCCTTATAAGAAATTAACAGATCTTCAGATGAAGTAGTGATGCTGAATATCATTATAATAATCTATGTTAAATACTTTAATGAACTATGTGCCTCAAAGAACGACATAAGAAAATGTCCTTTAAAGCATTCATTCAGTTGAGCTTCTCAAGAATACCTAGTTTTGAAGATGTTTTTGATTATTTTCCTCATCAAAACTCAGATATTTAATTGCATTGTTTACACACACACACACACACACATACACAAACACACAATTCCTGCAATATTCATCCCTTGTGTGACTAGTTTCTCACGTGTTACTGTGCCATTTATGGAGTGTTCCACCACACTAACTAGTGAATTGGAATGTGTAAACACTTAAGGGAAAAAGTTATCTTTATATTGATCTATTCCATGTTTCTTCAATTTAATTTTTTTTTTACCACCTCAAACCAGCACTGGACACAGAAGACAGTGCTTTAGTTAAATAACAGATTTTTCAGAGGCCTTATTAATCAGAATCTTTGTGTTGGATAATTACAGCATGCATTATCTCTGAGCACTTAACTAATGGTTGGTGCTGCAGAAATACAGAGGTAGACAAGCCCTACTGACCTTTCTGGTGGGCATCCTCTCCAACCAAATAGAGCACATCACAGGAACCCTTGCAGAAGAGGTCAATTTCCACCCATTCTCACACCCTAAACCTATTGTTTATTTCAAGGATTCAAGTTTTTCGACCAGACCTCCAGGCCAGGGAATTGGACCTTTTTGAAATAATGACAAATGAGTGGGGTGGTCATTTTAATGTCTCCTCAGGTCTTAAATAAAGAGTTTTAACAGATCACAAACAGTATCTTATTTTGTTTGTGGTGACATTTCTAAAAGCTAGGGTCTATATTTTCTCTCTCCCTCTATTCCATAGACAACCTTTATGTAGCATATTAAAATATAGACACAAAAAGTAGTATGCAAAGTGATCATAAACTTTGTCCCCTTGAAAGTGCCACACTGCTCTGGAGAGGATATATAATCAATAAAGGATAACATTAATTATATCTAAGACAAGAAAGCTTCTTTCTATGATCAGTACACAGAATAGAAATTGAATGCAGATTTCATTTCAATTACTGTAATTCCTGGGTGAAAAAAAACCTAGTTGCAAAGTTTTAACCAGCAAGGCTATATTTAACCATAATCCTAGGTCAGATAACTTGAATCAACATGAAAATTATAATTTTAAATTGGAGTTATTATTGCCAATGAAATATATATGACTAATTATCCAAATTAGATAGTTTATGCACTTCAAACTCATTATCAGCTGATATCAAGTTAACAAACCATAGTCTGTTCTTGTAAAGGAAGGGCAGAAGACAGTTTGAAGTTATTCACTAATGCCGAATAATTTTTTTCCAGGTTAATGTGTGTGTGTGTGTGTGTGTGTGTGCGCACATGTAGTTTCTGCAGCTGAGTATCTGAATTTAATCATTGGTACAACTCTTCAAATTGTAGAATCTAGATGGTCACATGATCTGGTTCAGAGGAGACATTTAATTGCATGTGAACAAGGCTACTGACTTTTAAAATCATTTACAGGAATCTTTTAATGATGTAGTCCTTCCTTGTTTACACATGCTATTACATATGCTGCCACCAATAGAAAAATTAACTTTCTTTTTGGAGTTTTCTCTTTCAATTATTCTGGTTTCAAGTAGGAGGGAAGAACCTGGTAAGAACCTTATGGAAGATCTGCCTTAAAATCTGATTTGATAGTTCCTCATAAAGGAAATGGCATACCCCAGGCCAAGAGGCCATGTCATTTCCAATTATAACAAACTGAGATAATGTGACTTGACAGACAACCAAGCCTCCTGTAAACAAGGCACATCTAAAGTTGGTACTATACCCCAGTACCTCTTCTCACTATAATAAATTTAAGGAGAAGGTCCAGGAAATGTTCAGGACACAAAGACAATGAATTCCTCCCCCTTCCTTCCCATACCACATACACACGTGATTGAGAGAACAGACCTATGCTTTGAGATAGAAAAGGACCAGATATACAATTGATTTCATCCAACTTCTTTCTAATAGTCCCATAATGAAAAGATGAGGTTTGAGGCATAATAATGTTTTAAAGAGTCATATGAATTTTCTTCTCTCATCTAATTTGGCTGCGGGTATTAATGAAACCTATTGGGTTCACTATGACCTCCATACGACTTACCAAACCTTTTTTTTTTTTTTTTTTGCTTTTTTTTTGGAGGGACAATTGGGTAACTTACTAAACCTTAAAGAAATTGGATAATAGGTAAGCAATAGGAATATGATCATCCCTTCAACTCAATCTGAAAGGAAACTTTGCTAGGTATGTTACTCTCCAGATTTAATCTATCCATGGCTTGGCATATTTTCACTTTGGACTAATATCAATAAAGGTAAAAATGTAGGTCTATTCAGGCCACAAGAACCCTTTGGTACCCTTCAGGTACCAAACCTGAAGAAAAAGCAGAGATTTTAGGTTTTGAAACTAAAATTCATTTTGTTCAGTATTTGAGCATATTTTATTTGAAAAAGAGAATACTTGGTGGCAAGGAGTTTGGGCGTGATGGCTTTTTTGGGTTAGCTGAAGATCTGTAGCTTGGAAGAGCTAGGCCCCAAAAGACAGGATGTGGAACAATGAGCAAACATTACAGAGGGGCAAATTGATGTAAGGGGGGAAAACACCTAACAATCAGAGGTCTACAACAATACAATGAGTTATCTTGTGAAGTTTTTGAGGAAATGGTGGATGACTACTTGTTAGGGATATTGTAGAGAAGATTCTGTCTTGGTTATGAGGTGGAATGAGGCCTAAGATGAACTGAAGAAAGAAGGTATAGGGTCAGAAAAGATTCTGGAGGCCATCTAGCCAAATTCCTCATGTAGAGATGAAGAAATGTTGGCTAGTGGAGAGTATTCAATTTTAGTTCAATGTTACATAGTTTGTATGTGTCAATGATGAGATCTGAAACTACCTCAGAGCCTGCCACTATACCACAATCTCCAAGTTTCCTTTCCACTCTGAAAGTACAATATTTTATGGTTTTATGTTACTAAGGTTGAGAATCTCTCCCTATCTACTGGTTAATTCCCAAATGCTGAAAAACTCATACAGTCTCCTGTCTCTTTAAAAACTTAGATTATATCTTACCTCCCCCTCAAGCTATCATCATACTTCCCTTTAACTGTGCTAAACAGCTAGAAGAAACTGGGTACATGTATTGTTTCCGCTTTCACTCTTCTCATTCACTCCTTAATTCTGCCTTGGTTTTCCTTCTACTTTTTGATTGTTCCTTCCTCAGTCTCCTTTATTTGTTCATCATCCACATCATTCTCCTAATTAAATCTCTACCTTGCATTTTCTTTTCTATGGTCACCCTCTCTCTTGCCAATACCATCAGTTCATATAGGTTTAATTATCATCTCTGTGCAAATAACTTCTGGATAAATAAATTCTCACCCAAATTTCTGTCCTGAGCTCTAGTCTCAAATCACCAGCTGCCTATTAAACATTTCCAGTTAGATTATCACAAAGGACTTTCAAATTCAGCATATAACTAAAGAAAGTAGATTGTCTTCTACTGCCTTATTTCCATCGGGGCATCACAATCACTCCAATCTCTAGGTTTACAGTCCTAGAGTTAAGCTTGACTCCTCCCTCTCTCTTTCACTACATGTCCCATCCGTTGCCAAATCTTCTGTTTCTACCTTTGTATGTCTCATGCCCATCCCTTTCTCTATACTCATAGAACTCCCACCTTGGCTCACACACATCCTTTTTGGCTTAGACTATCACACTGTACTTCTAATTGTCCTTGATGCCATAAATCTTTTTCCTCTTCAATGCATTCTCTATACAGCTGCCAAAATGATTTTCCTTAAGTTTTGCTCTAACCACGTCATTCCTCTACTCAATAAGTTCTAGTGGCTCCCCATTGACTCAGATAAACTATGTTTACCAGATAAAGTTCTTCATCATCTACGCCCTCCTCTTCGCAGCCTCATTCTACGTTCTGCTTCTTCCTGACCTTTACAATCTAGCCACACTGGTTTTCCCTCTTTTCTGCACACACAACACTAAATCTCCTGTCTCCAAACCTTTGTACTCTCTGGTCACCATTTCTGGAATGCACTTCTGCCTCAGAGAGTTGATCACTTTCTTCAAGATACAGTCCAAACACCATCTTTGACACAAAATCTTTTCCGATTTCTTTGAAGAAATATTTATTTTTTACTCCCTTGTGCTTTTTGGAGGGAATGGGGATATTCAGGGAGGGAGGGCAGACTGCGGTTCAGTTAAAAAGAAACTAGAACTGAGTTAAAATTCTGACTCAGACACTTACTAAAAATGTGATCCCAGACAGGTCATTTAACTGCTGCTTGGGATGCAGTGGATGACCTTGGTGTCTTCAATGTCTGACCAAGCTCTAAATATGCCACAGCACCCACTTCAGCCCCCTTCATGGCCATTGGAACAAATTGTTCTCATCTGCCTATTGCACTGGAGAAAGTCTTCACGTGCTTGGAGTAGATATCCCTTTAAATCATCATTGGATTTGAGGCCTATCAGTTATTCTCAGCCTGGTTTAGCACATCTTCCAGGATGGTTTTGCCAGGGTATGGTCACTCCACATGCTACAGCTTCTTAGAGCCATAGGTGAGAATTGGGTGTAGGCAGACACCAAAGGTAGATGAGCATCCACTAAAAGGCTTGGCAGGCCTTCGCACAGGAGTTTTTAGTCCTCCCTTGCTCTTGAGTCTCCAAATCTTACCAGAATGCATGGAATGTAGTAAACACTTAATAACTGCTTATTTTTGCCCCTGATAAACCGTAAGCTTCTGGAGAGTAGGATCCTGGAGATCATATATGCATATAATATGCATACATGTATTTGTGTGTATATATATATATATATATATACACACACACATATATACATACACACATATATACACACATACCTATATATACATATATGTAAATATATACATATATGTATGTATATGCCCCAGTATATAGCACAGCGCCTGGTGGAGCCTAATAAATGCCTGTTGATTGGTAAATTGAAAGAGTGGAACAAAATTCTCTTCTCAGATTGTTCCAGTAAGGCAGAAGTTACCTTTTTTCTCATTTCTTCTCTTATTGGAAATTCTCAGCTGACCCAGTGCTTTCTTCTCTCTAATACTGTGCACATATTTTTCTGCTATCTCTTTTCATTATATCCTGCCTCTTTGACAGCTCAGATTTATCCTCTTTAGGGCATTAGGCATAATGGGAAATTCTTATTAACATATCTTTTCCTGTTACCTTGTCCAGAAAGTATTATCACTTAGATTTTCATTTTCATTCTTCTCATAAGACTTTCATATAATCTTTCCCTATTACTCTACTGATATGACAATCCATTTCTTCTTGGCAGTTAGGTGGCACAGAAGATAAAGCACTGATTCTGGAGGCAGGAAGACCTGAGTTCAAATCTAACCTGAAACACTTATTAGTTATATGTCCCTGGCTAAGTCACTTAACTTTCACCTGCCTCAGTTTCCTCAAAATAGGGATAATAATAGCACTTACCTCCCAGAACTATGAGGATTAAGTGTGATTATATTTGAAAAATGTAGCACAAAACCTGATATATAATAGGTGACTAATAAATGCTTATTTCCTTCCTTCATTTCTTTTGACCTACAGCGTAATATAAATTAAGATAGATGATAGATAGATAGATAGATAGATAGATAGATAGATAGATAGATAGATAGAAAATTCATTCATTAAGTGATCATTATGTATGTAACAAGCATTTTGCTAAATTCTAGGAATATAAATACCATCAAAAAGATAATCCCAAGTCCTCAAAGAGCTGACATTTCAACAATGAAAAAAACCACATAAAAGGGAACTAAAAAGCAAGGAGAGGGGAGAAGATACCTGTGAGAAGATAAAGAAGGAACAGTAGTGCAGGGAGTCATGGACGGAGCCAGGCATGAAGTTAGTATCCTGGCCAGCAGGGGTACTTCCTCAGTGGTTCTCAACCTCTCTAATGCCACAACCCTTTAATACTCATATGTGGGTACATTTGCATGTGGGCAGACCCACCTGGAGACAGGTAGAGGAGTGGTGTCTCAGTTCCTAAGACCATCGGAAATATGTGTTTTCCGATGGTCTTGGGAGACCCCATTCGACCCCCAAAAGGGTCACACCCACAGGTTGAGAACCACTGCTCTAATGGAAGTGTTGAGAAAGAATTCACTAATGACTTGGATGAAGAGGCTAAAGGAGAAGAGGTGTTTCTAACATGACACAATCTCTAGGGCAAATATGAAGAAGTAATCTGAAGAGTCACAGGCTAAGCCATATTTGAAGTGTGAACTCAGAAACATTATAAGAGAAAAAGGAACAATTTTGTGGAATCTAGAACCAAAAAATCAAGTGCTGTTTGTAGGAGTTTTAGTAAGACATGTATAATGGCTTAGCCTTAGTGGGTAAGGTACCAAACCTGAAGTCAAGAAGATCTTGGTTCAAATTCTGTCCAAGACACTTATTAACTGTGTGTCTCTGGAAAAGCCAGTTAACCTCTCAAAGCCTAAATTTCCTCATCTTAAATGAAGGGCTGGTCTCCAACTGGCCTCTAAATCTCTTTCCAGCTCTTAGTCTAGAACTGATCAACTTGATAACTCCACATAGGCATTCCATAATATTTCAACTTCTCCAAATGTAGAAAAATCTCTAAAGAGTAAATGAAATTAAGTCTAGGTAGAATTCCCATGAGAAGTGGGCATTCACAGAAAAGAAAACTGACTTTTAAACCTATTTTTCTAATTATTTTTATAGGAGTTGCTTTATTTTACGATGTTGAAATTCAACAAAATCTGTTTTGCAACCTAACTCAGCTCTTGACATTGTTGAATTTGGGATCCTTCTGTAGGTGACAACGTACTATTGTTTTTGGCTTTTTAAAAACAATACTCAACCTACACGTCAGCCAACATCAGACCTCAGAAGTAATGATTTTTTTTGAAGATGAAAGCCAGTATGTATTTTTCAAACTCTTACTTTGAAAATGTTTTATCTTTAAAACTTTTTTTCAATTTTCCTCTCTCTTTTTTGGCTTTTACTTAAACTGTCAGAAATGTCTAGTGACAACCCATGGAAATCACCCAGATGTTCTTTCTGAATACAAGGTAGTATTCACCAATGGGCTGCTCTGCTTCATATTAATTTTGGTCATTCATTCCTGAGTGGTATGGTACAGCTAAAATGCAGCATCTAAAAAAAAACAATGAAATAATTCAGACACTGAAGGTTTTGAGAAGACTTAAACAAAATTTGGAAACAGGGTCTTCTGACAATGAACTGGCCTTTGAGTTAAGAAATCTATTTCAGATACTGTCACAGTATAGACTTTGATAAGTCACTAACAAATTATGTATTGCTACTGATTTTTCCTTAACTCAAAGAAAACAGTTTATAGAATGACTAGCATGACGTTTTTTAGGGTACAATATTAGCACTTGCTCTCCATATAAGAATGAGAGAATATATGTACACATATATGCATATATGTATATGCATATACATGTAATTATATATATGTGTGTGTGTGTGTGTATATACATATTTACAAATGTGTATGCACTCAAAGAGATGATTTGACCCAGGGTACAACTGAGTCTATGAAATATTGCAAATGGGTGACACAGTGAATAGAATGCTGGACTGGAGTAAAGATCTGAGCACATATCCTGACTTAGCTGCTTACTAGCTACATGACTCTGGACAGGTCATGTAAACTCTTTGTGCCTCAGTTTCCTCATTTGTAACAAGGGATTACAAATAGCACTTTCTTCATGGAATAGTTTTGAGAATCAAATGAGAGAATATATGAAAAGTGTTTTAAACTGCAGCATTTAATGGTTTGAAGGGTGGTTCTGCTATATTTACTATTTATTTCCTATAGAATTTATGAAACTCTATGAAATGTAATCATATTCACAATGGATTGGGAGCTCTTCAGCTGAGACTTCCAAAAAAATATTTGCAGTTGAATAGACCACCTTAACCAGTAGCAACTAAAATTGGTGTGTGTGTGTGTGTGTGTGTGTGTGTGTGTGTGTGTGTGTTTAATATTAGGGCATGTGTGTTATGAATCTTTGTATAAGAAGAGGGAATAGGATGAGGGCTTTGGAATTCTGATACTAACCAGAATAGAAAGTACAGTTGTTAGCACTGAGGAAAGGACTAGGAATTAGATTTTACAGCTATACTTCTGCTGTGCAGATAATGCACAGATAATAATGCCATAGAAATTATTTAAACAGGGGTGGCTAGGTGGTGCAGTGAATAGAGCACTGGTCTTGGAGTCAGGAGGACCTGAGCTCAAATCCAGCCTCAGACACTTAACACAAAACTAGCCATGTGACCTTGGGCAAGTCACTTCACCCCAATTGCCCTACCTTTCCTCCTCCAAAAAAAGCAAAAAAAAAAAAAAAAAAAAAAAAGAAGGAAAGAAATTATTCAAATAAAAAAGTAGAAGCGGAGTCAAGCCAGCGGAGTAAAAGCAGGAACTTGCCCCAACTACCTCCAATACCTGTAAAAAATGATTCTAAACAAATTTTAGAGCTACAGAACCCACAAAATTACAGAGTGAAATATACCTCCAGCTGAAGTCAGCCTGGCAAGCCAAAAAAGAAGGATCTATTACACCAGGCTGGGAGTGGAGCACAGTCCCATGCGGGCCACACCAGCACAGACTGGAGGCATAGACTGGGCTGGAGCAGACCTCAGGGGACTGAATCACTGGCAGCTGTGGTGGTTTCCAGACTTCTCAACCCAAAAACACCAAAAAGAAAGTAAAAGATCAGTGGGGAAACTCTATTGGATCTGGATGAGAGAAAAGCGTGATCCAGTCCCTGCCCCCAGGGTGGTGGAGCTGTCTGTGGCTGCAGCTGTGGCAGCAGGGTTGCTGCTTCTGGGGTTTCAGGGCCACAGATAGTGGGGGGACCAAGGAGATGACCAGAGGGCAATAGCATGGATCTCTTTGCTGGCACTGAGGCAGGATTCTCTTTATTTGCCCTACTTGGATCTGGGTTGCAGTCTTGGGTGGCAGTCCTGAGGTTAGGAGCACTGGCATGGGAGAGGTTGTTAAGGCTATGGAAAGGCAGTCCTCCTCACAGTTCTGAGGCAGGTGTCTAGAAGTAGCTCTGACAACAACTGTGCAAACCCCAGAAATTTGGGATGCAGATCTCTCCACTCTGGAAACAGTGTTCAACCATGTCAAACAGCTCAAAAGTCAAGTATTTGACTGGCAAGATGAGCACAGAGAGGAAGAGAAGTCAGACCAGAGAGTCTTTTGTGGTGACAAAGAGGATCAAAACATAGAACCAGAAGAGGAAAAAAAAAGTCAAAACCCCTACATCAAAAGCCTCCAAGAAAAATATGAATTGGTTGCAGGTCATGGAGGAGCTCAAGTAGGATTTTGAAAATTAAATAAGAGAAGTAGATGAAAAACTGGGAAGAGAAATGAAAGTGATGCAAGAAAATCATGAAAAATGAATCAGCAGCTTGCTAAAGGAGACCTCAAAAATACTGAAGAAAATAATACCTTAAAAAATAGAGGAAACTCAAATGGCAAAAGAGGTCCAAAGAGCCAATGAGGAGAAGAATGACTTAAAAAGCAGAACTGGCAAAATGAAAAAGGAAGTCCAAAAGCTCACTGTAGAAAATAATTCCTTCAGAATTAGAATGGAGCAAATGGAAGCTAATGACCTTATGAGAAATCAAAATCTTATAAAACAGATCCAAAAGAATGAAAAAATAGAAGACAATATAACATGTCTTATTGGAAAAACAACTGACCTGGAAAATAGATCCAGGAGAGATCATTTAAAAATTACTGGACCACCTCAAAACCATGATCAAAAAAAAGAGTTTAGACATCATCTTTTAAGAAATTATCAAGGAAAACTGCCCTGATATTCTAGAACCAGCGGGCAAAATAGAAATTGAAAGATTTCAATGTTTGCCTCTTGAAAAAGACCCCCAAAAGAAAACTCCTAGGAATATTATAGCCAAATTCCAGAGTTCCCAGGTTAAGGAGAAAATATTACAATCAGCAGGAAAGAACAATTTGAGTATTGTGGAAATATAATCGGGATAACACAAGATCTTGCAGCTTCTACATTAAGGGATTGAAAGCCTTGGAATATGGTATTCTGGACATCAAAGGAGCTAGGATTAAGACAAGAATCATCTCCCCAGCAAAACCAAATATCCTACATCAGGGGAAAATATGAATATTCAGGGAAATAGAGGATTTTCAAGATTTTTGATGAAAAGACCAGAGGGCACAGGGTGAACTGAATATGAAGGGATGATATCTAAAAAATAAAATTAAGAGGTGAGAATGAGAAAGGGAGAGATAGAATAGGGTAAATTATCTCATGCAAAAAGTGGCAAGAGAAAGCTGTTACAATGGAGGGGAAGAACAGGGAGGTAAAAGGGAATGAATCAATCTTTCTTTTTTTTCTTGATTTATTGTTTCACTGATTATTTCAAAAAAGTGATGGAGAAAATGTTAATTCTGATTAAACTTAAAAATATGTTCTGTAAAATGAAGATGATAATAATTGATTATGGTGATCTTTGCAGATCTTTTTTGTTTCTCATTTCTTTACTGTCAACCTTACTTTCATTGGATTTGGCTTATGGAGAGAATAACATACACACTCAATTGGGTTTCTTACTGTATAGGAATATAGGAGGGAAATGGGTAAGAAGGGGAGAGGACAGAGAGTACATTAAAGGAAAGGGTAATCAGAAGCAAACATTTTTGAAAAGGTAGGCTCAAAGGAGAAAATAGAATAAATGAGGGGTGGGATAGGATGGATGGAAATATAGCTAGTCTTTCACAGTATGACTAGTATGGAGATGTTTTGCATAACTACACATGTATAACCTATATTGAATTGTGTGTCTTCCCAGTGAGGGTGGGTAAGGAGGGAAGATGGGAGGGAATCTGGAACTCAATGCTTTAAAAACAAATGTTAAAAACTTTTTTCTACATGCAAGCTGGAAATAAGATATACAAGTAATGGAGTATAGAAATCCATCTTGCCCTACAAGAAAGTAAGGGGAAAGGTGGTAAGAGGAAAACATGGGGGAATAGAAGAGAAGGAAGACTGGGGGGAAGTGTAATAAGTATGCTTGCCATCTTGGGGTGGGGGGAGGGGAAAGAATGGGACAAAATGTGGAAATGAATGTTGAAAATGAAAAAAAATTAAAAATTACAGAAAAGAAAAGTAATAATAAGACATATATTTCATGTTCAAATGATCCCAAAGCTGTTGACCTTCAGTCCTTTTAAGTAAGTCTCATCTTTGTCTTATTGAAATGAAGCATCCAGTCAATATTACATGAGACTGAGGCAATGAATGTACTTTTGAAAAGTGGAATAATAAGTTAAATGGATCTTTTAGGTACAATTGGATATAGAAGTGATTGTATTAGATGTTATGAACTTGAGATAATTTTAAACTGCAAAGTGCTTTTAAAAATATTGATAACACATTCTTCAATACTTATCAGTCAAAAGTACTTAGTTGTAGATTGCTAGTCCTCAGATATGAAAATTACTGTCCTGAATTTTAGGTCAAGATTATTGCAATCTACTTTGAACTAGACAGTGAGCCCAGCAGTGGTGCAGGAAATGAGGATGCAAGGGGTTCTTATGCATCCTTTACACTTATGCAACTCACCCCAAAGCTCTAGTAACCATATTTTCTGGGTTCAAAAACTGAAACATAAAGCCAGACAAAGTTGTCGGGTTTTTTTCTGATTTGTGAATGAGAAAAAATAAAACATGTGTAATTTGGACTATTACAAAAAACCTGAAATTCAATCATTCCTTAACTCTGTTAAAGGCATAACCATTCTACCATTTCCCTGGATTCTCAGTCCTGAAGTTACTTTTTAACTCCCTACTCATCTTCTAGCTTCACCTGTAGGCTATCCCACTCTTCTCTACACATAAAACCATGTTTGGGAGGTTTTAACTCTTTCAACTTTGGAAATTCTATCTGGAGGCTCCCTTGTCTTGATTGGTGACTTCTTCATCTGACATGCTAACCTGAGCTGACCTCATCCATTTTTCATGACATCCCCTATTCCCTTTCCATAATTTCTACAGCCTTACCAACAGCTTTGTTTCATAAATATCTCCAGATTTTGGACCTTATGATAACTAGCTCTGGCATTGTTCTTGGAAGAAGTATACCGATCTACTCGTCTATGGCCCTACTCATAATCTTTGCACTTTTCAGGACCAAGAAGCTTCTCCCTGTCCACTTCCTGCACACTATAATGTGTTTTCTCCCTCTGTCTCCTTGCAAGTGGAGATCGTTTTTGATTTGTGTATTTATATCTGAGTACACAACATAGTGCTTGGCACATAGTAAGCACTTAATAAATGGTGTTTCATTCATTCCTTAATCTTTTACTCTTCCCTTTTCCTCAGCCCCAATAGCTAATAAGTTTATAAGTCATGTGAATTTCTGCTTGATTAGGTAAGAGTTTTGTTGTTGTTTCATTTTATTTTTTTGTTTTGTTTTGTTTTTCAGAAGCCCAGACTACTGGGTCAATTCCCCATTCCCCTCCACAATGTGCTACTGGTGTGAATCCCCCTCCCCTTTGCAACTTTCCTTTGGTTGTTGATTTCCCTGACTGGAATTTTAGCTTCTTGAAGGAAGAAATTGAGCCTCACTTGGTTATATTTTTATGTTTGTGTTTGTATACTTAATCATTTAATAAATACTTTATCTATCTCCCTAGCTACCTCTCAATCTATTCTCTTCTCTTCATTTACCTACACAGTTCCTGGGTTTAGAAACTCATCAAATCCTTGTCTAGAATCATGCGATAAATCCTTAATGGCATCTTCCTTTTTTCAGTCTATCTCCTCTACAATCTATACTCTACATATTTGCCTAGTTAATGCTCCAAAATGCAAATTTACCATGTCACTCTTCTTATAAAAAATCTGCAATGACTCTCTATTGATTAAATAATAAATTAAAAACTCTTCAGCCTCATATTTAAAGGCCTCCACATGTCAGTCATGAAGAGGTCAAAAGAAGAAGGTCCAGAAACTATTTCAGCCTTCAGATTCTTTTTCTTTGTACCCCTCTACAGAGTTCTCATCAGTCCATTGGTGCAACTCTTTGAGGACTGAGACATATAGCAAAGTAGCCCATAATAAGGCACGAATTCAATCCTTTGGTTTTTTGGCATTCATGGATTTATTTTGGAAGAAACCTTAGAGGAAAACTAAAATCCAAAAAGATTAAGTGATTTCCCCAAGATCAAACAAAATGAATGAAAGAATTTTCCTACTAAAAAAAGTCATAGTAGTCAAAATATCATCTATATACAAATAAGTAGGCCCCTTTCCATCTCTGTACGTTCACTCTTATTTTTTTCCTACAATAAACATATCCTTTTTCCGTAAACTGCCTCATCACCATCTCTAGCAATAGTCTCCTTCCTTCAAGGTTCAATTCAGAAGGCCATTTCTTTCTCCATACCCTCCTTACCTCCTCTTACCCCCCTATCAAATGCATTTTGCCTGAATCTCTCCCTTGCACATATCTCACCCTCCCTTTTATAATAATGTGTGTACATAGACCTCTTCCCTTCTACCTAATTAGACTATACACTAATTTATTGTGCAGTCTGTATTATATCTATCTTATATCCTCAGTATCTAGCATAGTGCCTTGAGCAAAATAAGTACTGAATAAATGCTTGTCTTCCCCTCCCAGGTGATTTTTTTCCCTTTTGATTAAAGAGGCCATCATCCCTTGACTCACTTCTTAAACAGGCCTATTCACTGAATGCGTGCGGCCTCATTCAAAGTGGGAAACTGACAAGACCTTAGCTTAAGAAGGTCAAAGTAGCCTACTGCATCCTGGCCCATCTACAGTCATCCTTATCTATAGCTGGGCACTGGACCCAAATGTCTGTGGAGGAGAAAGTGAGGTTGATGACTTTGCACAGCTGTGCCCCACTCAAATCCAATTCAATTGCAAGTCATGTTATCACCTTCCTGATGTCATGATCCTCTTTGAGAATGAAGGACAAACAACACACACACACACACACACACACAGCCTTCAGACATTTGATATTCTTGCTAGTTAATGTTAATCAGAGATAAGATAGACAAAAACTATCCATTTCAGAGTACGATCTAATTTATCGAACATTATACAAGATGTGGTAGAAGACTATTGGCAGTATTGATGGAAAAGAGAGTGAAGTGAAAGAGGAAAGGGCAAAAGCTTGATGTGAAATGCAAATCAGTTTATTCCAAGAACATTTATATGATAAAATTTGAGAGAGAGTAACAAAGAAGACTCTACAGAAGAGAGATCCTAGCTTCATGAAGCTAGGAGAAACAGTGTATAGAATGCTGGACTCAGAGTCATGAAGATGGGTTCAAAGTTTGCTTCTGACCCTTACTAGCTCTGTGACCCTGGGCTAGTATTTATCCTCTGTGTACCTCAGAGTCATCATCTGTAATAAAATGGGGATCATGAGAACACCTATTTCTCTGGGTTCTCATGAGAAGGAAATAAAATAATGTAGATAAAGCAACTTGCAAAACTTGAGCCACTACATAAATGGGACTTATCTTTATTATTTTTATAGTATCTGTTCTCACCATCAATGACAGGCAGTACCATCACATTTAACTCTATCACATCAGTCCCACAGTGATTAAGAATACCTAAACAGCAGTAAGGTGCAATTAGGTAGTGCAGTGGATAGAACACTGGGCCTGAAGTCAGAAAGACTAATTTTCCTGAGTTCAAATCTGGTACCAGACACTTACTAGCTGTGTGACCCTGGACAAGTCACTTAATCCCTTTACCTCAGTTCCTTATCTGTGAAATTAGCTGGAGAAGGAAATGGCAAATCACTCCAGTATCATTGCCAAGAAAATGCCAAATAAGGTCCAGAAGAGTCAGAAAAGACTGAACATCAATAACAAATAGCTGTGCTAAGTTGCATAGCCCTCTGGGTATAGCTCCAAATTGTTTTCCAGAATGATTGGATCAGTTCACAATTCTACCAACAATGCATTAGTTTTTTTTTTTCCCACATCACTTTCAACATTTAATATTTCCTTTTTTTGTCATATTAGCCAATTTAATAAATCTGAGGTGGCATCTCATAGTTGTTTTGTTGAATTTATCTAAAATGATTTATAGCATTTCTTCATATGACTATAGATAACTTTGATTTCTTCTCCTGAAAACTGCATGTTTGTGACTTTACAACTACTTTACAAGTACAAAATGGAGTAAACATGAATAGACAGAGATTTTTTTAAAAAGATATCAGGATTTTAGTGGATTTTAAACAGTGAAATGTGGTCCCACAAAAAATCTAAAGGGAACTTTGACTAAATCTAAACAAATATAGCGGCCATGAATACTGACTTGATAGGCTTCCTCCTCTCTTCCCTTGTCAGATAGACATCATTGAGATTATTGTGATCTCTTCAGAGTGTCACAATTCAAGGACATTAATCAGCTGGATCATATAGAGGAGGATAGTCAGAATGGCGACCATCCTTGAAATCATGTTATATGAGAATCAGTTGAAAGAACTAGGGATTTTTTTTTTTTTAGAGGAAAGTCAGAGTCAGACTCAGTTGTATTTCTTTATTTATTAGGTGCCAAACACTGTGCTAAGTACTACAAAGAATGGCATAGTTCAGTCCCTGCCCTCAAAGAGTTCACATTTTAATTAGGAAACAACATATAAAAAGAAACTGAAAAGAGAGTTACCTGGTGTAGGAGCATAATATGGGAAATTATCTGTGGAGGTATGAGTTTCAAAACTGATTTCATTTAACAGAATGTTGAGTTTTTGGAGATAATAAAGTCCAAGAAATTAAGTGGGAAATAATGAGAAGAACTCCTTGGGTGTCATCTTTAAATAGTGAGGGATCATGGAAGAGCTCCCAGATTTCTACCCACTACATTCTCTGATCAGAGGGAGAGAGGGATCCCAGGGATAGGGGTGCTAAGGAGGTGAGAGTTTCAGAGTCAAATTCATCTTGCAGAATGAGTCAATGAAGTTCAGAGAAGTAACCCAATAGAAAATAATGGGAAACGATGAGGGGAATCCCATTGATATCATATTTAAATAGTGGAAGATTTGACAGGAGCCTTCCAATGTTGATTTGCTATCTTCTCTATTCAGAGAGAATACTCAGTAGGTATAAGACAGCTTTATGTATTTCAAAGGTTGTTTGTTTGAGGTTTTTTTGGAAAAGCATTTAGATTTGTTCTTTTAGGCCCCAGAGTGCAAAAAGACCAATGGGCATAAGTGGCAAAGAGGTAAATCTGGGCTAAATGTCAGAGAGAACCTCCTAATAATTAGATATATCCAAAGATGGAATTTTACACATAGAGAATGTAGGTTACCCTCCTTAGAGATTTCAAGCAAAAGCTCAATGACCATTTAACAGGTATTTTATAGTAAAGACCATGTATGGGTCAGACTAGATGGCTACCATAGCACCAATGTACTATTCATAGTGCCCACAATCACTATAAATATATCTGCATGGTGCTCAATCACAAACTATAACAGATTCTCCATATAGAAGACAGAAGCAAAACATTTATTCAGACACCAGAAAACCACATCCCAAAACCAGTAAACTGATTCCATCATAGTAGCAAAGAAGTTAATAAGCCACAGCAGCACGGAGAGCCACAGATTCTTTAGCCTTCCCACAAACCCATATTTACTCACAAGCCTGTCTGCTTGGCCTGCTGTCCTCCATCCTCTCACTGTCCAGTTGTTCTGACTCCCAGTTTCCTGTGAGCTCTGCTCTACCCTTCAGCAAACTCCACCCACCACAGGTTCCATGTGATTACATTCTGCCTATTAGAAGGTAGAGTACATTTTCAAAGCAGAGAAGGTCTTCAAATTCCCATTACAATTACAGCTATTGATACCCCCATAAAATCTCAAATTCTGTTATTCTATGCACTTTCAGTATATATTTTTTCATCTTTTATGAAGAGTTGGAGTAACGAATTCTAGCATTTATCATTTTATTTTCAAATTTATTTTTGAGCTTTAAAGGATGATCTATATATTTGATATTCTGGAATTTATTGAACAAATCCATATTTACCCTATGGATATCCATCCTTATTTGTAGGTTTAAACAATGTTCTTTCTCAAACTTTGTCTTTGATACTGGAATCTTGATTTTTTTTTTAGCTTACTTCATCCCCAGAAGCTACTTTATACTAGATTATTTCTATTTTCTTTCTTGGGATTTTTCAAATCAATTATATTTTTTTCAATTCAATTCAAGCAAGCAAGTCACTTCTCTGAATTTTTGTTTCCTCATTTATAAAATGGGAATATTATTACTGTCCTGGCAAATTTACCTTTCCAAATTCACTTTTCCTCACATCTATTTATTATTTTACTTTTCAGAACCCTGCCTTACCACCTACTTAAGATTATCATAATACTGTCAAAAAGGTCTTCTTGTCTCTGTGCTCCCCTCTTTCACACTTTTGCCAAATTAACTTCCCTTAAGTAAAAATCTAGTAATTTTACTTTTCTCTTCAACATCACCCCCATGCCCAAGTCTCCCTATTACCTTTGGAAAAAAAATATTGAAGGTCTTTAATCAGGAATTTCAAGATCTTCTGCAATTTGGACCCACTTAAAGTTCCCAGCATTGTCTTAGAATTCCCCCTCCACGTAACCATGCTGTGCTGTTCATCATTTCCTTTTACACATCATGCAATTTCCTACTTTTATGCCTAATTAACAACGATTCATGCTATTTGCTGTATACTTAGCATAATATGTGGCACATTGTAGGTGCTTAATAAATTGATTGATATGCTTTATTCATGGTATTGGGGAAAGTATAACAGACACGGAGACAAAAAAGACTTGAATTTAATATCTGAGATTTTCTAGCTGTGTGTCTATGGACAAAACATTTAGCTTCTCTGAAGGTTGCAAACAGGGATTAGAGAGTTTAGGGATTAGCATCTACCTCAGAGGAATACTGTGAGAAGTCAATACGATTATGTATGTAAAGTTCTTTCAGGTTCTTGATAGAGAATTTATTTAAAGCTCTCAGCTACCTATCTTCTCAACTATTGTTTCAATCCCCCTTTTAGAAAGTATGCTATATCCATTTCAGTTTGAGGACACTGAGGATAATATAGTTATTATTGTTGATGAAGGTAGATGTCCTTGTAAGGAAAAGAGAAGAAAATAAAAAATGAGTAGTTCTGTCCTTTCTCTCTCTCTCTCTGTCTCTCTTTCTCTCTCTGTCTCTCTGTCTCTGTCTCTCTCTCTGTCTCTCTCTGTCTCTCTCTGTCTCTCTCTCTCTCTGTCTCTCTGTCTCTCTCTCTGTCTCTCTTTCTCTCTCTGTCTCTCTTTCTCTCTCTGTCTCTGTCTCTCTCATTCATCTACCTACTAAACATGTGTGTTTGTGTGTGTGTTTGTGACATTTTTATCTTTGACACTTTTCACACACCTTGGCTTATTTTAAGAATTAGCCTAGCCATGAGTGTCTTCTAGAGGCAATCTGTGAATTCTTTGAATTGGAATTTTATTTTCTCTGTTCAGAAGTTCTGGGCAGTTCTCTTCTATTATTTCCTTCACTGCGATATTAAGATTTTTACCCTGTTGTGTTATTCTGGAATGCCTATGATGATCAAGTTGTCTATGTGAATCATGCCTTTGAGTTCAGAATGAGGTTAATCATCTGTACATGTACTTATATCTATGTACATACACACACATATAATTTATTACGTATATGATCTGTGTAACATTGTTGGATTTTGTCCCTTGCTTCTTGTCTTCTAGTTATCCTTAATTTCTGTATATTTGCATTCCTAATCTATTGTTTCTTTGTGAGGCTTGTAATTGCAGATTTATTTTTTTCTATTTTGCTCATTATTTTTGCAGCACAGTACATATATTCTGCCCTTATAACTCTTATTTGTCTTTAAAACTACTCAGGAGCATCAAAAATGATTCCACATTCTCCTCAAATTCCGCAGAGTCCTTTCTCATCAAAAGTGGGATCACTTTCCTTTATTTTGTTGTATTTGTTCATAGATATCTGAAGTTATTGACTAGATCTGGCCATATTTCCTTCTTTTTATTGTTTTTCTTTTGGTTCATCTGTTAATGTCAAGGTCTCTGATTTTTCTTTTTCCTGGAATATTTGGTACTCTTAGTCTTTTGTCCTCCCTTATTTTCCATATCACTTACTTCCAACTCCCTGTCTCTTATTGTAGTTTCTGTTGGGGCTGGATCTCAAAGCATCTCAGCCTCCTCCCACACTGGGCAATTCATATAAAGACAGCTTAGATCGTTTTCCCACCTGATTTTGGGGTGGTCAGAACTGGCCTCAATTGGATACTGTGCTCTTTCCCTCAGATAGGGTGGAGTGCTGCACAGCACCTCAAATGCATGGTGCACTGTCCTGGTGACCTTCCTATTCCCTTTGTTCTTCATTTCTCTGGCCCAACAACAGCAGTTCAGAGCCTGTTTTCCCTAGCACCAATGGTGTAAAGTTTTGCAGCCACCACCATTTTGATTTTATGCTTTCTTGGTGCTTCCAGATTGCAGCCCTCTGGCAGGCTTTTGCTCCTGAAGGGCTGTGGTCAATCCAATCCAATCCAATCGAATCCAATCTAATCCAATCCAATCAACATTAATTAAGCTCCTACTATGGTCCAGGGAAGCACTGTGCTAAGGCTGGTGGTACAATTAATAAAAAATATAGTCCTTGCCCTCAAAGACTTACAATTGAATGGGGGTGGGGGCAGAGAGATAACATACAAAAGGAAGCAGGAAAGAGGGGGAAAGGCTTCAGTTAGCTGCATGGTGATGAGATGGTGATGCAATGACAAGTTTAACCTGGAAAGGAAGCATCTTGTTCCATGGAGTTGAAACCCAGCAAAGTAGTGGATGTAGCATAGCCAAACTGGTTGTGGAAGCCTGAGCAAACTTGCACAGGCTGGAGTCAAGGACTCCACAGCACTGAAAAGAGGGTCCTCCTGACCACAGCAGGGTTGGCACTCTATCCACTGTGCCACCTAGTTGGCCCAAAAGGGAGTCTAACAATTATTGTTTTCTCCCTCACCCAAACAATATTGGACTTCTGAAACAATGTCATGTGCCAAAATCCAAGATGATGCCTTTTAATCTTGTTGATTTCATAAGAATCATTAATTTCTTTATTTCATATAAAAATTTTGATTGAGCACCTAATGTATTCACAACCCTTTAATGTATAGCTGCCATTCATTTCCAAGTTATTTTTTAATCAGCTTCCTTAAAAAGATAAAAATAAATAAAATTCACATTGACGATATATTAAATAAGGTCAGGAAGAGAATAAGCATTTATATAGCACTATGTGCCAGATACTGTGTTAAGTCCTGTTTACAAATACTATCTCATAGTAAGTAATACTTTGGTTAATTCATTATCATATGGGCCCTAAGATTACTCAGTATATAGACCACACTCTTACAGTGAGCTCTCTTTGGAAAAAAAAAAAAAGACATATGCACACACACACACTCACAATAAAGCTCATTAATTATAAGCAACATTTAAGGTAATTTAAAAAAATACAAACAAGGTCATGGGGGAAAATTTTGTTTATATTGGAAATAATATAGTAATTTATTTCAATTTATGCTTTCACAATATTTATAATATTTTCCCACAGCCACAAGAAAGTAGGTAGAATAGGTTTTTCATATTGCTTGTGTTCTCCTAAAGGCCAAAAGGACATTATAATTGTAACCACTTCTCATTTGTATATGATGTTTCCATTGATTTCTGTGTGTGCTGTTTATCATTTTTTATGTTTATCTTCACCAATGATGTTGGCATAAATTATGCTCTAAGTTCCTAAGGACCTATATCCATTTAACCTTAACATCAAATTTGTTATGAATAATATGGAACTTTTCAATTATGATTTTTCACTGGTGATTATGAGACCTGTTATTTTGTTGATCTGCACTAACTGACACAGATCGTGGCTTCTCAACAGTTTGGTAGACCATCTTTATGGATATCTATTGCCAAAATTAAAAACAAAATCATCACTTGGTGGATCAGTTCTGGTGCATTATGACACACATATAGTCTATGTCCAAGACCATACCCAAAAACATTTACTAATCTGTAGGAGCTACTTATTCTTATCCTCCAGGGGCACACCTTTGAGAACTCAGAATAATTTCCATACCGAGTTTAGACATTAAAGGTAATCTTGAGTGAAAAGATATTTTAATTGTTGTAAAATCTCCTGAATTTATTCTGCTTGTGTCTATTTTTGGTTATTCTCCTAAATCAACTATTTTGAATTAAAACTAACTTCTTGTGACATATGCCATGCAATGTATTTCCTGAAGTTTAGATAATAGGGCTGATATGGTGTTAGGGTCTGGACATTTAAGTCTTATTCACGATTTTCATCTAGAATTGTCATTGTATCTCTCTTTTGAAAGACCCAAAGAATTTGCAAATCTCATCCAACCTCAGAACATCTCTGTGTAAGGAAAGCTGAAGGACAGCATTATTGTTGTTGTTGTCATTTTTATAATCCTAAACTTGAGATTAAGAGATTTTCTCAGGGAGCCAATGGAAAAATCAAAAACATTCATGTTAAGTATGCCCACAATAGGCAGTCATTTTAGTTTTCTCTAAATCTGTTCTTTGTGTAAGTAAACTTGAATATGCTTGGCAAATGAAATGCCAATACTGCTTAAGCTTTTAGTCTTTGTGAAGGGAATATTTTCTTTTAATATAAATACCCTAACTTTATCTGGAATAGAAAAAAAAGCAGGTACATTTGAAGTATCAAGGTTCCCTTCTGCATTAAAAATTTGCCTTTTTTCATTTTCTCTAAGTAATATTTTTTTTAAAGTTTCATTTTTCTTTGGCCTGTGTTTGAGGATTCAGTTTTAGCCAAGTTTATATATTCTGATGGTGTATCCATTTACAGAAAGAAAAAAATAATGAAAGCAGTTGGTGTTGGTGTATTTATGCAATATATTGTCAGACATATGGGCTATCCAGGTTTCTTCATGTGCTTGAATGTTCAAAGAACTTCTAGACATGCATTTTATGTACCTAAGATAGAGCATTCAAAAAAGGACAATGCACTGAAAACATTAGTACTTGTCAGCTATGTGCTGTCAGCAAGGCTGAATTTTCAGTGTGGTATTTTAGACTTCATTATATTATCCCAAGGAGCATCTATCCCTCCACCTTTTCCCCCAAAGAAGCAGGTAAAAATCAGGAGTACTCAAATGAAATGATCCTCAGGGAGATGGGGGGTGGTTTCTTCCAATTGCCTCTATTGACAGAGTTGACTTCACTTTGCCATTGAACTGTGACAAGGTGATTATTTTTAAAAACCAAAATACTGTGCATAATACATTTTAGCCTGGAGCTAAAAGTTAAGTGTGAATATTCATTCATTCTTGCTCTTCCATGGAGAAGTCATGGTCAGAGTCGCAAAGAAAGTGTTAAAATCCATGAACTTTTTAGAATTAGATGCATTTAATTATTGGTGTTTAAATAGAAGACTTTAAAAACAATTACAAAAACAAACAAATTATAAAAACACAGGAAAGTTCCTTGCTGGTACTAATGTTTTGTTAGAGGAGCCCAGCTATTAAGATTTTCTTTTTCATGGTCTATGTATCTGTTCGTCATAGAGTGATGAATATATTTAAATAAAGCAAGGCTCATTTTTCACATACAGAACACATGAAAGAAAACACATAAGCACATGAACTATGTATGATTTGCATTGGTAATATGGAATAGTCACATTTCTTGTAAGGATCTTAGTTTCACATTCCTAAAATGCCTTTAAAGGATTCTCTCAAAAGTGTTCCCAATATCCCTGCACAGTAGGAAAATATTATCCCATTATCCCTACTTTAAAGGCAGTCAGTCACAGATCAATGACATGACTTAGCCAAGGTCAAACAGGGAGTCATGGTGAGAGCAAACTACTTCCTCACTTACATCACAGTGTGTTTTCCAGCCACCTGCCTTACCCGTGATAGACACAATTAGAGGTATAACAGCTCTTCTCAAGAGAACAGAATTAAAGAACCAAAAGATTGTTCTGTTCTGTTGTCCTTGACTCCTTACTCTTTACTCCCCCTGTCCAATCTGTTTCCAAGTCCTATAACTTCTACCTTTTCATATTATATTCACTGCCTTCTCTCTTCTCATATTGTCACCACTCTGGTACAAGCCCTTATTACCTCACACCTGGACTACTACAATAGCTTTTCTGGTTGTTCTCCTTGCCTCAAGTCTCTCCCCATTCTACTTCATCCTTACTCAGCTGTGAAAGTGACCTCCCTAAAGCCTAGCTCTATGTATGCCACTTGGAGAACAAGTGGCATACCTGGCCCCTTACTACCTTCAAGATCAAACATAAAATTTCTGTGTAGTTTTTGAACCCTTTCTTAACCAAGCCCATTTTACCTTTCAAATATTATTACACTGTATTCTTTGCCCTATATCGTATAATATAGTGATACTGGCCTCCTTGATGTTTCTTGAACAAAACATTCCATTTCCCAACTCCACATATTTTCATTAGCTGTTCTAGAATACGCCCCCTTTTTGTCTCTACTTGCTGGCTTCAAGACTCAGATAAAATCCTACTTTTGCAAGACTCTTTCTTGGTTCCCCCTAATACTTGTGCTTTCCCTCTGAAAAGACCTCATTTTTTTTTCCTATTTATACCTTGTCTGAACACAGTTGTATGCATATTGTCTCTCTATTAGAATGTGAGCTCCTGTAGGACAGGAACTGGGTTTTACCTTTCTTTGTATCCCCAGAATTTAGCATATTTCCTGGTAGACATGAAGAACTTAATTTTTGTTGACTCAACTTCTGTGCTTTTGTCTATTTTCATATGAATTAGACCTTTGGAGGCCTAGTGAATCTTGTCATTCTAGAACATATTCTTACCAAATGGATATCTTATGTAAAAAGACAATCTACCCAATAACCTTTTTCATGCAATCCTAGTGCCTGGGCATGGGAATATCTGGGTTCCATAATCCTAATCAATCCCCATAGTTCCTCTCATCTTTCTGGATCAAATGGAATAGAATCTCATTGCTTCCAGAGTGCCTAACAAATGTAAAAGAGGACACAGTGGAAGAAAAATGATTTCATACCCTAAGCTGGAAAGTAATCATTTATTGAATAATTATTACTAGACCCCTCCCTTACCATCAATGCCTTTCTTTACTTTAGCAATTCATTATCATAACCTAGATTCTCTCTTCTTTCATGGACACACTCAAAGCTGTTCTCAAAAATGACTCTATCTTAACTGAGATGATGGTCAACTAAATATCTTAACTAAATGAAATATCCGGCTATCCTGGGTAATGCAATGGCAGATTAATTATTCAGGGTATCTGGTCAGAACCTGTTTTCTTGTTTTTATGGGCTCCAGCCTACCCTGAAATCAAGGTGGAAGACCTGGCTAGATTTTGACTAGCCTTGAAAAGTATTATTTATTGTTAAAGCAGGACCTCTACTAAGAAAACAACTTTTGGCATTGAGTCAAGTTGCTATTCACATCTCAATGCAATAGAATTATTTTAAAAAGACATTCTGCAATCTCCATATGCTCCAATTTACTGATGATATTGTGAAGTTTGAGAATTCATCAGCATCTCCTTAGCGAAATTCATAGCCGTTCAAAATATGATCTTAATAAGGCACACTGGAATAATCAAATGTATAGGTAACATAGATTAGTGAGATTATAAGATGTAGATAGATGTGCGTAAAGCCCATTGTTGTTTTTCAGTCATTTCAGTTGTGTCTGATCCCATGAAGGGTTTTCTTGACAAAGATCCCCAAGTGGTTTGCTGTTCTCCAGCTCATTTTACAGATGAGGAACTAAAGCAAAGAGGGATAAGTGACTTGCCCAGGGCCATACAGGTAGTAAGTGTCTGAGGCTAGATTTGAACTCAGAAAGAGGAGTCTTCCTAACTTCAGGCTGGGCATTCTATCTACTGTGCCACCTAACTGCCCTTCTTTTTTCTCTGCATATGTATGTGTATGTATACACTCATATGAGTATGTGTATATATGTAGGTGTGCATACACACATATGTGTATATACACCCACATCTTGGGCAAACACTGAAGATGGGCAATAGGAAAATTCCGGAACTGAACAGTAGGACAGTAGGCCTTATTAGCTCCAGGAAACTGCACACTTTTTATTTTCAAATATCTGCAGCTACATCCTACCACATTCATGTGTTTTACAAAATAAAACAAAACCAATAAAAGCCTGACAGAATTGCTATATAGTTGAAAATCACAGAATTCCACAATTTCCAAGGAATCAAAATGTTAAGTAGCCCAAAAGACAGTAGAAAAATGCATGATGTGTATTACTGTGCTAAAGCATATTGCTAATCAATCCGCATGAATTTATTATGCACTTGTTATGTACCAAACACTCTACTAGTCGTGAGAGATAACAAATATAAAAGCAAAAACAATTCCCACTTTCCAGGAATATACATTCTATCAGAGGAGACAACTTGTGTGCATATAAGTACATCCAGAGTACATATAATCTAAATAAAAGAAACTTAAGAAGGAAGGGCACCAGCAATTGGGCGGATCAGAAAATGTATCATGGAGAAGCTGGTATTTGAGCTCATCTTGAAGTACCAGATTTTACAAGGCAGAGAGGAGGAAGGAGAATATTTCAGTGAAGAATAATGAATACAGGACATTATGGGTAAGGAACACAGAAGCCAAATACTTTATATATATTTTTTTTAATTTTATTATAGTTTGCATCATTCATTTCCACAAGATTTTGAGTTACATATTTT
>CM053587.1:150992567-151029880 GCA_028646515.1 Pseudochirops corinnae | reverse complement strand
CAAGGTGCTTGGATTATAACGAAAGTGATAAAAAAAAGTACATATATTTATATATGTATATGCATATATAAACATATCATAGTGGATTACATCAAATGGCTGCACTTTAGGTGCTAGAAGGCCACATGTTGCCTACCCCTATCCATATATATATATATATATATATATATATATATATATAAAATATATAAGCATATGTATAATATATATTATCTATAAACATACTACATAAGTATACATGTATACTTTGTTCTTTGCCATCTACTTTCAGTCTCATAACCAACTTTTACCTGAGAAGAAGCAAGTTCCCTTGTCATATAGTAACATTTTTATGCTATAGACGCTCAGAGTTGCACCTAAATCCCTGAGGAGAACAGCAGTCAGATGCCTTCTTGGAACCCTCCTGACAAAGTGAGTGGGACTTTAAGACCTGGCCCCAGGGGGAGATAGATAGATAGACAGACAGACACACGCAGAGATAGGCATATATAAATACACAAGGCAAGAACTTACAAGGGAGTCAGAAGAAAAGATACAAGGATACTTTTAAGGTCTTGCTGAAGAACTCTGGAATCAATTGATGACAAGGCAGACACTGGCAAAAGACCACACAGTATGGTGTGCCTGCTTCAGGGAAGGTGCCATGCTTTATGAGTGAAGCAGAATTGCAGTAGCTCCAAAGAAATGTGACATGCACAGATTTAGAGATATCTCTACTCTAAATGTTTGTGTGGAATATTTGTGCCCAACCTGCAGAAGAGTGTTCCAAACTCATATTGGTTTGATCAGTCATAATGGGAAACTATACCTTGACTCTGGCATAATGATATCATTTTACTTTTCTTTAAGAACAAAGGACAAAAACCAACCAATCATAAAAAAAAAAAGCTTAAGGCAGGTCAACGGAAACCTTAGAGAGCAAGGCATTAGCAGCTGAAGGTGAGGAGTGAGTGCAAAGGCATAAAGATGGGAGATAGGCTGTTGTGGATGATGAATAGCAAAAAGGCCATGGGAAGGTAGAAATACATAATAAGGTAGAAAATATATATGGGTTCAGATTGTGAAGAACATTAAAGGATATTGGGATTAGGCTGTGAGTACTTAGTGGCCAATGCACTTCCAGCCTCGATGAAATAGTGTAAGATATATAGTGGCCTCTCTGTCCAGCTAAGCAAAGAAGCCCTGAGGAAGCTCACAAACCTCAGAACAAGGAAGCTGAGCCATGCTATTAGAGAAAGACCAGGAAGAACAATCCAAACCCCTTTTTCCCACCAATGGGGTATTGGAATATCAACTGGCCACCAATTCCCTAGGAGTCTCCCCTCCTCCCAGTAGCATGAAACAGCACTAGTCTTCAGGTACAGTCTCCTTATTTCCTTGAACAATTGTATGGTCCCACCAGTCTGGAGGTTTGATGAAACCAGCTCTTACTGGTTCACAAGAACCAAATGTTAAATTTTAAATATGAGCATTTACACCTTGGAAATCATCAAACTACAAATCAAGGCTTGATTTATCATTTGTTGACTATATAGATTTAAGAATAAGATGAAGAAAATGTTAGTTTTACAGAATATACTTTAAAGTGGATTGTGCATATGCATAGATTTAAGAATGTGTAAGAATTGGGGCAGCTAGGTGGTGCAATGAATAGAGCACTGGTCCTGGAATCAGGAGGACATGAGTTCAAATTTGACCTCAGACACTTGACCACACTTACTAGCTGTGTGACCTTTGGGAAGTCACTTAACCTAAATTGTCTTGCCAAAAAAAAAAAGAAAAAGAAGAAAAGAATGCATAATAATTGTATAAATTTAAGAATGTTATAGAGAAAATGTTACTTTTACAGATTATAAGTAACAGTGTGTTGTACATATATGTGTGCATGTGTGTACACACATCCATCCATCCATAAATACATACACACATAAATATATTCCCTTTGAGAGACATTGCCAAATATTTACTAGCACATGCCTGCGCTAGACCCAGATAAGAACCCAAACT
The DNA here is from genome assembly GCA_028646515.1 of Pseudochirops corinnae. NCBI lineage: Eukaryota > Metazoa > Chordata > Mammalia > Diprotodontia > Pseudocheiridae > Pseudochirops > Pseudochirops corinnae. The sequence continues at coordinate 151,027,873 of CM053587.1, read as the reverse complement.
ATTGGTTGGAAAGGAGAGGACTGCATATTACCTCTAGAATCTTTAGTTGCGTGCCCAATTGCATCTGGGTACCCAGTGGACCTGTTCCCATCATTTTTCCTGACTGTCCTTCATTTTGTGAATATCTCTCCTCAACAAAGCTGGCTTACTTTACTGTCTTCTGAACTCCATGTTACCTTATACAAAAGTTTGCTCTTCTTCAAAATTCTTGAGTCTGTTTAAAGAGGGTTGAGGAGACCCAGTCTCAAAAAAAAAAAAAAACAATGAAAAAAAAGCGTAACACAAAACAATCCTGGGTGTTGCATAGGCATCTCAAACTTAGATGTTCAAGGCAATAACTCATATCTCCCCCTCACTCAAATCCACCCTGATTTTTAATTTACCAATTTCTGTCAAGGATTCCATTACCATTCTAGTCTCCCAGGTTTGGCCTCAAGTTATCTTTGAGAGATCTTTGATCTCTCTGTCATCCTACATATGTAATCAGCTGTCAAATCTTATTTCTGCACTCATCACATCTCTCACCTCCCACCTCTTCTCTCTACTCAAAAGATTATTACTCTGGGTCAGGTCCTCATCATTTTCTTCTCTACACTATTGCAAAAATCTTTTAAATGATCTCCCTTCCATGGTCCTACCCCCAATAGTTATGCGATAACATTTATTTTGCTCTGTTTTTCTGGTCTGAACAAGTTAGCCTCTCATTAGGCAGTTTTGTGGTTCTCTCTTTCAAATACCTGGTCTGTTTCAGCCCTACTTCCAGAGCAGAATTCCTGTATTTAAGCAATTCACTAACTTCAGCTACCCCAGTGGCAAGAAATGCATGCATATGCCACAAGTCCAATCAACATCAGTTTTAAATGTCTAGTGGTTATCTTGTCCCTAAGCAAAATATTTCCAGATGCTTAAACTATCTCTCATGTGATATGATTTTGCATACCATCGTCATCCTGATTGATTTCCCTTTATTTCCATTAAATACTTAAAAAAAAAGTTCCTAAGTGCTAAATGAAAGTATTAAAAATATAAAGTCAGCTACTTTTTCTGAAGATTTTGAAAAATATGTTATTTCAAGATTGTTGACTTTATTCTTATTTTTCAGTTTTTCAGCTTATCTTTTTTTTCAAAAAATGGGCATTAGATTTGCCCTTACTCATACAACCCTACATCCCTCCCTCAAATCTCTCTCCATTCTATTGCATTTTCCAGGTAGCCAGCAATATGATCTTCCTAAAGCAAAGGTTTAACCATTTCACCAAAGTGATCTTTCTAAGACACAGGTGAGACCACACCACCATCCTACTAAAAAAGATTCAGTGGCTCCCAATTACTGTACAACCCAATAAAAAATCTTCTATTTGTCTTTTAAAGCCTTCATCACCTAGCCTCTTCCTACCATTCCAGTTTTTGGATTTTTGTTTGTTTGTTTCTTAACACTTAACTACCTTTTACATACTCTACACAGCAGTCTCATATCCAGTAAATCCAGAAAACCAAACTATTGAGAAAGGAAAACATGTTCAACAAGAACTGCTGACAAAACTAGAAATAGCATGGTGAAAATATATTTATATCATCTTCTTAAATCATGTCTGATAATAAATCCACAATAAAGTATCTAAATATCTATACTTTATATAAGACATATATTATACTAAATATATATTAATTACACAATTAATGATGCAATATAATAATTAAGTATAATTAATTATGTATTAATTACTATATTTGATTATATTTCATATTTTCATTTTCAATCACAGCCTTAAAATAATTAAAAGAGAACAATGGAAAGATATAGCTTTCACATTTTGGAATGAAAAAACAGTGAAGTTCAGTAAAAAGAGCACCAACTGATCAGATGTCACAGAAGTTTGATTCAAATCCCACTTCTGATACTTATTTTCTGTGTGACTTTGGGCAAGTCCCTTAGTCTCTCTAGACCTCAGTTTCTCTTCACTAATTCGAGGGAATTGGTATTAATGGCCTCAAAAGTTTCTCCCAACCTGAAATCTATGATTCTATAACCAGATAAGTGATAGAAGAATACATGAAAGAGCAGATAGTTAATCTTGATTATTTTGCACAAATTAAAATCAATGCACCTAAAAGTAAAATTAAAACTACAAATTGGGAAGAATAATTGTGGTAATTATCATTAATAAAACTCTGATATCCTAAATCAGAGATTTACTACATTAATATTAAGATCTATTCTCTGCTAAATTGCCAAATATATTAATAAAAAATTATAACTTTTAATAGATAAATACAATGACTTTTTAAAGTTCATGTCTTTGTTAAATACAATAAATTCTTTGCATCATTTAACAACTTTTTCCCCCATTCTCTTCTACTAGACATCTCCTACCTTGATTTTCAAAACACTTCTGTTTCTTTTCATACCTATTTGGCCATTTCTTCTCAGTCTCTTTTCAGAATTCTCATTCTTGTTCCATACCCATGGGAATACTCTAAGTCTCTGTTTTAGATGTTCTCCTCTTCTCTAAACATGCTCTTTTTTCTTGCCCTCATAAGCTCCCTTCAGCTTAGCTATCATCCCTATGCAGATGACTACCAAATTAAAATATTCAGCTGTATTTTCATTTGTGAATTTCAGTTCAACAGCATCAACTGCATATTATACATTTCCAAATAGATGTCACATTTGTATCTAAAATTTGATGGTAAATACATTTTTTTAAGCTAAAATCCTCCCTTATTCTTCACTTCCTTTTGCCTGTGAGTGGACCACCATCCTTTCAGTCACCTAGATTTGTAGTTTTGGAGTTATCCTATAAAGAAGATTGGCCAGGCAATCTTTGATCTCTGTTCTCCTCAATCTCTGAATCTTCTGGCTCTGTTACCCATTCTCTGAACTTTGACATAATGCCTCATTTTCTATCTTATCCTGGATCTTCTTGCCCTGGAATATCCACTGGTCCCTGAAGCCTCCTCTCATTGGAACATCTCTCCAGCATGATGTCCCTTTTTTTTCCATTGTTGACTTCCTTCTGGGGTCTCCATTTTATGAAGGGTCCCAGGCCAGCTAACCATCATTTCCCTCCCAGTTCTGCTTCTGACTTTTTAAAACTGACACAACACCTTAATGAGGTATTGCTCCTCCATCCTCTGTCTTCTTTACCTTCCTCCCTTGGAGCAGATTTTTAGGTTGTGTGTGTGTGTGTGGGGGGGGGGGGGTGTTTCTCCTTTAAACTGTAAGTACCTCGAGAGCAAAGACTGTTTTTTTTTTTTAATTGCATTTCTGTCCCCAGCACTTAGTATAATATTTGGCACACAAAAATGCATAACAAATGCTTTTTGCCTTGTCATTTCACTCCCCTCAAACCTCATATTGAACCAGCTGCCAAGTCTGGTCAGTTCAACCTGAGATAGATTTCTGAATCCATCCCTTTTTCTTCATATGCATGGCTATGACCCCAGTTTAGTCCTTATAATTTCTTACTTGGACTATTATAACTATTACTTGGACCTTCCCAACCTAGCATCCTTTCTCCAGCCAGTCCTTTTTGTAATTCACCCTCCACAGATCTGTCAAATTTATTTGCTTAAGGTTAAGGTCTGATTATTTTATTTCTCAGCTCCAGATGATCCAGTGGATCCCTCTTACCACTTGGGTAAAATCACCTCCTCCATTTAACTTTTTAGATGCTTTATAATGTGGCTCCAGACTTATTTTACAATATTTGCTTTTACTTTTTTGATGGTCCAGCTAAAATTACCTACTTACTATTCTTCTTACTCAGTGTTTCATTTCCTATCTTAAAGAAAGTTTAGGTGGTTTAACATTCCTGCAACCTACTTCTGGCTAAACTCATGGAACCTTTATTTTCCTTCAAAGCTCTAGTCAAGTTCCACTTGCTACAGGATAGCCCATCCCCTTGGTTACTAGTGCTATCCCCTGGAAGTCCTGTTGTATACATTTTGTATTTAAATTTTCTATACACATATTGTTTTTCCTCCTACTACCACTATTGTGAATGTAAGTGTACTGAGGGTGGCAATCATTTCTTTCTTTATTTTCCTAGTGCTTATTAGCACAGCACCTAGTACATTGTAACAATTGCATAAGTGCTTATTTAATTAAATAAACAAAATGGAAATTATTTTTTTTCAAATATGTAAGAGTATGAACAATTTTTTAGAAGAAATGCTTTTTTTCAGTTCTTTAAATCATATCCGACCCTTCGTGACCCCATTTAGAGTTTTCTTGGTGGATATACTGGAATGGTTTGCCATTTCCTTCTCCAGCTCATTTTATAGATGAGGAAACTGAGACGAAGAGGGTTAAGTAACTTGTCCAGGGTCACGGAGCTAATAAATGTCTGCTACTCATTTTGAATTCAGGAAGATGAATCTTCCTGACATCAGGCCAGCATTCCTCTGTACCACCTAGCTGCCCTCAGAAGAAATACAAAGATCAAAAACAACTTTAAAAAGTCAAAATCACTAATAATAATGGAAATTAAAACTAAAATAACCATGAAACATCATTAACATCCATCAAGATACAAAATGTGGATGATAAAATATGGGAAAGCTAATTGGAGGAACAGTAATGCAAATTCAGGGTGGGTACATCTGTGAATTTGTTCAACTATTCTGTTTTGTTTTGTTTTTTTCCTCAATAGTATTTAATATTTTCCCATTATATGTAAAGATAGTTTTCAATGTTCACTTTTATAAGGTTTTGAGTTCCAATTTTTTTTTTTCTTTCTTCTTCCTCTTCTACCTCCCCAAGACAGCAAGTAATCTGATACAGGCTATATACAAACAACCACATTAAACATATTTCCACATCAGTTAAGAACAATCAGAATAAAAGTGAAAAAAAAAACATGAGAAAGAAAAAAAATAGTGTGCTTCTATCTGCATTCAGGCTCCATAGATAGTTTTTTTTCTCTGGATATGGACAGAATATTCCATCTTGAGTCTTCTGGAATTTTCTTAGATCATTGTATTGCTGAGAAGAGCTAAGTCTATCAGAGTTGGTTATCCCACAATGTGGCAGTTACTATGTACACTCCTATTTCTGCTCACTTTACTCAGCATCAGTTCATGTAAGGCTTTTCAGTTTTTTTCTGAAATCCACCTACTCATCATTTCTTATAGAACAACAGTATTCCATTACATTCATATACCAAAACTTGTTCAGTCATTCCCCAATTAAGGAGCATCCCCTCAATTTCAACTTCTCACAAAAAGAGCTGCTATAAATATTTTTGTACATGTGGGTCCTTTTCCCTTTTTTATGATCTCTTTGGCTACAGACCTAATATTGGTATTCCTGGGTAAAACAAGCACAGTTTCATAGCCCTTTGAGCATAGTTGCAAATTGCTCTCCAGAATGGTTGAAGCAGTTCACAGCTCCACCAACAGAGCATTAGTGTCTCTCCATTTTCCCACATCTTCTCCAACATTTATCATTTTCTTTTTTTGACATATTAGTCAATCTGGTAGGTGTGAGGTGGTACCTCAGAGTTGTTTTAATTTGCATCTTTCTAAACAATAGCGATTTAGAGCATTGTTTTCATATAACTGTAAATAACTTTAATTTCTTCATCTAAAAACTGTCTGTTCATGTCCCTTGACCATTTATTGGTAGGCAAATGGTTCAACTATTCAGGAAAACAATCTGGAATTGTAAAGAAAAAAGTTACTAAATTTTCCATGCCCTCTAAGGGATTTCACGTTATACCTCCTCTCTGAGAATGGAAGCTTTGTTTAATCATGCCACAGCAGAGTGACTTCTCTCCATCATGATCACAGACAGAATTTACTATTGACTAGTAATTTGGCCTTCCAACTTTATGGCTTCATTTCTTTTTCTTGTACACACTTGATAAAGTTCTCTGTCTAGACTGCAAGTTCTATGATGGCATAGAGTACGTGTGTGTGTATATAAATATATATAAACACATGTTTCTGGGTATATATATGCATACACATGTGTGAATATATAAGTATGTATGTGTACATATATATATATACATGCATATGTATATATGTATGGAGACAGATAGATAGATATAGATAGATAGACAGATACACATATATATGTGCATCCAGCTGTCGTATTTAGTTGCTATTACCAAAACCATGCACTGATTTTCTGAAATAGGCTGCTGTTCATCCCTCATTTCAAAATGGACCAATGATATCACAGGGTAATATCTTGATTTGCATATGAATTGGATTTTAGTGAGGCAGAGTTGTAAAAAGACATCAGCCTTACTATCTTTTCCAGAGTTATTGATGCTAAGTAGTAAGAAAAAAGTCAGTATGACTGATGATGGCTAGGGATACAGTGGATGACCTTCACATCTTCAATGTCTGACCAAGCTCTAAGCACTCCACAGTGCCTACTTCAACTGCCCTTATGGCCTTTGTTCTCATCCATTCATTCATTAGAAGAATTCTTTACATGCTTGAGATAGACATCCCCCAATCCACCAATGCTTTTGAGGCCTGTTGGTTAAATTCAACCTGATTTAGCCTGTCTATTGAGACAGTTTTACCTGGGTATGGCCACTGTGCAATCTACAGCTTCTTTGAGCCATGCGTGAAAGTTAGGTGACAGATGCACACCAAAGGTGGATAAGTAGCCTTGTAAAGGGCTCATCAAGCCCTCACACCAGAGGTGCTAGTCCTCCCTGAATACCCCATATGGTTAATGACAAGGAAATAAGCAAATACAAGGAATTTAAAATGATCAAAACACTTCTGGGTACTTTCTGGCTAAATTACCTACATTTTCTTAGAATTCAATGTCTACAAAGTAATAGTCAAGCCACCCCTTCCAACAATTTCTTGAGTAGGGATGTGACATGGTGAAACTTGGGCTTTAGGAAAATCCCTTTGATACTTGAGTGAAGCATGGACTGGAACAGGGAATGAACTGAGGTAGGAAGACCAATCAAAAACGTTTTGCAATAGTGTGGGCATGAAGTGATAAGGACCTTCACCAGGGCAGTAGATGGGCCAAAGGAGAGAAGGAGCTATATGCCAGATGCAGAATAAGACATGGCCAATAAGCATATTTGCTTAACTGTAAATATACAAGAAAAAGAAATGTATGTATATATGTCTATGCACATACATATAGTAATAGGCTATATTTCTAGGTAATATATGTGAATATATATGTGCATATGTAAATACATTATATTTATTACAAAGGTTTTGTTTATGTGTGTGCGTGTGTGTGTGTGTGTGTGTGTGTGTTTTAATTTCCCACTTGGTGGTGAGGGCAGGAAGTGGAGAGAAAAGAAATACTTTCAATAGCTACACATGGTGAGACCCTCCTGTGACACAGAGGTTGAGGCACATGGTTTGAATGAATTCAGAAGTTCTAAGCTGCAGTAGGGCACATTTTGGATGGCATCCGTATGGGAAGCCTCGGAGAACAGTGTATGACCAGGCTGCCTAAGAAGGGCTGAGATGGTGCAGGTCCAAAATGGCCAGCAGATCAAAGTTTCCATTTTTATGTGCAGTGGGATCAAGCCCATAAGTACCTGATGCATTTCCAGCCTGAGTGAGATAGAGAGACCTAGTCTCAAACAAACACATAAACAAATGATTGGTAATTGAAAAAAAATTTAAAAGACAAAAAAGAAATATGGACATTCATGTCATATGTTGAAATGCATGGATACTTGGGAAAGGGTGTCCCATCCTCATTACACCAATGGCAATATTTGTTTATGTTGTCAATAAGAAAGGGGAGTGTTTGGATTCAATTTATAGCCACACACACACACAAAAATAAAATCTCAAACACTCTCACCAGGAAAGGTCTCCTTTGGATCAAGAGTTTGTTACTTCTACTTATCTAGGTTGGAGAGGCTATCTATGTGGAAGCCTAGTATTTGAGCAGGTCAGAAAACTTAGAAAAATATTTTTAAACAATTATGAATGGTCCCCCCAGGGAATTTTTATATGTCATTTTTATATTTCTTCATGTTAAATGAAGTGAAGCTTCTGAGACCTCAGGCAGCTAACTGCATCACCAGGCAAGGATTGACTTAGTAATTTCCTTTTTTATCTGGACAGTAAAGAATATTACTGAGCCACTATAACTTATAGTTTGTGACAAGGCACGATTTTATGACTGCTAGATATTAAAATATGTTGTAGAATTTTAAAAAAATATATAACCCACATAATAGAGTTATTGGGCAACTAGGTAGTGCGATGGATAGAGTGTTGGACTTTGGCATCAGGAATTTAAGTTCCAATATTACCTTAGATACTTACTAGATATGTCACTCTAGGGGAAATCACTTAGTCTCTCTCATTCTGCTTTTCTCATATATAAAATAGGGATAACCATAGCACCTACTTCACAGACTTGCCATTAGAAGTAAATGAGTTAACACGTGTAAAGTGCTTTGCAAATCTAAAATCATTCCATATACACTAGTCATCATCATCATTATTGTTATGGTTGTTATTATTACATTTTACACTAATTAATTCATAGCTTCTGTGTGGGTTGAATATTATAAGTGAATGGAGTTTCATCAGTAAGAGTGTCCAGAAAAGCAACCTGGCATTGTGGATCAGATGCTTAGCTTAGAGGCAGAAAGTCTTGGGTTCAAGTCCTAATCTGACAAAGAACATCATAGATTTAGAGCTAAAAGGGACCCCAGAGGTCATCTAGTCTGATGTCATAATTTTATAGATGAGAAACTCAGACCCACTCATTATTGACTTGCCCAAGATCACAGAAGTAGTAAGCATCATAGGCAGGATCTGAACCCAGATACTTTGACTACAGAGCTGATGTGCTTTCCACTACCGGACTGACCTCCTATCTTGGCAGCATGACCATAGTCAGGTCATTTAACGTCACCCCAAGCAGCATGCTACCATAGTAGGAATTTATTGCAGCTCTTTCAGAACAAAACTAATAAGCAATGAAAATAAAAACTAGTGCCTAACATATGACATGTCCCCTTCCACCAAAGAGCTCATAATATTTTGAGTTGATAAGACTTTTTGGCTTTCCTAAATAATAGTACATTTTGTCTTCATTGCTTCTTGATTTCCAAAGTGCCTCCTCATTTACATTTGTCTTTATTCCTGAATGAAGGCAATTTATATTTTACAGTAGAGTAATAGAGGTATCAAAACTTGAGTTTGCAGTTAACACACATTAAAATCAGTATAGTCTAGCATTGCTATCATACAAGCCATATATTTTTTTTCATTTTAACATGACCGGCAAGATTTTTCTACCATGTGATGTGAATTGAAAAAGTAGTCCAGATATTACTTCATTTCATTCAATTTCTTAACCTAAAGCCAGAAATCCCCAGGACAAGAGAAAATCCTAAGAAGGTAAAATAACTTTTGAACTGCTCATAAAGTGCTAAGGACCTTTGCTATAATCTACTGTAATAAGGAGTTTTTCTTAAAATGAAATTCTAAATCCCAAGAAGACTAAACTGCAAACTCAAGACAAAATTTGCATTTGAAAAAGGTAAGAAACAAAAGAAAAAATGCCTTTTGAGGTGACAAACATGCATAAGGGACCACAGAAGGGCATAGCTCGTTTTCTTTCACAGGGGATTCTCATATACAACAATGACTTAAAACAATACCTTGAGATGCAAATCTATAACTGTCAAAATAGTAACCAATGCAAACAGTCACTTATATTCCATTTTCTCTTTAGCATTTATTACCAATTATGTTATGCAGAAAAGTATATTGTTAAAGGAAAACCTTAATTAGCTGGAATACTTGGGGAGTAGGGCCTTTAATTAATTTAATTTTTTGTTTAATTCAGGATTAACCAGAAACTTTACTTTAGCAAGCATTTATTAAGTACCTACCAAATTCAAGGTTTTATACAAAGACTTTGTGTTTCGATCTTTCTGAGTGAATAACTTTCTAAAACACCCATTTTCCTACCTATATGTTCAATACTTTCATATTGGTTCAATACTTTTGATGGTCATGTAATGATTTCATTTGAGCCTTATAACCATGGCTAACATAAGGCCATTGCTGAGGGTAGATTTAGAGGGATCTACTTCCTTCCTCCTATGTCCCCAGAGTGCTCACCGAGGAGGGCCATTCTTCTTGAGGCCAGTAGAGGACAACAAAACTTAAAAGATCACCACAAAAAGGAAGCTCCTCAACCAAGGTGAAGAAAGAGCCACTCTCTTCCTCATCCCCCCTGAATTCACACCTGAAGTCAGAAAGTTTTGGTTCTACAAATGACTGAAGATTTCTCAGGGTTCCAGCATCAATTTTTCCCAAATATAATCTTCACTGAGCAATATTGGGGATGTAGAATAATAGTGAGTATACTTCAATTCTTCAAAGATCCATGATATTACCATTCCACTGATACAGTCACTTCATGTCTCAGTAGATGGTTTAATAAACAGTCATGGCCAAAAAAATCTTACTACTTGGTGCCCAATACTTTAATAATGAACCTCTCTATATTTAGCCAGGTTGGTTCTCAGTTTATAAGCATAAAATCCACATTGGCCCAATACTCCAATGTTCTTCCATCTTGATAGTGGTGGCCAGAACTTGTGTATTGTCGGTTTTACTTTCAATAATCAGGACACGATCAGGCATTGAATCAGGGCTTCAGAGAACAAGTATGATATATACTAGTATCTTTAAATTTTCAAGGTGTTTTGATGAGAATATCATCTCATCAATTGGCAAGTCAGCCCCGTGAGGAAATCAAGAGAGGAATAAAATTATCCTCATTGGGTCAATAAAAGAAATCACTGGCATCATCATTAACAATAGTTATGTAACACCTGCTATGTGCCAGGCACTGTGCTGTGTTTTCACAAATATTATCCCATTTGAGCCTCACAACAACCCTGGGAAGTAGGTGTTATTATTACCTGCATTTTATACGTGAGGAAACTGAGACAGACACAAGTTAAATTACTTAACCCAGGTTCATGCAGCTAGTAAGTTTCTGAGGGTACATTTGAACTCAGATCTTTCTGACTCCAGACGCAGTGCTCTATGCACTATGGTGTCACCTAGCTGTCCACACAGCCAGCAGGAAAACCTGCATTAACTAAATTGGTACTGAGAACCTGAAAAGGATTTTCTTTGGTGTCTGTTTTACTGGGCTGTGTGTACATGTTTTAAATAGAAATTATTGATATTAGCTTCCTTTCTTTTAACTTGGCTTGTTACTTCCTGGCAGAAATGAAGTCTTGCTTCTGTTTATTTTCCCCAAATTTCTAGTTTATTCAAGGTTCTGGTTAATCCAGCTTCTACTGAGATGTCCAAAGCTTCCTTATTGAGAAACATACTATTCATAGAAGGGAAGCATAATGATGTAATGAATCAGACCATGGGCTAAGAAGCAGAAGATTTAAGTTCCAATCTGCGTTCTTCTCCAATGTGGATGACTATTATGAAAGAAGATACTCTCTCTGTTTCACTGCATGTCCAGGAACACTGCCCTATATGAGGAAGAATCCATTGTATGTCTTCGAGGAAGGCTTAAACATTCTATAATATTCACACAAAGTGACACAAAACCATTTGGAATCCACATCAAATATTCAATATGAGCAAATATGCTTTGTTTTCAGAACTATGAGTAACGTTCATATAAAAAGAATCCATATTATACTAATGAAGTAGGGAAAGAGATGAAGACTGACTGCATTTTTGCTGTCAAAGTAAAGTCCTTTTATTGATACAATTATACATATTCTCTATAACTTACAATCCTAGAATCACTTAGAGAGCTAAGAGACTGAGACTTGCCCAGGGTCACACGGGGAGTATCTGGCAGAGACAGGGCTCCTCAAACACTGAAATTAAATAACAAAATGGAGCTAAAAACACAATTTGTTTGCTTTTAATATCTTGGGAGCCTTGAGATTCTGCAAATGTATATTTTCTTAAAATTTTCTGGTTCCACAAAAGAGATATGCATCAATGACTTCGTTTTTGGCAGATTTCCTACAGGTTCCTTCCTCCAACCACACAACTGAGAATTTACATACAATTACTTTACCCAAGAATAAAAATGTTTACCATTTTTGTATGCATATATTCCTTGGTTAGGTCTAGTCTTAATCAATTTGCTTTGTCCCTTCTGGAAATAACACTTTTTTGGTAAAGAAATACCATACCAATTTGTTTATTTCCAGTTAACTATAAGTAATCAGGGTTTCAGGTAGATTTTGAGTCTGTTTCTTTTCTATATTCTTGAATTATGGATAGTTGGTAAGAAGCAGACAGCCATTTTATAATGTCTGTTTATCTAGTACTATTTAGATGAAGCACTAAGTTTCAAGCATAAGGCTTATCGTTGATACATCGACATGGAGTACTTCTCCAACATAGCTAATTGTAACCTTTAAAAAGACTTGTCTTCCACATATATTCCAAACAACTGCCAAGGAAGAAATAAGCATTAATGCAACAACCACACCTTCAGCCTCTTTTCACTGGTCGCTGTGCTTAGCTGCATGATTCCCATTAACATTAATGGAAGTTTCATGAACACATCACCTGGAAAACAGACCCCTAGATGTTTGATCATTATCTTTCTAGACAGGTAGGGATGGCATCAATCAGGTATCCAGCTTAGCTTCCCAGTGTGCACTATTAAAGGCATCAAGGCAATAAAAACACATCTTTCTAACACTTTCTTTATAAAACAAGAAGGACGTGCAGAAAAACCAAATGAAAGGATTTTAAAGCCATGTGAGGAGTACATGACTTTGACGCATATCTTTCTGTAACTACAAATGATCTCAAACTATAGTGTATACACTATATCTTTTTCAAGACAGCGATGATGGGATAATAAAGGCCAACCTCATTATATAACATACACTTGATTTATAATAAAATATCCAAAAAGAGAAGAGACAGCATCGTTTATATCGACTGCTTGACCTCTGCTTTTGTTACATATCTACTTTTTTATGATTAATAAATCAAATATGTTGTGTATTTAGATGTGGAAGAAATCTATAGTGAACATTTAGTACTAGGATGCTAGCTCACAAAAAAATAAAATGTTATCCTAAATTCTGGGGGTGTTTCTGTTCGTTGGGGATGTGCATATATATGTTTTAATAGTGTATGCATATGTATAGGTATGTGTCATGCATAGATGACCTATGACTGCTAAATGATGGCTAACTCCACAAAACACTTGGAATATCTTGTTACTTAGAAGCCATAATAGCTAGCTGGATCCATAGTTATAGCTATGGGGATAGAAATATATGAATCTGGACAGACAGCTATATTGAGGTATTTCTCTATAATGATATATACAAACATACCTGCATATACATATAGACACATACAAATATATACATACTCATGAATGTATGTAAACATAGACGTGATTCATAGACAAATATGCACATATGCAAACATCTATCTACCTGTCTACCTATCTATCTTTCGGCGTGGTATAGGGAACTACAGTGAGGAAATCATATGTAACAGTAATCATTTTAGCAGATACTTAGCCCTTAGTAACTTAGGACTAAGTATGGAAGGTGTGAGCTTTGCCTCCTGTTGAGAGGGCATGAACTTCCCTGTTGCTGACTGGCAGAAGAGGGTTGGCTGAGACAGGAGGCCAATGTGTGTATATAAGAAGAGTTCTAGAGACAGAGAGAGACAGAATCAAGAATCTTTCTCCTGGTGACTCCTGTTGAAAGATGCAGGATTGTTCCAGCATCTGGGAGCTGGGCTGCTGGACTGAAGAAGTGAGTTGGAGTTTTCTTGAGAGAGAGAGAGAGAGAGAGAGAGAGAGAGAGAGAGAAAGAGAGAGAGAGAGTTTCTCTTCTAGCATCTGGAAGCTGGAAACTTAGAACTGAGTTGGAGTTTTTCTTGAGACCAGAATCTGGTGAAGGCTGAAGTGGTGGTGAAGGTGGCTGTTGCTGCCACCTGGAAGGCCAGTGTTGCTGCTGCTGCCTGGAAGGCTGAGTTTTCTACTGTGTCCTAGGGCCACCTGAACTGCTGAAGGACTGAAGAAGCATGACCAGGATAAGACTTTGTTTGTTGGTAGCCTGGCTGATCTTTGAGTTCCCGGCAACATAAGTGGTGAACAGTTTGGGGTATACTGGACCCTGTGAACTTTGTTGTGTGCCAGGGACTGCCTGGAGGACTGGACAAGGACCTGGGAACTGTCTACCCCTGAATCCAAGTGACTGTTTGGTGGATTCAGGTAGAAGCTGGGACCATGGAAAGTGATGCAGGGAATCTGAGAGACCACACCGAGTCAAGATGAAGAAAAGGCTTCCCCTTAGATGAAACTGAGGTTTGCTGGACACTGAGAGGTGGAGGGTTTGTGTGGTTTTCTAATGATACTTAGTGACTGATTGCTAGATGAGTGATTAAATTAATGACTGGCCCCATGAGTGGAAGATTGATTATTGTATTGTGAATTGATTGAATGATTAAATATTGATTTGCCCCGTGAGTGGAAGACTGATTATTGTATTGTGAATTGATTGAATAATTAAGTATTGATTATAGTATTGTGAATTGACTGAATGATTAAGTAAGGAGGGTTTCCCTCTTAGGGAAACCAGATGATTATTCTTTAGTTTTTTGTTCTAAATATTGTGGTTCTAAATACTGTAGTGAAAACTGTGTGGCCATTCTAATGTTAAGCTGTTATGAACACTATATTGTGATTTTTTGTGATAAGATGTAATGTTATGAATATTATATTATGATTTGTTGTGAATGTTTGCCTTGATTTGTAATGGAATAAATGGAGTGTTCACTATACTGTGTAATCCGAACCTTAAAAGCTGTTCACAGTAGCATTCTTTTGGGAGTTTGCTTGTGCGTGGCATTACACCATATAAATACAAATAGTAACTCTTTTGCAACCTATCTCCAAAGAGAGTTGCCTGGGACACTGAGGGATTTTTCCCAGGATCATTATTTGTCAAAGACAAGACTTAAATCCATGATTCTGAAGCCAACTGTCTATTCACTACCCTTAATCATACAGGTGGACCAAGATCATCAAAGAGAATCTCTACACCAGGAACTTCCTCACAGAGAAAAAAATCACTAGTTGAGACTTGGGCTAAAATCTTGGCTCAGATGGCTACTACCTATTTGACCTTGAGCGGGCCATTGGACCCTCCCTGGACATCAGCCTCTTCAGCTACAAAGTAAGTGATCATAATAAATGCCTCTAATTGCCCTTAAAACTCTAAACCTTTCATTCTATTATCTTCTCCAACTTTGAAGTCTTAGGAAATCATGTGGAGGCACTGAGAGGTTAAAGCAGCGGTTCTCAACCTGTGGGTTATGTTCAATTTGTAACAATGAAAATACATCCTCTATATCAGATATTTACATTATGATTCATAACAGTAGCAAAATTACAGTTATGAAGTAGCAACAAAAATAATTTTATGGTTTGGGGTCACCACAACATGAGGAACTGTATTAAAGGGTGGCGGCATTAGGAAGGTTGAGAACCAATGAGTTAAAGTAATAGCTTATGATCACAAAAATCACAGAGGCAGAACTTGACCCCAGATCTTCTTGCCTCTACACTGTCATCCATCCATCCATCCATTTGTACTTCCATCCATCACCTATATATACATCCATTGATACAGAGATATGAATATGTATACGTATACATATAATACAAACTACACAGTAATGCATGCATGCATACACCTATGAGCAGAAAGCAGTGTGGACTAATGGGCAACATGCTGAATTTGGAATCTGGAAGAATTTGAGTTTAAATCTTTCTTCTGCTATTTATTAGCTGTGTGACATGGGCACATGGGCACATGTAGGCACATAGATTCTCTGGGCACAGTCATGGGCACAGTCATGGGCACAGTCACGTAGACTCTCTGAACTCCAAGCATTTGGTATCTGCCAATACACCTTTTAAAACTGTTCTCCAGAATAGTTAGATCAATTCATAGCTCCACTAAAAGTGCATTAGTATACTTGTTTTTCTATGTCTCTTCTATGATTGACTCTTCCTATTTTTGGTAATCTTTGTTATTTTGCTAAGTGGGAGGTAAAACCTAAAAGCTGTTTTGATTTGTATTTTTATTATCCTTGATTTAGAGCATTCTTTCATAGGCTTATAAGTAATTTGCAATTCTTGTTTTGAAGATTATTTGTTCACATCCTTTATTTCTCTATTGGAAAATGCCATTTATTTACATATAATTCTATTAAGTATCTAAATATCTAAGATAGTAGACTATTATGTGAGGTATGTGATAGTTTTTTTTTTCCTTTGCAACCCTAACCTCCACAGCAGCCACAGCTACTAAAGATCTCAAAAAGAAAGTGTTCAATCTTCAAGTCCTTGGCATTGTCAAGTGGTTCAACATCACTTTGTTTTTATTAATGGAATTAATCATGTGCTTTTATTAATGGAACTGATACTAAATGTGATGCATTATCATCTGCTGTGCTGTTGTACTCTAAGTACCCCTAGGCCTGACCAATCCGAAATAACCTATATATGTTGTGACTCCTACTGAAATGGGAATTCTTCATGATCAAACACTTTTCTTTTTTGTATCCATAGGATTTTACACAAAATTGTTGTGTTGATGTCTGTACGTCATTTTCAAAGAGGAACAACAATATCACTAGTGATGTTTTGACTCATGCATGAATTGGTTTTAAGTGAGGCAGAGCTGCACAAAGTCATCAGCTTCACTCTCTCTTTCAAAGTCATCAAAGTCTGGTGGCAAGACAAAAGTCAGGATGCCTGGTGATGCCCAGGATACAGTGGATGACCTTGGCATCTTTTATGTCTGATCAAGCTCTAAATGTTCCACAGTGCCTACTTTGGCTGCTTTCATGGCCATTGGGAGAAATTGCTCTCATCCACCCATTCCACTGGGGAAAACTTACACCTGCTTAGGGTAGACATCTCCCTAATCCATCAATTAGTTTGAGGCCTGTTGGTTACCCTCAAACTGATTTGGCCCATCTTCTGAGATGGTTTTATGGGGATGTGGCTGCTGCACATTCTGCTTCTTCTTGGAGCCACAGGTGAGTGTTGGATGAAGGTAGATGCCAAAGGTGGATGAGCAGCCCTGTAAAGGGCTTAGCAAGCCCCTACACCAAAGGTGCTAGTCCTCCATGAACAACCCCATACATCTGTTTTCACACAGAAGTGTTTTAAAAAAGCCTTTTTCATCCATTAATTTATTCATTCATTCATTATCAATTGACTACTTCTCTTCTAATACTAGTTTTGTTCATTTTCTTCCTGCAAAAACTTTTTGAGCCTATAAAAATGAAAATTTCCATTTTGTCCTTTATGACTACCTCCATACCTTGGCTCATGAAGAATTTAGTCTGTAACTGTGTATGGAGTCGGAAGTCATAAAGCCCTGGATTCAGGTCCTATTCCTGAAACATATTGGATCCATGACAATGATCATATAACATTTCAGTGCCCCAGGCCACATTAACCCTGCAAATTGTAAGCAAATTACTGATCTACACCAAGGAAGTCTTAGCAATGATGAAGTAGGTCTGAATTAAACTTGTCTTGGTACTCTATATATTTGTAATCTTGTTAGAGTGGCTACTTTCTCAACTAATGCAGGTCACAATCTATTGTGAGTAAGAGTGGGAAGTGTCTGATTACATGTACTCCTTAGTACCCATGAAAGGTTTTAGTAAGTGGCTACAAGTTCAATGAGATACACATCAGTAACTTCATACAATGAAGCTAACACTACAGACCTTTTCTGAGGATACTTATCAACAGCAAGAATGTTATGTGAAAGTATTGAATGATCAACTTTCAAGGAACCTGAAGGAGAGGAGGATACAAAATGTGAAGGGAAAAACTCCAAACTCATAATTACCAAAAGAAGGGGGCAACTTTACGGGATTATTGGATAATTGAACATTGTACACAGATTCCCAATAACTAATCGCTAGATGTTTGTCATTTCCAGAGGAGCAGGAGAGGATTTCTCATGGTGTTTGACTCTGGATCTCCTCTCCCAGAAGAAGAAACACCACCCAGAAGGTGGAGAATCAGAGAGTTCTGCCCCTTGCAGGAGCAGAGCCACAAACTTCATTTAGACACTTAGGGAGTGAGGCAGCCATGTGAAGCTGAAAGTATTTTCAAGGAGTGTGATAACAGATGTCAGAGAAGAAAACTGGCAATAAGCCCATGAAAGAGCTATTCCTGGAATTTCCCAGGAATAAGATTTTTGAAGACACTATGAGAGGAAGGACTTTGAGTACTACCAGAGAAGTGAGTTGACTCAGTCACATGTATTCTTTATGTGTATGCCTTACTACTGCTGTCTTCTCAATTTCTGCCCATTTTTCCACATGGATACCATGTGTACTTGTAAAACAATGTGTTTCAGCTTTATAGGAAAATTTTTTTAACTAGTATTTTTACTCTACCATCTTAGCTAATGCCTTTGCTAAGAACCAATTGTATGAACATTCAAGTATTTGAAGAACTGCCATAGAGAAAAAGGGTTAAACTTCTTGGTAGAAGGGCATCTTCTGAACCAGCCAGAGACAATAGATAGAAGCAAAAGAGAGGCATAATGCCAATGTAAGGAAAAACTTCCTAACAAATAGACTTGTACAAAATTGAAAAACACAACCTCAGGAAATGGGGAATTTCCTACAACTTAAGTCATCAAGCAGAGGAATGATAACCACTTGTTAGAGAAAGGGCTAGAATGGATGGACCATGACATCCCCTGAGATTCTGACAATGCTGGGATTTTGCACACACCCTATGACAAATCTATGCATTCTTGAAGAGAAAGAAGACTTCTTTTTGGCCTGACATTGCCAATATTAATTCTTAGTACTTAGACCTCTATCTTACGACCTTATTACTTATGCTGTTATACTGAGACTTTGTAATAGGCTCTTTAGTCTGTTATGTAGGGTAAATCCTCTAAAATATTTTAAAATATTTAAACCTAGGGTCAAACTGGTTAGTCCTCGTATATTTTTCCCAGAGCTGCCAATATAGAGTTCTATTTGCAAAATAAATGAATTTAAATAGATTCCTATACTTGTTAATACGGTTTCTCTATCCATTACTGGTTTAGTCATTCTTCAGTCACGTCTAACTCTTTTCAAATCCTTTTTGGGTTTTGTTGGCAAAGATTTCTGCGTGATTTGCCATTTTCTAATCCATCTTATTTTACAGATGAGAAAAGTGAGGCAAACAGGGTTAAAAGTCTTGTTCAGGGTCACACTACTAGCAAGCGTCTGAGGCTGGATTTGAAGCTAGATTTTTGTGACTCCAGGCCTAGCAGTCTATCCACTGCACTACCTAGCTGCCCAGAGGTTGTTGTTGCTTTTTTCCCTAGAGTCTCTAATATAGAGCTTTATTTTCAAACCAAATGAATTTAAATGGATTCTTATGCTCATTTATATATGGGTTCTCTATCCATTATTATGGATCACTATCTATCCAGGCCTTCTCATCCTGTGTGATTCTTGTTCTTGTTATCTCATAAAATTGCCAAAGGAGGTGTATTCTTCCCACTAAAGACTTTCTTCAAGGTCTTTTAAAAATTTTATGGGTATCAATGTAGCACTCAATTTGTCTCTCTGGAATCTTCTTTCTACATGACTAGGACACCTCCTTTTCTAGTCATCTGTTTCCTTGAGAGCACTAATGACTACTACCATTCCTACTTGCAAATCATAATTAGTATTATATTACTGTACATGACAAATATAAAGTGTTTTGTATGACTGCACATGTATAATCTATATCAAATTGCCTTTTCATGAAGGGGGAAGGGGAAGGAGGAAGGGAGGAAGAAAATTTGGAACTCAAAATTTTAAACCTGAATGTTAAAACTCATTTACATGTAACTGAGAAAAATTAAAAGTAAAAAAGTATCACATTTCTGTACTTTTCTTGACTTCTCCATCAAGCCCTAGAAACCTCTTCATCCTGCAAAGTCACTTCAGGCCTGGAACTTCAATCTCATCAACACCCTCTGTCCCTGGAGAAGCCCCTTCTGATTGTTAACTGGAAAATTCCACCCAGAACCTTTTTGTACACTTAAGAATAGAGCCCAAGGTAGTCATCTCTTCATTTCCATCTAGCTGCACTCTTCCAGCCATCTCCATCATATCCCCAAAACAGATAGACTCCTTCCATCATCTCCTTTTACAGCATCTTTTTTCTTTTGTTGTTTCCCTCATTATATTGTATGAAAAGGATTCTTTAGGTGCTTTGGAAGCACCTAAAGGAGTTTTGGAAAGAAAAAAAAACATTCTGATGTAGCTAGTTGTATACCTTCTACTACCCCACTACTAGATGATATAAATCATTATAGTAAAAATTATGTCTCTTATCTTTGCAATCCCTTGTACCTTTCACAAAGTAGGTGCACATTAAAAAATTTCATATAATCTCAGAATTGGAAGAAATCTCAAAGATTACCCAGTCTAGCACACACTTGAAGGATAATCCACTTTACAGTATATTTCAAAAATGCTCATTAAACTTTTGCATCAAAATCTGAAGTGAGAGAGAACACACTGTGACTTCCCAAGGCAGCCCTTTGTACTTCGAAGTAGTTTGAGTTGGATTTTTTTTGTTTGCTCTTTATTTTTTTATGTTATTTGTTCTTCATTTTCAAAGAGGAACAATGACATCACATGGTAGTATCTTAACTTGTACATGAATTGGATTTCAGTGAGGCAGAGTTGCACAAAGTCATCAACCTTACTCTCTCTTCCAGAGTCATCAAAGTCCAGCACCAAGAGAAAAATTAAGACAAAAAGTGATGGCCCAGGATGCAGTGGATGATCTTGGCATCTTTGATGTCTCACCAAACTTTAAGTGCTCAATAGTACTCTACAAGAAAAAGTTTTCACTCACTTGGGATAGATGCCTCCCAACTCACCAAAGAGTTTGAGGCCTGTCAATTACCCTCAACCTGGTTTAGCCCATCTGGCAAGATGGTTTACCAGGGTGTGCCTGCTGCAGCTACATCTTCTTGGGTGAAAGTGGACCCCAAAGGTTGATGAACAGCCCTGATACTTACTAACAGGACATTTTTGAACTTAGGTCTTTCTAACTCCAGTTCTAGCTCTCTATCCGCTGGACTATCTAGTGGATCTCTCCTGGGGATCACCATCTAATGGTTTGCTTTCCTAAACTGTGATTTCCAGAACGCGGTATGCCTAGATCCCTTGTTTAATTGAGTTCAGTTGGAGTATATTACACTGGAAATTAGCCTTTAGTAACTCTTTTAAAAACATTTTAATTAGAACTTTTGTGTAACTGTGAATCATGAAGTTAAAAAAAAAAATCTTTCCCAAGAAAAATAAGACTTCAAATTTTTTCAACAGTCACTAAGGTATTTTTAGAAAATTGCATACTGCCCTCTCTATATGTATTTTATGTGACTTGAGGCCAAATTTACATCTTCTGCCACACATCTATGAGAATATAGTGGAAAATATGAATCTGGCCCCTGCTTAATAAAGGCAAAAAGTACAACACAAAAAGTTTTTCTTCCCAGTCCCCTAACAAGAATTGTTAATGAAGGCCATGCTGTCTATTTTTGCCATAGGCTTATGAAAAAGTAATTGCATACTATACAAATATAATGGCATATAATAGAAAATATTGCATAATGACAGCTTGTTCATTTTAGTATTATTTATCCATTTCACTTTTGTATTTGGGTTAAGCCATATAGCAAAAAAATCCTTCAAAAATGCATAAAACTGGGATGGCTAGGTGGTGCAGTGAATAGAGCACTGGCCCTGGAGTCAGGAGGGCCTGAGTTCAACTCCAGCCTCAGATACATAACACTTACTAGCTGTGTGACCTTGGGCAAGTCACTTAACCCCAACTGCCCTGCCTTCCCCCCTCTAAAAAGCAAAAAAAAAAAAAAAAGAATAAAAATGGAATATCCTTTAGCCTTAGATTAGAATTTGTGAGAAACAATGGGCATCTTTAACTTATATTAAAAGACAACAACAGCAAAGTTTAGAAAAGACCTAGGACTACACTTGTGACTCTGTGATATTTTATCTGTCCCTCTATATTTTTTTGTAAGTCACTTCTGTAGAAACAGCAAGGTTCTTCTTGAATTATCCATTTTATGCTTTGGCTCCTTTATTCTCCCTCTTGACACAAACATAACTAAGGAATTAGGTTGGATAGAAGGTCTGTGTATGTATGGAAGATATGTACAAAAGTCAGCTTGAGGTCACATAGCTCATCCTTGGAGAAGTCACAGTTCCACACCACCAATGATAAGAGAGTTCTTTGACAGAACTGGAGGGAGGAAAGATAATTACTTGGACAAGCTACCAGAGATTTTTCCCTTAAAGAATTAGAAAAGAAGAGGATTGCCACAAGATTAATGAAGAACAGGTATTACCTTGATTTTCATAAAAGATTTATGGTGGAGTCTGGTAACCAGGGAAAATGAAATTTACTTTTATTCTCAATAAAATTCTGGAACCTGTTACAAAAGGCATACATAGTGAGTGATCACAAAGTAATCATGAAGTGTCAACATGGTTTCATCAAGAACAGCTCATCCAAGTACCAAAGGGAGATAAAGAGAGAATGCAATGCCCCATATATGCCAAATTGTTTATAGCAACACATTTGTGGAAGCAGCTTTGGTACTCATCTAGTGGAGAATTTTAAACAAGCTGTGGTGCATGAATATAATGGAATAATATAATAAACTATGAGTATCAAGAACTCAGAGAAACATTGGAAGATTTAAATAAACAGATACAGAATTAAGTAAGCAGAACCAAGAAAACTATATATCCAACCAAGAAACAATACACAGAAAGAATAATAAAAACAAACTGAAAATTATATAATTATAGTTATCAAGCTTAACCACAGAGAAGAGATGAGAAAATTGACTTCCTTCCTTTGATTTAATAAGTGGGGGGCATCCTAGGCATGGAATTTTGCAATGCCTTTAGACATAGTTAACTTAAAGATTTGTTTTGCTGGGGGCAAAAACCTTCCCATGTTAGGAAGGTGCTTACTGAGTAAGAGATTGAAAAATAATATTTTCAAGAATGAATATGATAAATATCAAAAGAAATCAATAAAACAAAACTAAAGAAAAAGAACAGGCCATACCAAATTAACTGCATTTAATTTTTTATAAGGTGGCTAGCCTGGTAGATAAGAATGTTGCAATTATGGTTTGTTTTTATTTTAGCTAAGAATTTTATCACACTTCCTATATTACCCTATAGGACAATTTGAAAAAATGTGGGCTAGATGATAGTAGGATTAGCATAATTAAGAAGTGATTAAGTATATAAAATTGAAAAAGGAGTCATTAATGGGTTTACACAGACTTTGAAGAAAAATCTTCATTAGTGACTGAAGGATATTTTTTTTTGACCCTGTGCTATTTGACATATTTATCCATAACTTGGAAGGAGGGATAGGTGATATGCTTAGCAAATCAGCAAGCAGATTACACAAAATTGTGAAGGTCACCTAACATGTTGCAGGAAGATCAGAATAAAAAAATTCTTGACAAACTGGCATGTTAAGCTGATTTTAATAATATGAAATTTAATTGGGAAAAATTAATGTCTTACACTTGAGTTAAGAAATTGTCTTCAATAGCATAAGATGAGGAAGAAGTGGCCAGATATTTCATTTGAAAAAGAGTTAGTGAAATGAGAGCTCATTATGGTGCCTGGCTTAGAGTAAGGAAGGCTCATTTTCCTGGAGCTCAAATCTAGCTTCAGGCACTTACTAATTGTGTTGACCCTGGACAAGTCATGTAACCCTGTTTACCTCACTTTCCTCATTTGTGAAAATGAGATGGAAAAGGGAATGGCAAACTACCCTAAGTATCTTTGCCAAAACTATCCCAAATGAAGAGTTGGATGCTACTGAAACAACTGAATGACAACAAATAATTTTTCAACATTGTGTTATGGAGGCCCAAAAAAGTTAATTTTATCTTTGACTAAGATAAGAGAGTCAAAGTGTCCAGGAACAGGCAAGTTCCACTTTACTCTGCCATCACTAGAACTCTTTTGGACTACTGATTTCAGCTGTGCATGACATATTTTAGAGGAACTCTTTATAAGTTGGAGGGCTAATATCACCCAGTTCAGGGAGGACTCTAATTAGGTCATATAGAGATTAGATGGAGGATAGGAAGAGTCAAAATGACAGAGTTAGGAAAATCATTTTAGCCTAGTTTGCCCAGCATAACTCCTCAATGATGATATAGAAAATTCCCTAGACTGAATTCTGATTGGGAATAGTCAAAAAAAAAAAAGTCACACAGGGTAATTTTTCCAGCCCAGGGTGACTTAGGGAGACAGAGAGCTCAGATGACAAACTGGTTGGTAGTGTGCCTCACAATGGGGATGAGATGGGACACCAAGTCAAGAAAGCACCGGGCAGAAATAAATCCCAAGGAATCCCTAAACAACTTATGGATATCAGGTCTGAACTGGTGTCATCTGGTAGTTCTATTGCCCACTACCCAGCTCTCAGTGATGGATCCAGGGCAGAAAGGAGTGATTGCTGACATTCCCCTCAGTTGTATCCTGAGCATGGATTAAGTTTTGGAAGCAAACATTAGTTGTGTAGTTCTGATCAAAGGAAGAGAGAAGCAATTAAGTTCTGGCCTTTAGCTCAATGTGTAAGCCTGCAGTAGAATAATGAGGAAAGGAATCCCAGACCAAAGGGGAGTCAGAAATTCAGATTCTCTGAATTTGAAGAGTCACCTATAGGCTAATCTTGATGGAATCCCACAGCAGTGTACTAAAACTACTAAACAAGGACAAACTAACAGAAGTAAACAGGAATTTAGGGAGCTCAGACCAGGAGGGCAGTGAACTAGTCTTTACTTTAGGTCATATTACTCTGTTAGCACTGAAAGTGTGCAGATACCACACCTGAGCTTTGAAAGCAACAACAAAATAATACTCGAGGACAGAATCTCAGGTCTAGTATCACCCCCAAAAGTGAGCAAAACCTAGCACTAGCATAAAGTCCAAAGTCAAGAAGTAGGTTGTAAGAATGAACGACAACAACGAAATAGTCCCATCATAAAAAAAAAAAAAAACTATGATAGTGACAGAGAATCTCATGACACATAGAGGAAGATAAAGACAAGAAAATCTACAAATAAAAACTCAAGGATACTAATTAAAGAAGAAATTTCAGAAGAATTAAGGCAAGGGTTTAAAAAGAAATAAAATGATTTTTAAAATAAAACAAGAACAATAGAGGGAAAAAATGGGAAGAAAAGCAAGAGCTAGGGAAGAAAGATATCAGAAAAGAATTAATAACTGAGAAAAACAATCAAAGCTTTACAGAAGAAAAATAACTTCTTGACAATTAGAACTGACTAAATGGAAGCTAATGACTCCATGAAACATCACAAAATAACAAAACAAAGTCAAAAGACTGAAAAAATAGAATAAAATGTAAATTATTTCATGTAAAACTCAACTGAATTAGAAAACAAATCAAGAAAATATAATCTAAACATTCAACTACCTGAAAATCATGAATCTAGAACCATAGAACCTAAATATCACATTTCAAGAAATCATAGAAGGAAACTGTTCAGATATCTTAGAACCAAAGGGTAAAGTAGAAATTGAAATATTTCACTGGTCATTTCCTGAAAGAAACTCTAAAAGGAACTCTCAGTAGTAGTATTATAGCTAAAAATCTAGAACTCCTAAGTCAAGGAAAAAATGCTGTAAACAATCATAAAGAATTCAAGTACTGAGGAACCACAGAATAAGGATCTCTTAAGATTTAGTAGCCATCAGTATAAAGAAACAGAGAGCTTAGAATATGGTATTACCGAAGCCAAAAGATGTAGACTTATACCTAAAAATAACCTAACCAGAAAAACTAAGTAGAATAAATAGTACAAGAGGAAAACAGAGACTTTAATGAAATAGCAGACTTCTAAGCATTCCTGATTTAAAAAAAAACAAAAAACAAAAAACTGAGTAGCAAATTCAAATACAAACGTAAGAGTCAAGAAGAGAGCTTAATTGGAGAAACTGGGAATATTAGCCAGGATAATGAAACAAAAAAGACTTGGGGGAAAAAAAGGAGGTATAATAACTGTCTTCAAGTGATAAAAGGGACTTCTACTTGAATTCAGAGGTGAGAAGTGGGAACAATTGGTAGTACTTGCAAAGAAGAAATTGGGCAGGAGGTTTGAGGGTAAATTTCTTTAAAATTAAGAATCCCATTTTTAGGGGGCAGCTAGGTGGTGCAGTGAATAGAGCACCCGCCCTGGAGTCAGGAGGACCTGAATTCAAATCCCACCTCAGACACTTAACACAAAAACTAGCCAAGTCTTTTTCCTAGACACCTTTCTTTTTTTTCTCAACATTATTTTACTTAGTGATCTCATCTGCTCCCAAGGATTCAATTATCATATCTATGCAGTTGATTCTTATATATATTTATTTAGTTCATTGATAATGGTTTGACACACACATTGCCAGAGCTAGCTCAGTGTTTAGGAGGCTCTGAAGGAAAGTTTGTGAAAGAAGAGGTATTAGACTGACTACCAAACTGAAAGTCTACAGTGCCATGATGCTGACCTCATTGTTGTATGCCCATGAAACCTGGACAGTCTACCAGAGCCATGCCAGAAAACTCAATCACTTCCATTTGAATTGTCTTAGGAAGATTCTGAAGATCACTTGGCAGGATAACATACCAGACAGGTATGAGGTCCTTACTTAAACTAAACTGCCAAGCATTCAAACTCTGCTTCAGAAAGCACAATACTGATGGCCTGACCACATTGTTCGAATGTAAAACATACACTTGCCAAAAAGACGATTTTATGGAAAAGTCACACAGGGCAAGCGTGCACCTGGTGGTCAGAAGAAGCAATACAAGGATACTCTCAGGGTCTCTCTTAAGAACTTTGCAATTGATTGTGTGACATGGGCAACACTGGCACAGGATCACTCAGCATGGCATGCCCACATGAGACAAGGTGCTGTGCTCTATTTGCAAAGTAGAATTGAAACAGCTCAAAGGAAATGGAGGATGCACAAATTTAGAGTATCCACTCCAAATGTTCACGTGGACTATTTGTGTCTGATGTGTGGTAGAGCACTCAGAGCTCATATTGGTCTGATCAGCCACAATCAGACACCCTGAAACTTGGCTCTAGCATAGTGGTGTTATTTTGGTCCTCTTTGAGAACAAAGAACAACAACCCACCAACCAACCAGTATTTATTTAGTCCTAACCTCTCTTCTGACTTTTAGTATCACATCTCCAACTGCCAATGTAAGGGACATTTCAGAATTAATGTCTTGCAGACATCTTAAACTAAACACATCTAAAACTGATCTCATTATGTTCCCCTTCAAACCCTCTCACTCTTCCCAACTTCCCTATTATTTTTGAGGCCATAATTATTTTCCCCATTACAGAGATTCATAACCAAGATGCCATATTCAACTCCTCATTCACTATCACCCCTTATATCCAGTATCTTGCCATGTCTTGTCCATTCTGCCTTCTAATTATCCCTTATATAAACCCCTTTCTCTTCTCTGACACTGTCACTACCTTCTCATGTAGACTTTAATCACCTCATGTCTGTAATATTGTATGTGACTCTTCATAACCCCATTTGGTGTTTTCTTGGCAAAGATACTGATTTGTTTTGCCATTTCCTTCTCCAGTTTATTTTACAAATGAGAAAAGTGAGGCAAACAGGGTTAAATGACTTGCCCAAGGTCACACATTTAGTAAATGTCTGTGGCTGGATTTGAACTCAGGTCTTCTGGACTCCAGGCCAGGTGCTCTACCCACTATACCACCTAGCTTCCTCTCTTATACTTTACTTCTCTCCATATACTCTAAGATCCAGTAACTCTACCTACCTTACACTTCCTTGCACATGACACTCAATCTTCCAACTCCAGGTGTTCCCCGTGCCTGGAATGCTCTCCCTCCTAGCTTTCCTTTATGTCATGGATAAAATCCACCCTTTTACAATAAGCTCATCCCAGTTCTCAAATACCATCCCCAATTTTATCCTGTATGTATACTGTTAATATATAGTTGTTTGTTTGTTGTTTATCAAACATTAGTTTTAAGTTCCTTGAGATGAGGGATTGTTTTTGCCGTCTTCACAATCTTGAGTTTAGCACAGCACCTGATACATTGTAAGAGCTGAATTAATGCTTACTAACTTGACTATCATCATTCTTCTACTCAAGAGCTGTAGTTATCAATTGAACCTGATAACTCTACTGCCATTTGATACTGTACCTCAAGGGCACCAAACAAACCAGATCCTATTGGAGAGAGGAGGTAATTTTTTCAATAAAGGAAAAATCAATGGGATGGTTAAAGGAAAAAAAAATGGGATAAACCAAACATGCTTATGGTGAGGGATAAAATAACACAGGAAGCAGCACAATAATTTCTCCCAATACTTTTGGGAATCTCTGTTGCACTCCTTTCTAGGATCTTTGTAATTAATTCCAACATTTTATGGAATTTTCAGCTCAATTATAATTTGCTATAGAAAATTTCTATATAGAAAATTTGGCTATATAGAAAATTTCTATATAGAAAATTTGGCTATATAGAAAATATAGCCAAAAATTTTGGCTATTTTCCAAGCCAAATGATTGCAGTAGAAAAGGTTCAAATACTCATTCGATTGCTTATGACCTTGACATAGAATTACTCAATACAAAATAGTTTTCCAAAATGTATTTTATTTATGCAACAATATTTACAACTTCCTAAAAGAAAGAATTCAACTGCAAACAACTCAAATACATCTATATCATAGCAAAAAATTAAATAGTGACCCTCAAAAAGTTTCATTCTTTGCAGGGAAATATGCTGGAACCAGCTAATCAACACTGGCAAAAAGTCATTTCTAAACTTTGCCAACATGTAGTAAAATCAGGAAGTTACTCATCTCCAACCTTATGTAATATCTATTAGTCAAATTTTCCAGTCTTTTTTTATACATATTTTGCAAAAGGACAATTAATATTCTTCTTACATGAAGCTTAAAGTAAAAATCTCATTTAAGTACATCCATCAACAATTTGATGGCTTGTTCCAAATACTGGTTTAATTTTCACTCAATCTTCTAAATTTAATGAAATTACTAGAAACATACAGACAATTGAAAGTACAAAAAATAATGAGCTATTGATTGTTATGAACTCATGTTTAATCGACATGTACTTTAGGACACAAAGAGTAAATTATATTACACAGTGTTGTAAATGAAGGGAAAAAATTATGGCTATGATTTTTTCATTAAAGCCAGTTTATAAAATGTGCACATTCAGAAACACCCAAGGATTTTGTTTGTTTGTTTTTCAATATGTCTTAATTTTGAGTTCTGTATTTCCACTATGTGACCATGGGCAAGTCACTATGTAACTTCAAATTGCCCCCAGGTTATAAGTTACAGAAGAGCTACAGATGTGCACACACCAGCGGAAGGAGTTTTAATATCATGATATCTGCACACTGAAGAAATGACAGGTTCATTCTGTCCTCTCACCATCTCCAAAAACAGTACGCTGCAACTGGGATCTCCCGTGATTGTTAACTAGAAGGTATCTACTGTTCTTTGACATTTTAGTTTCAGTTGAAAAAAAACATCACTTGATAAATTTCAGTGCTACTCAGTATAACTATATGTATTGAAAACTAGGTTTCATAGAAAACTATAAAATGCTTATTTACATTTGAACACAGTCTCAGTGTACTTTTCCTTCTATCTCCCTATGCCTCTATAGGTAGAATATAAACATAAGGGAGGAGATTATATGTTTATAATGTTCTAATCATAGATTGACAGCATTTTGCAGAATCAAGCTGCTTATCACACTTTATTATTTAATTTTATGTTATATTCCTAGATATCTCCGTGGGATGGCCCATTCTGTTGGAAAGTGCCTTAACATTATTTAAGGTAAAAAAGAAAAGAAAAATTTATCAGTCACTGAGAATTATTTCTTGGATTCAAGTGAAATGTACAGCACATGCTGTTAAAGGGCATTATCTAAGCCTATGGATAATCCCTTTTCTCTATATTTCTCTTTATTTATCAGTGAACATCACCTTTTGAAAGGAAGGATATACATTTAGTTCTCCATCCATGACAAATATTCAAATTCACATATTGCCTTAAATATCAAAAGATCAGCAAACCCTGATCCAATACCTGAAATGAAAGCTTTTTCTCTCAGTGTTAATTACCCAGAGGTTTTTTGGAGGATCTGTCCCCACTGATTATAGGGCATTTCCACATAGGCTGTCATTTAAGGTGAAAAATTTGCAAGGACAGTCAAGCCATCTGTCATCAACTGGGTTCCCTGACACCAAGGGCTGTTCTGAAATGGCCAGCAGGCCTCATGCATAACAAAGACCTTGCACTTTGGCATTGTTTATTCCTTGACCTGTGCACAGAGTCCTTCAAAAAGGGTTTTACTGCGACCATTTCTGGGCGGCATTTGTGTGACAGGGCTTTGTAAAAGAAAAATGATTTACACATATAGGAAATTTGAAAAGCTCTGCCTTTTTGCCAGGTCTGCCTGATGAAGCAAATGGAGGAAACATGGAAAGAATTCTATTAATCACTTTGTTTCAGCAATGGTTTAAAAGTAACCAGTTATAACAACATGTTTTTTCTACTTTTAGTAGTTTATTTGCTTCTTGGAAAAAAAATAGACATTCAAAGAGGAGGTTTAGAGGTTAAATTTATTCAGAGCAACTGGACCATTCAAATGCAGAGAGCATTTTGAAAAGGTGGAAAATGCATCTTCTGTCCAATGAAACTGTGTTAGCCTGGTTGCAAAGTTACTCATATAATGAATTCAACATTTCACAGAGGTAGTCAAAGACAACCTATTCTTCCTATGATGTCAAGCACCACTTAAGTCTTGTAAATACAATACAGTACAATCACATTGTAGGTCAATTGTGCTCATGTAAGGATTATGGCTGCAGCTCATAATATTTGTGAAGAAAATACAGAGGGGAAAAAATCACCCAGAACATCTCAACTATTGTAAAACGCCTTTATTTAGAAATTTACACTATTAAATGCCTGACATGCAGAGACGAAAAGTTCCATTTAAACGGCCTAGACGGGGGAAAAAAATGTTCTTAAATTTTATTATTTAATTCTCTATGAGTGGCCTCTTCTTAGGCACTGATGTTTAAAAATTAGGGACATCATTGTTAAATGAAAGAGCAGCCATGGCCAGGAATGAATGAATAAATACAATAGGAGCTTCCCTCTGTCAATATAATTAATGACAAGATTTTATGAGCTTCATTTAGTGCCCAGCACATAGTTATATACAATACATGCTGTATGTGTTTATGCGCACATAGTATAAATATGGAAAAGTCACATCATTAAATCTTTTATATGCCTGTATTCATAATACACAAAGCTTTTTTTAAATTATTTAAAGATCTATTCTCTCTTCCATATACATTAATACTAATAAGAGTTGTAGTGCACATCAAAGGGAAGCTAGACTGCTAATTAGAGCTCCAATCTGCCCTGAGAGCTGCGGAGCATAGCTAACAAATTTGGAATAAGTTGGGCATTTGAGGAGCTAATGGTGACCTCCTATTCCTAATTTGATTACTCTAAGAATGAAGTCAATTAAAAGTGGCATGGACTTAACTTTCAATAAGATTGATATCTTGAAAATTTCAGATGAGACCTCCTCTGTCCCCCAACCTGTCCCAAAATGGAGAAGTTTGACTAAGATCACAGTAAGTTTCACAAGCCTGCCAAATTTCCATATTGAGCTTTCTTTGGCACTTGTGTATACGCCCTACAAAGGTCCTCATTGCAACTAATCAGTATATTTTCAGCCTGTACAATCCTTTTCACTTCCTGTTCTCCTCCATAGGGGATCTACTCAATAGTCCAGCGCCTGTTCTTAAGCCCTTTCAATATAGCATGTGAGCAGTAATAGACAGGCAGGCTACTATTCTTCATCCCTCATTCTCATTCTAGGATTAGGTGTCATCTCTTTCTGCTAGTACATATTTTCAGGCAATGGTATTCTTCATGCTGATTCTAGTATATAATTCTTCCACAGTACTATTCTCTTGCCCATTGACCCTCACCATGTGCTTCTCCATTGTTTTGTGGATGATCCCCCAATTTGGACTCTTTGGAGAGTAATTTGAAGCCATAGAACACCAAGAGATGAATATTGATTCAAAAAAGAGGTAAGACTTTGCTTCAGGGAGAAGTTTGAAGTCTTTAAAAATATCCAATAACCCTGAAGCAGTCTAGACTGTTTCTCCCTCATATTCAGTACTGGATTAAATTGCAATGTCTGTCTAAGATATGTATTGATAGATTACAGGGTGGGAAACCTGTGGCCTTAAGGGCACATGTGGCCCTCTAGGTCCTGAAGTGCAGCCCTTTGACTGAATCCAAACTTCACATGTACATGGGATCTTCTTTGTTCAGAGAAGAGATTTTCAGATGGCATTTTGGTCTATCAAATAAGAGTGATTTGGCACCTTGCCAAATAAGACAGTTGATATCTTTACTAGCAAAGGCCTCGATATTTCTTTCTTTCTTAAGAGAGAGAGAAAGGGAAAGAGAGAGATGAAGTTGGATGTGGAAGCCTATGAGGTCCCATCCATCTGAAATCTATGATCCTGTGCTACTTCAAGCTAGAAATATATGAATTTGTATGCTGTATCATATCATAGTTTGACATTTTTCAAAGTTGTGGGTTTTTATTACCTATGTGAATGATTGGCTGAGTTATTTGGCATTGTAAATCTCATTCACAAGGCATTGCAACTTCCCAGGTCTTGATATAATTAGTGCAATGTAATCTTTAGACAAAAACTAAAGGACCTCATAATCTTTTAGAAATTTCTTTTCAATTAGATTCTGCACTATACATCTTCCAACATGGTGGCTACCACCATTGGTGAGCAGATTTGCTCCAAGAACCATAATACCCCCATTTAACTTTTCCAAATTAAACTTTTTATGAGGCTGAAAGCATTTTGTATGTCAGTCCTATTATAGAAGTAATCATTCAATTTATACATTAGTACTTCCCAAAAACTTTATTGTAAAATTAATAACTATTAACAAGTATAAACAGTTCAATAATACTTAGCTTTTATTTCACATATATTTAAGTTTGAGTAAAGCATTTTTCAATATATTATGTTACTTGAACCTCACAACAACCCTGTGAGATGGGTGCTACTTTCTTCTACAATTTTACAGTTAAGGACTGTATAACTAGCTTGCATTTATAAAGCATTTTAAGGTTTTCAAAGCACTTTAAAATTTACAAACATGAGCTTATTTTATCATGACAACAACACTGGAAGGCAGGTGCTATTATTATACCTTTCCACAGATGAGGAAACTCAGGCAGACAAAGGTTGTTATTTGACCAGAATCACATAGCTAGTAAGAGTCAAAGGCTTTTTTGAACTCCTAATACTACTCTCCTCACTCCTGGAATTAAATCTTGGAGTAATGGAAGCCTAGCTTCAAATTCTGTTACCATACATAGAGGTTTTATGACCATGGGCATCTCACAATCTCTCAGTGGCTCAGGAAGTTCTTTCTGTAAGACAGGTGGTAAACATGCAATCTGGAAGGGGGTGGGGTGGGAGGCAACATTCCAGAGTGAGGCCTGAATCAGATTAAAATGTAATTGTGAAATATTAAATAAAATAGATAAAAATACAATAGAACACACATAATGTTAATATGTAGTATTCTAAGTCAATATACAGGGCCCTTAGGAATCCAGGTGTACAGTTTAGTAACTCGAATTTCTACTTCAGTTCTAATACTATAACAATATGAATCGTTGCCTTGCATCAGTGGAAAGTTTCCACTTCTAGAATTTTCAATAAGAAATCATAGCAGCTAGATGGTAGAATGGATGGAGTGCTGGGCCTAGAGTCAGGAAGACCTTAGCTTAAATCCAGCCTCAGGTACTTTCTAGGTCATGACCCTGAGCAAGTCACGTAAGCCTGTTTTCTTTGGTTTCCTCATCTGTAAAATGGCTTCGAGAAGGAAACTGCATACCATTCCAGTATCTCTGCCAAGAAAATCCCAAGTGGGGTATCACAAAGAGCTGGACACAACTAAAAGTAACTGAAAAAAACCCCGATGAATGTCATTTATTTATACAGGTCTGAAGAGAGAATCCATTTTTTTCCCTTTACTATATCTCTAATAGCAGAAAAAGTGAATATACTTTATTGGATGTAGCTCCTTCTACTTATTTCCAGACCTGTGACTTGACTGGCATAGTAAATGCCCTTTAGATGTGCAGATGTGCCACACTTCTGCAATTTATACCTTTATAGAGTTGCTATGGCACTGAGAGGTTAGGGCTACATCACAGCAACATGACTTACTCTGAGAGTACTTTTCTGTCTTCTAAGTTGCTTCGTTTACTCTTTCTTAAATCCCCCAAAATTAGTTGGGAACTTTAAAGAACATGACAAAAGCTAGAGAAAAAAAGTCTTGCCCTCTAGGAGTTAATATTTAATAAAATAATAAAATAAAATTAATTTATTGCTTTATTTTTTATGTATTTATTTCTGAAACTCTCTGGAAGTGTAAGTGGCAGAATGGTTTTGAGGAGGATATAGGGAAACTGAAGTCTAGAACAATTTGAGAGCTTAATCTTGCGGGGCAAATAAGGCTCTAGGTCTGCCCTCCACCAGAAAGCTTTTTGTTTATGAATCTAACCCAGACTGTGTGTCCCTAGGAAGTTACTTAACTGCTTTTTATCTCAGTTTCCTGATCTGTAAAATGGAAATAATAATATTTATAACTCTTACTTCATAGAATTGTGGTGAAGATCAAATGAAATCATATGTATAAAGCACATTGTAAGTCTTATAGTTATGAAGGTGACTGATTGAGGCAATGTGATACAACTCCAAGTATTGAGAGTAGTCCAAGAGACTCACTGGGTTGTAGACATCTGGGGTTTAGGGTTGGTAACATAAATAATGAAACATTATGTTACATAAAGCTCAATAAATAATTGTGGGAATGAATTAGAAATTCATTTTTAAGACTGGATACCAATTCACACTTACTTTAATTCTTTTCATGTGGGAAAAAAATACTCTCTCCCTTAAAGGAGATTTCCTTCAAGGACTAGGGTTGAAAAGGTTTAGAAGATTTTTGAATGTTTAAGCATTAATTTTGAATATTTTGTTGCTTCAATAACACAATGAATTT
>CM053587.1:150960082-150992067 GCA_028646515.1 Pseudochirops corinnae | reverse complement strand
TATCTATCTGACCTTAATTAAAGTATATTTAATTTTTTAAGTGGATTCTCCCTTTACAAAAATAAAAGTGCATAAAGCAATTATAAATAAAGGTCAAAAAATAAGAAACATAAAACAAATTCTCTATAGAACATAATGCAGTTAATCCATACTATCAAAGACATAGACCTAAATGGAAACTTAATTACAAAATACTAAATACTAGGGGAATAAAAGAACAGATTATACAAATA
The DNA here is from genome assembly GCA_028646515.1 of Pseudochirops corinnae. Taxonomy (NCBI): domain Eukaryota; kingdom Metazoa; phylum Chordata; class Mammalia; order Diprotodontia; family Pseudocheiridae; genus Pseudochirops; species Pseudochirops corinnae. The sequence continues at coordinate 150,991,834 of CM053587.1, read as the reverse complement.
ATTACATAACATGAAAGACAATATGAAAGAAATGACTATACTGAGACAATAAACAAAATTTCTTAGCTGTTGCTAAAGCAATTCTCAAAAGATAAATTATATCCTTACAATATACTTTAATAAAATAGAAGAAATATAATTGACTGAATATATAACTTAAACATTAGAAAGTCAGCAAAAAGACAAAAGAAACACAAATTAGGAATCTTGAAAATTGGTGAAAAAAGATGTATTGAAAAATAAAAAAAACCTTAAAGAACTGGTTTTTAACCCTAAAAGACTGTTCTTTGAAAAGACCAAAAAAAAAAAAAAAATTTGTAAGCCTTTAACAAACTGATTAAAAAGGAGACAGAGAAAAACCAAATTAGCAAAATTTTTTAAAATGGATGAGGTGAAATCATAGCAGAGAAGAGATTAAAGGAATAATTAGAAACTAGGCATGCAATTACTTATGAAAATTTCAGAATTCAAAAGCATTAGAGGATTCTTAAGATACATAAAATATCCAAATTTACAAAACATTCAGAAATTTTAAAGAACCCAATCATGGAAAAGGAAATTAACAATCTCTAGAGAATTGTGATGAAGGAAAATAAGAACCTTAATTCAGACGAATTTAAAGAAGAGTTTTATGAAATTTTCAAGGAATAATTAAATACTTTTGCTACACAAATTATTCCCCAAAATTGAGAAAGATGTCTATCGAATACCCTTTAAATGACAAATATGGACCTAATATCTAAACCAGGAAAGGATAAAGTTAAAAAAAAGAACTAAAGAACAATATCAACAGTGAATATCAAAAAGAAAAATTTAATGAAGTCCTCATAAAAAAGGTTTTGTAAACTTTATCTTTCTGAAAATTTTAGAAATGTTTTATTTTTATTTCTAATTGATCATTTGGAAGTGGTATCCCATTTCAAATGCCCTCAACATTTTAATAAAATATTATTATCTACCAGTAAATATAAAAGTGCAATATGGATTCTGCTAATTTAATGTGAAAAATTTGACAAATAATTCAGTTTTCTAATTTGTGTGTATATTGCACATGTATTATATGTACATATGTTTATACACATATATGAATGTGAAACCATCAGTCACATTGCTTTCACACATTAAAACACATATGATAATATATTTTACATGATTTCATATGGATAAAGTGTATAATATTTCATATCTTCTTAATAGGTAATGGAGGGGGTGAAGAAAGGGAGAAAATTTGTAACTAAAAATAAAACAAATAAAAATATATTTTACATACATACATGTAAATGTATTATCATGTTCCCAAGTACAAATATATATATATGTGTATGTATATATGCATATGTACATATATATATATATATATATATATATATATATACACACACACACACATTATATACATATTATAGCATGGTGGGTGATCATGAACTGTAGTATCATGATGATTACCACTTGGAGCTATACCTTAGAGCCTAAAGTAGCAACTATCCTTAGAGGACTCAAATTCAGGAGGGAATGAGTAAAGGACTACCTCCCAGAGAGAGAGTGCTATATATACAAAGAAGGATGATTATGACAGTATTGTGGAAGGCAAAAACAAATTTAAAGAAAGTTTGGTAGAAAACTGTAAAAGAGCTACACATATTTTAATAACTTTTTTTTTTTATCCATCAAGGAAAGTAGAGTCACTACTACTGTGTAACTCTGAGCACATCAATTAACCTCAACTTGCTTTGGGAAGAAAGAAAGAAAGAAAGAAAGAAAGAAAGAAAGAAAGAAAGAAAGAAAGAAAGGAAGGAAGGAAGGAAGGAAGGAAGGAAGGAAGGAAGGAAGGAAGGAAGGAAAGAAGGAAGGAAGGAAACAAGGAAGGAAGGAAACAAGGAAGGAAGGAAACAAGGAAAGTAGAGTTGTTGCACTTATAATCTAAAAATCACAATTCTAAATGCAGTTATGGAGGAGGGAGAAATGGTAAAAATAATAATAATGATGATAGTAAAAGTAGACATATTGAACCAAAGGTCTGTGCTAGAGGAGATCTGTGCTAGATATGACAGTTGCTAGCGTCTTAAAGTATTGTTTCACAGGGTATTTGAAAGAAAATAATATACTGAAGACATGGAAAATATCTTGTACCTTATTAATACTGAAAAATGAAACTAAGGACATCAATAACTACCCACTTATACACTAACTTTCCCATTTATCTAAAATTTTATGAGGCTCATTTACATACAAATCAAGAGCACCTTCAATGAAGATATTGGTTAGCCTTTCAAAGTCTATATTCTACAATGAACCATATCTTATCTGCTTCAAAAATCAAGTCAAGAGTTTATAGAGTACAAAATCTCACTATGTTTATTGCTTGTTGATTATGAAATAAAACACGATTTTGGAGATTCAAACACTACCTTATAAGCTCTCCGACAAAAATGATGTTTCTTATCTGTATATCAAAATCATTCAAGATTTTTGAAAGATTCAACAGAAATAACATTTTTCAATGACCCTAAACTTTAGGTGAAACATAAATACAGAGACTTTGCTTACAGAATGCCTTTCCCACTTTGATAGAGGAGATCCATAACAGAATTTAACCTAAAGGGAAAATACCAGTGTTTGTGAGGTAAACCAAATGTTCTTATTTGTAAATGACGTTATGCTGTTACATCAAGCCCCAGTACATTACATATATATATCAAGAAGCAATCTGTAAGTAATCCAAAAGATTTGACCTGATCATCCACACAGGAAAAGCAAGTGGATCTAGAATGTCTATTGACCAGATTGGTACATGCAATTGGATTTTTTTTAATTGTAAAGGATATAGTTAAGTTTTATGGGAAGAACAGTACAAATACACAGTGAGTTTGTCCTACATTTAAGCAGCAATATGCCTTTAAGAAATTGTAAAGTTGCTTTAATGTTTGATCTCAAGCTTCCATCTGGAAAAAAAGTCATCTTCTAAATTCTAATGATTTTCTTTTATGTCTGTGAGATATGGAACGCATATCAAAATGGTCTTTGAGGAACTAAGAATGAATGTCGCACAAAGGTCACTGGAGAGGTGCACGGTGACTGTGAGTAGGCTGAAATTAATAATCAATGGAGGACTTCAAGAAGAACAGGAATAAAAGATGTCACCAAGGAATGCAGGATAGGAAGAAAAGATGGGTTGGTCACTTGTCCAAGGCAAAGAAAGGTCCATGAGATCCACTCTTACCCTGAAAATGTCATGTGAAAGTGAGGAAGAAGTTTTTGGTAAGCACTCAGTGGTGAACTTATGGGGGGGAGGGGCAGTTCATGGTTAGGATAAGCATACATATATAAGCTGCCATCTGTATCATCAATAAGAATAGCCAGATAATGAAGATAATAATGCTACCATTTTTATAGTGCTTTAAGATTTGCAAAGCTATGTACATGTTAAATCACTTGATCAAATCAATGAGTCACAGATCCATTTGAATATCTGAATTGAGGTACATTTTCATATGCTTTATGTAACCATTTTGTTACACTATTAATATATTTTGTACTCATGATGTATTTCAAAATAATAAATTTATAGAAGTATTTCAGTCTAGGAAGTAAGTTAATCTAGATGTTAGAAGGAGATTATGTGAAATTAAATATTTTAATAATCTACAATATTTCAATTTAGCAAATATGATTGCCGTGTTCTGAGCATCACCCTGAAATACTTTTAATCTTTGAACTTGACTTCAGTTGAAGTCTTTCTTCTGATGCAGATTTCATGACTGGAGGAACATTAAAAATTTTTAAAAAGATCCCAGAAACCACTATCTTTCTACCACCCCATCTTCTGCCCCCACTCCCTTGACTTAATTATACAATCAGGTCAATTTTGATGCTGGTTTTGAAGCTTTGCTATCAGGTATGGCCAGATGTTTCATTTAACCTCTGCTTTAAGTAAAACATCTGATGAAGTTTTGCAACGCCTTTGCAAACAGCTGTTTGATTGGGAAACTTACTGCTGAAGCAGCTATATTAATGTGGTCATTCCCTTTAAATGATGTCAAAGTAATTGTCTTGCTCTTTGGGAAAACTGCTGTTAAGGGTGTTTAAAAGTATTTTAATATAAGATGTGAGTTCAGTCTGAAAAGGTTAATGGAGAGGCACAACACATGTTTAGTCCAAAAAATGAGATTTTATTAAGAATATTTACATGTAGAAGCTACAGTTCTTTTCTTAGGAAAAAAAAAAGTATTTTGGGTTGCCAAGTCTTTTGCTGTTGTTATTCTAGTTGATTACTTACATGTGGCATTCTCTATGTGACAATGATCTTTGAATGAATTTTTAAAAAAATTTCTATCATTTAGAATCTATGTTTGAAACAAAGTATCTTTGAACCAATTTTCCTTGAAATACCTCAGTCCTTTATTCTTGCTCCTTTTCATTACTGAAAGGAATGCCATCTTTTATAAGCAGCCATTATTTATCTGATTAAATTAACTTATGGGAAGATAAAGAGATACAGCTCGAAATAAAATTTAAACATTATTTTGGACTGGTATATAAGAGAATAAAACAAGGACAAATTTGAAACCTGAAGAAACAAGCATGGATAACATAAATACAGAATATGAAAAATATGGAAATGGACTCTGATTATTTCTAAATCTTACTAGACAAGCACAAATGCAACCCACTCTGCAGAGTACTGACTAATTCTCTTATTCAGGATTATTTGCCTGTATCCCATAGGATGAAGTTTTATACATTGGAGGTAAATGTGATAAGTAACCAATCACTGTTAAGGTAATGAATTGAGAGGTTTTTCTTTCAATCTTTAATAAAACAGTCATCATTGAGAACTTCATCTTTTATTTTTCATTAGATATATTGTGGATTAATGGAATGTATTTTGCAAATTTTTCTATCATGTGTGTCATGCATCTATACATAACTATACTTATACCTGAGTTGGATATGTGTTTTGGAGATATTATTTATTCTTAACCCCAAATCTTCATCTGTGTATATATTTAATTATGATTTCATAGGCTAATCAAAAAATGGGGGAAAACCACTGCTTTAAATGTTATTTTAAAAACCCTAGAATGAGTCCATATGCTGTCCTTCACCTTGTATTTTAAACACTGAATAATTTTCTCCATAGGGATTGTGTATGTGATTAAATGTTAGTCCATATGAAAAGAATACATGATTTTTAAAAATTCTGTCTCTAAAACAAATAATATGCAAAGGTATGTGTGTGTTTATATGAACAGGTAACAAGGTATGTCTGCATGTATGGTTATTTATATCACAGAAGCCTTGCAAAATTCCCTAAATGCTCAACTTGTACTACAAGGAAGTTACAGGTTGAGAGTTACTCTCCACTGATATCCCTGTAAGCTATCTGCTCTCCATGGTTCTAGTTCTCTGACATCTAAGCCTGGCTGACAGGGAAAAGATGTGTCTAATGAATAAATTCTGATTTGTTTGTTAAAAAGGCGATCACATGCTTTAATAGCCCTACCTCATACAATCATCATCACTACCATCATTAAAGCTAACATTTATATAGTACTTTAAGATTTGCAAAGCGATTTACCTACAAAATTTCATTTGATTTTCACCAATGCTGTGAATTAGATATTGTCCTCCTAGTTGTAAAACATGAGAAAACCGAGGCTCATCCAAGCTACGTTATTTACTTAGGATCACAGAGCCAGAAAGCTTACAATTCTAGTGCACTACCCACTATGGCATGAAAAGGAAGGAAAGGGAGGAAAGCTATATTATAATAGCATAACATAATCTAAACTTTGTATCTCCCTCAGCTCCTGGTATAGTATGCTATAAATAACAAATATTCAAAAAGTTTTAGTTAGGTTTTTATTTAATAATTTTAGCCTATTTTATCATTTGTAGAGTGCTTTCATATTCATTATTATTAAGTCTCAAAAGTAATTCCCTCCCTCCTCCCCTCTAAATTAGAACAGGTAGTTGTTCTTGTCATTTTATAATGAGAAAACTAAAGCTCTTAGAGATTATGTGATTTAACTAAAGAAAATGACTGAGTCAAGCCTTGTGATTAGTCCTATGGTTTCTCAAGTAAACCATATTGTCTATCCAATATGTATGTATATTCAGTAACATTTTTTCTCTAAATGAACAAATTTTAATTTTACCAAATGTAATGGAAACACTCACCTCCCCCAGCATTTAAGGCTTTCTGCATGTTTGAAAAGTCTGTGACAGTTATCTGGCAAATATATTCATTCATAAGAAGCAGCATTTGCAGTAGTAAAGGAAAAAAACAGAATCATATGATCCCATTCTGTTATTATGTAACAGCCAATTTAACAAAAATGCATAGAGTGTTCAACAAATGATGATTGGGTTAAATTAATCCAAAAATCTCAGATATCATGAGTAGAATTTAAAAATTAGAAGTCATTGTTGAAGTAAATGTATTGTTTCTCAAAAAAATGATTTGGAAAGAGGGAAGCGACATTTGAAATTTAAGTATTTTATGAAAATGGAAGAAGTAAAATGGACAAATATCAACCCAAACTGAAATTGAGAGCCTTTTTACAAAAGCATTATTCAAACCATTGTAAACAACTATGAAAAACTTGGTAGGGATAACAAATCACATTTTCCCATCCTTTCACAAAGCAGCTGAAGAATATTATGCTGCTATTTCAATAAGCACACTGATAACAGACTCTATTCAAAATTTAATAAAGCATTAGTCTCTTAATCAAAACATGACTATGTGGTCGGGACTGTCACTGGAAAGCAGAATAATGTGAACGAAAAGGAACTGGAACTCTGTTTGAATATCAACTCTAAAAAGAAAAATATTATCTTGTTACACATGCAACAATTAAAACAGGAATCTGCCAGCCTTATTCAATTGTACTTTGTCAGATTCTAGGCCACAGAAGAGATGTTGAATCCTATTCTAATCTGTCTTAGACTATTTCATTAACAAAATAATATATGTAATAAAAAGTTTTATAAAATATCCATAATTGTCTGTGTATGTGTACACACATACACATATGTGTGTGTATATGTGTGTGTGTGTGTGTGTGTATATATATACTTACACATGCATATATGTAGGGGGTGTGTGTGTGTGTTTGTGTGTGTGTGAGTATACACATACTTCTAAAGGGACAAGTCCGACCTTTGACTGAGAAGTGAACTCCGCTGACATGAAATGGTAAGGGAGGAAAGAGATACCCACCAAGCTAAGTCATATTCATATATACATACATATGTGTGCATATATAAACATTTATGCTAGTATGTATAAGCACATGTGCATTGTATAAACATATATTTGTATAAACATATGTATATCAAGTTATGGTTTTATATTATGCTACTCTAAGTACACTGGCTGTATGTTTTGCATGACTGCAAACCTGTACTAAATCACTTGCCTTCTCAATGCAGGGGAGGGAGGGAAGGAGAGAATTTGGAGCCCAAAACTGAAAAAAAAAATGTTAAAGATTGTTTTTTGCATTTAATTGGGAGGGGGAAATAAAATATTGAATTATTTAAGCAAATTGTTATACTTAAGAACATATTTCAATTGCTGTCATATATACAATATTATACAAAATCATGAATGCATATGCATTACTTCACATGATATAAAAGTATACTATAATCAAAAGTATACCTATATATCTATATATTCACATGTACACAATTGCAACAAATAATCTTAGTGATAATATATGTGAGCATATTTGCACCCATATTCATAAGTATGCATACATACATAGGTATATGAATGCCAATAAAATGTAGTTAATATAGGGCAGGTGTGCGAATCAGTAAAAGCTGAGGGAAGTCTGCTGTCTGATATAAAGTAGCTATGGTATGGTCTCTTAATATCTCAGTGCCCTAATCAACTCTCCATAACTATAACTTGTAAATGGTTTGCCAATTAGCATCATTGGAGTTGGTTTCCATAGGGTAATCCTGATGAAATCATGATTCTAGACCACTTGTGTCTGTGTGTCTATGTGTGTGCATGCCAAAGACTTGCAATTTCATTAACATTTAGACCTCCTTCTACCAATGAACTGTTCACTATGCCATTCTGTGTGTGCATCTTTCTGCTTCTCTCTGTCTTTTTCTCTTTCTTAGTCTCTCTGCTTATATCTTTCTGTCTTTCTCTGTCTCTGCCTGCCTGTCTCTGTCTCTCTTTCTTTCTCTCTCTCTGTCTCTGTCTCTGTCTCTCCTCTGCTTCTTTGTCTCTATTTCTCTATCTCTTTGTGTCTATGCATAGGCATAAACCCAGCAGTCTAAGTGCTAAATTCACATTTCCAAAATAATCTTATCATATCGTCATGAGGTATTGATATAATTTGTAAGGGGGAAAAACAAATCCGCATGCATTACTATTCTTCTATAACCCAGGAAATAGGGAAAAACTCAAAATGTTTTATAAATAAAAAGTATCTCAGAATCTTTAACTCCAAAGATGGGTGATAAATCTTTATACTCCCAGAAGCAATACATGGATATTTGGGTTCAATTCTATCCATGAACAATCAATTCCCAACTTCTCACATACTTGCCTTATATACTCTGTCTTCTTGGGCTGTTTTTTAATACTGGTAGAATACTGTCTTAACAAATACTATCATGACCTCCAGTTCTATTTAATGAGGACACTGAAACATCTGAGCTGAGAGTTCACATTAACAACATTTTACTGATGTGAATATAACAAATTTGTTGAAAGAGAAATACAGTATAACCAATATATTCATCTTGTTCATTTAGCCATCTGATGAAACTACTATCTTTCAAGCAAAATACAGTATTTTGGTACAGTAAACATCATTCAATAACATCTCAGTCAATAAGCATTTGTTAAGGGCATATTACATGCAATGTACTGTGCTAAGCTCTAGAGATACAAAGAAAGGCGAAAGACTGTTCCTATCTGTGATGGAACTCACAATCATAGGAGAGGCAATATGAAGGCAACTGCATAGAAACCTGCTACCTATAGGATAAATAGGAAATAATCCATAGAGGGAAGGCAACAGAATTAAGAGAAATTTGAAAAGGCTTCTTCCCGAAGTAGGACTGTTGCTGGAATTTAATGAAGCCAGGGAAGGCTGGAGGTGGAGAAGAGGAGGTAGAGCATTCTAGGCAAGGGGACTAGTCAATGAAAGTGCCCAGAAGTAAGAGACGGAGTGTCTGTCATTCTAGGTATAGTAAGGATATCAAATGGGAATGCACAATGCTAATTTTAAAAAAATATATGTTTTTCAAATGTTATTAATTTGTTTTGTTTTTTGTCTTCCTGGAATGATTGGTCCTTTCTATCCTCAAATGGAATCTGAAAAATAGGGGTGTCTACTCATGGAGCAGAAATACAGAATAATGAAATGTCAATTCATAGTGATATGACACCATTCAATTCAGGGCAAAGAGCCAGACCATACAGTTTAGCAAGAGTGGAGAGGCAGCAGGAACACAAGGTATTGAGGTGAGAGATATTATGAGTAGATTCTATTATCACCAGGAACCAATAATCTGAGAGGGGCTGTGGTGGTCTGGGAAATATAGATTTTAAATATGTCAGGCACAGATGAAAGGTCTAAAGGTATCTAAGCTCATACAAGGGATTGAAAATAACGATAGAAGCAACAGGCAGTTGGAAACATTTACACTGGATGCTATAGAGAATGTCCTAATTCAGATTTAAGATTTGGCCTGTATCACATCACAGATGACAAATTTTAAAATCTTCTCATTCTCCCTGCCTAAAAAAACCCCCAAAAGACCACATATACAAAATTCTGTCAGTCTCTGTCTCTCTCTCTCACCCCCACTCTGTCTCATTCCACCTCTGTTTTTGTCTCTCTGCATCTCTGTTTATCTGTCTCTGTCTCTCTGTCACTGTCTCTCTCACACACACACTCATAGGTACATATATGTGATTTGTAAAATAATTTCACATTATATATGCATATGTATACATACATAAAAAATAAATATGAATTATATACACACGTATATTACATGTGTGCATCTTGCTGTATATAAAATCCTCAATTTTATCTAAAAATTTTATCCTTTATCTTGTGATGCAATAAGACTTCAAAGGAAAATTAGGCTGAATTACACTATTTTGAATAAATCTCTCCTTTGGCAAAAAGGTGACTCCAGTTTTATTCAACTTAGTTGTATAAAATACAAACAAACTTTGATTCACATAAATAACATTATAAACATATATTCCATGACAGGCAATGTGATATAATGGATAAAGAGCTGGTTGAAAAGCCAAAAAGAATCCACTGAAGTTCCCACCTCAGACCAAGACTTGATGTTTTACCCTGGATGAGTCATTTAGTTTCTCAGTGCTCTAAGGCAGCTCTCTGAGATAATAAATTGCAGAGAAGATGCCGACCTAAATGGTAGAGGGAGCTTCCACATTCAGAAGTTCTCTATACTGAAGGTGGAGCCAAGATGGCAGAGTAAAAGCAGGAGCTTGTCCCAAATTATCTCCAAAACCTGTAAAAAATGATTTTAGAGTTATAGAAACCACAAAATGACAGAGTGAAATACACCCCCAGCTCAAGTCAGCGTGGCAAGCCAAAAGGAAAGGCCTATCACACTGGACTGGGAGCAGAGTACAGTCCCACATTGGCCATGTCGGCACAGACTGGCAGCATGGATAGGGCTGGAGCAGACCTCAGGGGACTGAATTACTGGAAGCTGTGCAGGTTTCCAGACTTCTCAACCCATAAACACCAAAGAGAAAGTAAAAAGTCTGTGGGGAAACTCTATTGGACTCGGGTGAGAGAAGAGAGTGTTCTGGCCCCTGACCCCTGGTGCAGTGGAGGGGGAGGCAGGGCCGGGGGGTGGGGGGAAGAGGTGGCAGTGGCTATGGCAGCAGGTAGCTGCTTCTGGGTTCCAGGCCCACAGATAGTGGAGGGACCAAGCAGATGACCACAGGGCAATTGCAGGAATCTCTTTGCTGGTATTGAGGCAGGATTCTCTTGCTTTGTCCTGTTGGATCTGAGTCACAGTTTTGGGTGGCAGTCCTGGGGTGAGGAGGAGTGCTGGTGTGGCAGAGCTTGCTGAGGCTGTGGAGAGGCAGTCCTCCTCACAGTTCTGAGGCAAGTGCCTAGAAGAAGCTCTGACAACAACTGAACAAAACCCCAAAAATTTGGGACACAGAACTTTCCACTCTGGATGCAGAGTTCTACCATGGCAAAGAGCTCAAAAGTCAAGTAACTGGCTGGCAAAATGAGCAAACAGAGCAAGAGAAATCAGACTACAGAATTGTTCTTTGGTGACAAAGAAGATCAAAACAGAACCAGAAGAAGACAACAAAGTCAAAACTCCTGCCTCAAAAGCCTCCAAGAAAAATATGAATTGATGGCAGCTCATGGAAGTGATGCAAGAAAATCATGAAAAATGAATCAGCAGCTTGCTAAAAGAGACCCAAAAAATGCTAAAGAAAATAACACCTTAAAAAATAGAGTAACTCAAATGGCAAAAGAGGTCCAAAGAGCCAATGAGGAGAAGAATGCCTTAAAAAGCAGAACTTGTGAAATGGAAAAGGAAGTCCAAAAGCTCACTGTAGAAAATAATTCCTTCAGAATTAGAATGGAGCAAATGGAAGCTAATGACCTTATGAGAAATCAAGATACTATAAAATAGATCCAAAAGAATGAAAAAATAGAAGGCAATGTAAAGTATCTCATTGGAAAAGCTATTGACCTGGAAAATAAATCCAGGGGAGATAATTTTAAAATTACTGGACTACCTGAAAGCCATGATCAAAAAAAGAGCCTAGACATCATCTTTCAAGAAATTATGAAGGAAAACCATCCTGATATTTTAGAACCAGAGGATAAAACAGAAATTGAAAGAATTCACCATTTACCTCTTGAAAAAGATGCCAAAAAGAATTCCCTATATTAATGAAACCACAAGACCAAATCCTATACTATAATATTTTGCCCTTTTTGCATGGTGTAGGAGGAGACTTCCTTTTTTTGCAAGATTTTAAAGAGACTTATTGTTTTCTTCAACGATAATTTCAAATAATTAATTGACTGTTTTAAATATGACAAGTTTTAAAATAGATTCATGTTTTCATGTTACCATACTCTTAGTTTCCTTTTTAAAAATAATTTCTTTTTCTGTACCAGCAGTATTATCAATTCCTTTGTACCTAGAAAACATATTTAATCTTCAGTTTGTTTTCCACGGCCTTTGAAATATATGTGGAAAGAAACATTATAGGAAAACGTCCCATTTTAAGATGGACAAAACAAAATGAAGCACATCTAGAAAAGGATAGCTAAACAAGTGAGAAAATCATTTTCACAGCGTTCAGTTGAAGGAGCTGGGGCTCTTATGATAGAGAAAAGAGGTCCTTAGAGGAACATCTAATTTTATCCAAGGATGTGACTCCTAGGCTACTGACACAAAGAAGAATGACTGGACTTGCTGGCTTGGTCCCAAAGTGGCAAAGTAGGATAAAATTGCTGGATGTGGCAGAGAGGCAAATCAGGCTTTATAGGTGGAAGGTGGGGGAACAAAAACACTTCCTTCCAACTAGAGCTATCCAAAGCACAAAGAAGTAGAAAACACTTCTTACTGAAGGAGTAGTACATTTTCTCCTACTACAGGTCTTCAAGCAGAGGATGAATGACCCCTTGTCAACAATATTACAAACAAGATTCCTTTTCAGTCACAGGTTAGAATACGGGGATTTCCCTAAAAAGTGAATAATTCAGTTTTGGGGAGTATTCATTTTACAAAGGGCAGTAACATATATTCTTGACAAATCAGTTTAGAGAAGCAGTGAAGTAGCATGTAATAGATGGATAGATGGCCTTGATGTCAGCAGAGCTATGTTCAATTCCTTCCTCTGACACATTCTGTGTGATGATGTCCATGATGATGATGACGATGATGATAATAATGATGATGATGATGAAGAAAACTAGTATTTATATAGTGGTTAGTACCTTGGTCAGCTAGGTAGCATGGTGGATAGAGCATTGGGCTGGGAATCAGGAAGATCCATCTTTGTGAGTTCAAATCTGGCGCCAGATACTTACTAGCTTACTATCCCCAGGCAAATCACTTAACCCTGTTTGCATTAGTTTCCTCATCTGTAAAATGAATTGGAAACCACTCCAGGATCTTGGCCCAGAAAACCCCAAATAGAGTAATAAAGAATTAGACACAAGTGAAAAATGACTGAACAACACGAACAACAAACTCAAGTCACGGCATCTCTCAGTTTTCCTGGCAACCCTCTAAGCCTATAAATCTATGCAGAATATGTGTAGAATAACATCACAAGTTTCCTCATCATAAGTTCCCTCCAATCGAGTCACCACAGGTACATTAAAAAGAAAATCTATGTTTGTACTAGAGATAAGATCAACATATAATAAAATTAAAATTCAGTTTGAAGCTCCATTGTTTTGATTGAAGCTTATTTCTCCTTCTGACCACTGGCTGTATATAGAAATCACATGAATCATAATGTACTACTTTCACTTTACATGCCTCCCTCCCTCCAATCTGCATTCATTTTGTATTAAATTCTTGTAAAGAAACATTCATTTTAACAATGGAATTTTACTTTTCTGCCATTTTCCATGATGAAATGATGTATCACAGGCTATTAAAAAATTAATACTGAACTACTATTCCTTTCCCAGATTATTCCTCTAATCTTACTTTTCTCCTTCCTTTAATTTTTTTTTGCTTTTTTCCTTCTCTTCCCCAATACCTACTAGAATTTTACTAAACTATTTGACTTTTTAAAATAGCTTAACTTTTTATTTATTTATTTATTTATTTATTTATTTATTTTGCGTATATTTTGCATAATAAATTTATTTAATTTGCATCTTTATTTCCCATTTTGACTGGGTAAGTGTGTGAAAAGGATTCACATTCCAATAACAGCTAAAAAGTCAAGATTCAGTTCATAAAACAGAAAAAGGACAAATCCAAATAATTTGCTTAATGAAAGAGAAACAAAAAATTGATAAGTTTACACTGTGTAACGTTGCACCCCATAGTAATGATAAAGGAAAGGGGAAAAAAACTATCAATAATAAAGTCATCCAAAAACAACCTTAAGCTTGATGGGAGGGGGAGATGGAGAGAACTATGGGAACTGCACACTAAGAAATCAGAATAAAAACTTCTCTTGAAGATGGGAGAAATAGAAACGTCAAACAGCACACATATAACAAAGAATAAAGGAACACTAAGCAGAAAATATATCAACCAAGGTAACTGAGAATTTGTCCCAGGATGAAGGAGCAGAAAAGCAATAAAAATTCTGTAAAATTCTACAAAGCAGCACATTTCCACAAAGAGATGACTTTAAGAAAACCTTGCAAAATGATGCAAAAGGATCTAAAAAACAGAAGCTAGATGAAAGCACTAGAGGAAAGAAAGAAGTTCAAATAATCTGAACTAATAACATATTTTTTACCCTTCAGAACAACTCCTCACAGACGAAAAATATTTTGCCCTAGACTTACAGCATTCAATATATACCTGTCAACTGAATCAGACAGGCAACAGCTAGCATAAACCAAGTAAGTTATGAAATACATATATATATATATATACATATATACACATACATATATTCGTGTGTGTCTGTGTGTGTGTGTGTGTAGAGAAGGGAAGAGGTGTTATATACTGTGGTTTTAGTCTTTGCAGTACCCTTGGCTATTCTGGTGTGAAAATTGCTACATTGGGAGTCAAGAGGGACTTGGTCACAAACTCCACCTCTGAAAACTTACTAGTTATTAGACAGAAAGGAAGCAAGGAAGGGAGGGGGGAGGGAAGGAGGAAGAAAAGAAGAAAGAAAAATGAATGAGATGAAAATAGGCTCCAATGTGGGGAGTTATCTAAAAAGAATCTCAAATGGTGAGAACAATGTGTGTTTTTTTATTGCTAAAACCCAAAACTGAAGTTTTGGGGGACAAAGGAAATCACCATTCATAAAAGAATTTCCTTCTTAGTCTTCAGTGTCCAGTTGAGAACAACCCTTCAGAGGATAAGGGAACCTTATGAATGATTTGTCATCACAGATTGTGCCTGTTACCTCTGAGTAAAAGAATGCCACTTTTAGTCCCACCTGATATGAAGAGAATCCTGGGCAGCCGCAAAGTGCAGGGAATTCATGTGGTACAATGAGAAGAGCCCTGGATTCACTCAGATAACCTGGTTTTCATACCATGGTTCTTCTTCTTTCTGCCTGACATTCCACAAGTCTCTTCAACTCTTCATACCTCCATTTTCTCCTTTTCAAAAATGAAGGAGCCAATATAGACAATCACTTGGGTTCCATCTGTTTTGAAATCCCTTATTCCTAATTAGGCACCCTGAATAGAAACAATGCCATTCTTGGTCACCCTTCAGAGAACTCACAGTTACCCTCAGTGGGACCTGAACCAAGACTGAATTAAGAGTGGAAGGATAGCATGGAGGGAAAGATGTTGGACTTGTAAATCAAGAGAGATATTTGTGTTCCCTAACAAAAAGACTTCTGGGTAAATGGTTATGTTTTAATGCAAAGAATTTTGGTTTTCACCTCAGATTTTAAATTTTTTTCCCTATCTTTGTCCCAGACAGCATCATATCCACTTCCCTGCTAATCTGTCAAATTTTCACCCCATATTCTCACTATCTCTTTATGTAAATATTTTTAAGATTAAATAGAATTGGTGATCCATAATTAAATTTTCAATACTCATCCTCTATGCTCATTCTAGGACACTGCTTAAAGTAGTCCCTATTAAACATCATTCATTTTAATATAATTATAGAAAACTCCAGATTACAGCCATTAAACTTTCTACACAGAAAAAAAAAAAACTGGACACACGTGTGCTAATGAGTTAAAGGATGTGTGTGTGAATACTTTTATTAATGACTTTCAGTCCAAGAATCTGCAATAGGATGTAGATGCAAATTATCTACTTGGTCCTAAATATGGAGTTATAGTCAAGGTTCTAATCAATGAAAGCAATAGTTGGAAAACAACTATTTATGTATCTCAAAAATAATTATGGCAACACTAAAAAATAAGGCTTAAGAATGCATAAAATTAAAAAAGCCCTTGAATAGTAAGAGATTACTTGCATGCTATCCCAAATACATCACACAAATTGTAATTTGTCAATGATTTAGAAGCTAAATCCTAGGGAGATGTCTGAGGCAATAATTGTTCAATGACTTGTCTAGGATCACAAAATTAGTGTCAGAATTATGACTTAAACCCAGATCTCCTTAACTCAAAGCCTAGAACTGTTGACTAAATCATACTGTCTCTAAAGGAAGAATAGCAATTTTTTTTTGAAAGTTACATGTTAAATTTATTATACCCTTTAAAAGAACAGCAAGCTCTACAAAAGGGGTTCTTTACCAGGGGTGTCATGGAGTCTGTGGATACATTTCTGTGGTTCTCCAAACTTGAATGGGGGAAAATGGCATTTTTATTTTTACTAGCTTTTAAATTAAATTTAGCATTTTATTCAATTATTTTAAAACACTATTCAGAAAAAGAGTCTGTAGGCTTCACCAGAATGCCAAAGGGTTCTGTCACACACTGCTATGTAATTGAGATTCACAGTTTCATGCACAATAATCATTTTCTGGTCTACTTTGCATATAGAAATGCTAGTTTTATTTGAGAAGACTAGCATTTTTGAAATGTCTTCAAATATTAAAATGAAGCTGTGATCTCATCAATCAGGGAGTAGCTTCAGTGAATCATATTGTTGCCCATTCATGCCTGCCCATTCTTTGGCATTCTCATCCTAAAACTCCCAAAAGCTAGTCATAAGAGTCCCATGCAATATACTGAAGAATTTCTTTTACTTTCTTCTGACATAATGAGAAGAGCAGTGGAACAGTTTGGAAATCTACTTGTCAACCTCTCTTGCTGCATGACAATCTCATCTCTCTTTCTGTCACAATTCCTTGGAGACATGCATTACTTCTGTTCTTTGGAGCTCCTCACTGTTTATATTTTGTGGGGTATAAAGTGTATACCCACTATGTGCCTTTTCATTGTACTTTAAATGATGTTGTCTAGTTCTTTGGTGGGAATGGTGTTCCAAATCTCAATACCTTATAACAATACCAAATAAATGTTTATATGGAAAAGATAAGCCTTTGCTATAATGGAAAGCCTGTAGTCAGTGAAAGATCTTTGCAGTATCCTGAAAGCATTCCAGTTCACTCCATTTCTCTCTTTCAATGCTAGGCTCAGCTAATTGTGCATCTGTATTTTCTGTCCCAGATATGCATTCTGTTGGACTAGATCTATAGAGTCAATTCAGATGCATGACATAATCTGGCCAATAGACATTCTTCATCCATTTGGTCCTTCCTATATAAACTGACGGGCCAAGGTACCTTGATTGATCGCCACTGTTTAACAGGAGACTCTACATTGTATTGGGGAAGGGAGGGTGATACAATCAAGACAATGTCATTCACAAATAAAAGAATCTTGAATAGCTCACACTCCACTAGGGATGCCTCATCAACTTGTAATAACACATCCACAATAATTCTTTTCCTTTCTGTTAATGTATAGTCAGTGTCATTCTTTGTGGTATCATTTGGTATCTACTATGTCTGGTATCAACTAGTTTTTTGGTTTTTTTTTTTAAGAAAATATTCATGGTATAGAAGCATAAGCCATCTCTATAATCTACAAGTCATGGGACTCTTATTCCTTTTTCCTGAAACATTTTCCATACATTTTCCCAAATCTCACTTTTGATCATCTTTTTGCTGAAGTCACCAAATATTATTGTATATGTTGATTCAATTTAGAGCGTCTTATCAAGTTCTTCATATACTTTCTCTACCACTCAGTAATGTTGGTGGACTAGCTGCAACTACTTTTATAATGATTTGTATAAATATTTATTATTAGTATTATAATACATGATAATCAAATGTCCCATGAAGTAATATTTTATATTATTTGGGAGTATATAATAAAATTCTAAATTCTACCGACCATATTTCTTTGCTTCCTCAAGTAGCAACAATGAGACATCTTTCCATTAGGTACAATTTTCTTCTTCATTCTGGTTACATTTATAGTGACAATGTCAAGATTATTATTATTCATCCCTTCCAACAATATAAGGAGCTTACATTTAGAGTAGCAACAGTCAAATTAAAGTTTTTTTGATGGTCTAAAAACTATGCAATTTGGAGTAACCCCGGACTCCTCTTCTACTATTCTATCTCTGCCACTGCAATAGTAGAAAGGAGAGAAATAGGAATGAGTGCCAATATTTCATGGGTTTCTGTTTTTGTGTGTGATAACCAGCTTACAGGAGATGTGCCTCACTATGGAAATGGCCCTTAGTTGTTTCCTGAGGCTATGTTCAAAGTCTTTCTGGTATGGCAGAACTTTTTAGAGCTTACATTGTATGGACACAATCTTTGAAAATCCATAGTAGCCTTCATAAAATTAAAAATAATATTTTTCTTTTTAAAGATTTATTTATTATTTATTTTAACATCATTTCTTTTTATTTCTCCCAGTCCCTTCTTTCACTGTTTACACACTTGTAGCATGGGAAAGCTTGTTGGATATTTAGGTTATGGTTGTTTAAATTTCATAACCCAGATCCTCTTCCTCTTTGTGGCCAAAATATAGTTATATTAATGTATTTCTGTTATTATTCATGTAGCAGCAGCTAGTGGTGCTATGGAGGGAGCACCAGACTTGGAGAAAAACAGGATTCAAGTCAACCTCAGTCACTGACAAGCTATGTGATCCTGGACGAATCACCTAACCTCTATCTGCCTTAGTTTTCTCAACTATACAATGGGAATAAAACATTAATACTTATCTCCCAAGGTTGTTGTGAGGATGAGGTAAGTTAATATGTGTAAAGCATTTAGCACAGTGCCTGGCACTTAGTAGGTATTTAATTAATTCCATTCTTGAGAATATTCATGCAAATGAACAAGTTTATTAACAAAAAACACTATTGATCTACCTATGTAGTATGCATGAGAGGTGCTTACTTTTGAATATGGAGATCATTCTCTCTTCTTTTTTGACACATATGTGAGTCCATAAGGATTTTCATGCCTATAAAATAGAAGATGACATCACTTTAATTTTAAGATGAGAGATGAATTCAAGATAAGAAAAATCATTACATAGAATCTGATCCATTTACTGAGAAAATATATAAAGCCTTCTCCCACTCAAAAAAAGTATGGCATTACTATTTCCAGAAACTGTATACTACGGTGCTCTCCAGTTCTTTTATTATCAATGTACTTTCAATAATAGTGGTTACTTTTCCACTCACAGGTAAATAAAGCATGTATCAGTCGCCTTTTTGACAGGTAAAGATAATGAGGAATAGTTAGGCTGTGTTATTTACACAAGAGCATATAGATAATTAGTTACATTCAGGCTTGATGCCTTGGCATCTTTTTATTATCTATATTGACTCATTCATTACAATCTATTGATCCTTTCTTTGAAATGTTTCAGTAAAACAAACAACTATGAAAGATTTAAGAATTCAGTGAACAACTATTTAAGAATTCAGTGACTCCAGAGGAACAACGCTGAAAAATGCTACCTGCTTCCTGACATACTGGCAATGGACTAAATATGCAAAACAAGACACACATTGGGGGACATGGGTAAAATGGGGTTTTGTTCTGTACATCTTTAAGGGGTTTATTTCTCTTTCTTTTGGGCAGTGGGGTATGGGAAAGAGAGGGAATAAAAATATTTTCATTGAACATTTAAAATTTGTTTTTTTCTTAGCCATTTTTTCTTCCTTGGAATTATTCCCCCATCTTGATAACCCTTAAGTCATCCTACTGTGATGTTCTAGGGACACTACACTTGTTTAGGTTCTCAATACTTTATACCTAAATTTCTATAACTTACCTGGTTATCCTTTTTTCGGTTCTCAATATGTTTTCACCTAAATTACTATAACAGCTTCCCAGCTGGCTACCCTAACAGAAAGTAGGGAGAGAATTACATAAAGCATAAATGAGTATTTGGATAATATATAATATTTTAAAATGCTGTTTCTTTGTAAAGGGAAGGCATTTGGTCAGGGGAGTTCCTGATCAATTCAATGAGTTTCCCGGTCAATTTGGTGAAATTAAAAGGCATGAGTCTTGTTTTCTTAGAGACATCTCAAGGGCATTTTCTTATCAAGAGTATGGACATGTCCACTAGCCTTGAGGGAACACAATTCCTGATAGGTTTTTTTAGTGGACAGGGCTGCCTCCAAGCTCATTGCCTGACTGGAACTAAGTAAGATGACTCTTATGGGAAAAGCTATAAGCTGCCAGATTAATTCAACTCTCTTTTGTACTTCTTGTCTGTCTTTTCTCTAATGAGGAAAAAGATCAGCTAGTAACAAAATATGCCTCTGTTAGGTATACAGGATTCGGGGAGAGGGTTGGGGAGTATGAGGAATGAATTCACTTAACTCTCTACTCCTATGAAGCTAAAATAGCTACTTTGGGCCAAAAGCATGTGGGACTAATATGCTCTTATAGATGAACTGAGAGAAGAAGTTCTATACTAGACTTTCCTATTTCAAGAGCTATTACACTTGCAGATTGCCTGAAGAAAAACATGACAAATGCTTACATAGGCATGCTTACATGCCACAGAAAGATGGTTCAGAACAATATTGAGGGAATACTCTTCCAGTTCAATCCACTGTGGAGGAGGTGGGTGGAGTTTTGAATTTCTTAAACAGCATGCTCTTAGAATCAAGTTTTCCTCACAGAGAACAGAGATTTCTTGGGCAATGTAAATGCTGAATTTTGTCTTACAAGTAATCCCAAATTTGAAAATTTGAAGACTAGACATTCTAGAAAAAGTATTGGATTTTCTCATACAATGTGCTACTTGGATAAAAAGCATGATTTTTCTTGAAGTACAAAGCTATCAAGTAACTAATTTACTTCATGACTAGTAAAAAGGGAGTTACTTAAAGAGCAGCCCCAATGCCCTATGGAAGAAATTCTTACATCATAGACTCACTGTGAGTCAGAGACGGACTGTGTAAAACCTTAAGGGAGTTCTAGGGATCTACTGGCATATCAAAAGTCTGCCATGATGATGAACCCAAGTTTAGTTCCCTTCCTATGAGAGCTGATAAGCTATTTGAATGCTTTATGTGATTCTAGAGTTTTTTGACTTGTATTTTTTTGCATCTTTGTCACTTTCTTTGAGATAAAATAAAATCCTTCTTACCCTTATGCCTTGAAGGGTTTTTAAGCCTGGACTTTATTGCCTTCGTTTAGAGAAACTACTCTTCTGTTAATTCTTCGCAGTCTCATTTTAAACATCATCATTTAACTGAACTGCAAGCATTGAAACTACTCTCTCCAAAGTTACCAATGATCTTTTAAGTATCAAATCTAATAGCCTTTTCACATTTCTCATCTTTCTTTGGCTCTCTGCAGCCTCTGACACTGTCAACAACCCTCTCTTTACCTTGATCTCCTTCTAGTTTTTGTTTTTGCTTTTTGCTATGGTGTTCTCTCCTGGTTCTCTTCTCACCTATCTGGTCAATCCTTTTTGGTTCCCTGTGCTACATCTTCATCAGGGGCACGTGTGCTAATGGTGAGTGTCTGCCAAGGCTCTGTCCTGGGCCCTCTTCTTTTCTGCCTCAATATTGTTTCACTTGGTGATCTCATCAGCTCCCATGAATTTGACTGTTATCTCTGCAGATTATTCTCAGATTTATTTGTCTAGACATAACTACTTTCTTGACCTCCAGGTTTACATCTCCAATTGCCTACTGGACATCTCAAATTGGATTTCCTAAAGACACCTTAAACTCATATCTATATTTGAAGTCATTATCTTTCCTCCCAAGCCCTTACTTCTTAACTTCCCTATGACTGGGAGAACATCTTACCAGTCACCTTAGTTCCCACTTTAGGTGTCATCTTTGATTCTTCCTTTTCTTGTACTCCCCATAATTCATCAGTTGCCCAGTTAGCTAGTTTCCATCTTTATAACATCTCTCATATATGTTCCCTTCTCTCTTCTAACACTACTGATACCTGCATGTAGTCCCTCATCTCCTCATGCCTAAACAATTGCAATAGTCTTCTGATTGGTCTCCCTTTCTCATTTCTCTCCAACTCAGTCCATCAGCTAGCAAACTGATTTTCCTATAATGCAAGTCTGACTATGCCATCCCTTGCTGCATTCAATCAACCCCAGTAGATTCCTGTTACTTCATCTTCTATTTAGCTTATAAAAATCTCTCATACCTGTCCCCTTCCAATTGCCATCCATGTACTCTGCCATCTGGTGACACTAGTCTTGTTGTTCTTTGGACAAGACATTCCATCTTCCAACTCCAGGAGTTTTCACTAGTTGTGTTGCATGACTGGAACTCTTTATATCCTCAACACTGTCTCTTAGGTTTCTCCCCCCCTCCTTTTTTTCCTTCAAGAGTCATCTAAAATCCTGGCTTCAAGAGGAAGCTTTTCCCCAATCCCACTTAATGCTGGTATGTTCTTTGTCAATCACCCTCAACTGATATATTTATCATCTCCTATGTATCATAAATACCTTATTTATACCAATTTATTTTCATGTTGTCTCCCACATTAGGCCATAACCCCCTTGAAAGAAGGACTGTGTTTTGCTTCTCTTTGCCTCAGTGCTTAATAAATAGTAGTTAATTGACTTTCTGATATCTAAACACAAGCTAAACACAAGCAAAATTTTAGAGCTTTCTTAGAATAATTCTAGTTGAGGACAATGAGCCAGAGAGATAAAATTATCTTTAGTGGGTCAGTATCCATGATTAGACTTAGTCTTTGTGAGTTCAAAATCTTGCACGACCCTTAACACAGTCCACATCTTCATTTGAAATGCAACCATTACCACTAAATTTGTCAGGGAAAGTGATGATTATTTTTTTCTATTATTTCTCTTAAACTCTCTTTCCTTCCTCTGTCCTGCATAATTCAAGATCCAAGGCTAAGAGATCTTAACTATCGAGAATCAAAGCTAGGAAGGAAAATCATGCAAAGTCTGGATTAAAAACCCATTTTCAGCCAGGAAAATTATCCCTTCCTTCCACAATCATCCCTTAGACCATAGAATTTGAAGCTAGCCAAAGGAAAATTGTATTTTTTTAATCATAATTAACTTTTTCAGTGGGACCATAGAAACAATCAACCCATCTGGCAGAACAAAGCTTTCAATTCAGCACCATCTATTGTCTGTGTTGTGTTAGGCACTGTTCCAGGAACTGGAGATGAAAAAGCAAAATGAAACAGTGGCTTCTCACAGGGTGCTTATATTCTACTAGGGGAAACAACATATAGAGAGATGAAACAGATACTATACGCAAAGTCATTTTATCAGGCAGGAAAGCAACTGATGCAAGCAGGAGAAACCTCTTGTAATAGATAGCACTTAATCTTCTACTTGGAGGTAGCTATAAATGATGAGGAAGACAATTCCAGGTATGGAAGTATGGGGGATAGCCTTTGAAAAACTACAGAGTTAGGGAGAAGAGGGGATGGAGAGACGAAGGAAGGGAGAGATGAATGAAGGCAGGGATGGACAGAGGAAAAGAAGGGCAAGAGGGAGGGAAGCAGGAAATAAAGAAGGGAAGGAGTGACTGAGAGAGTTGGGACAAAAGGAAGAATAAAACTGAAAGCTAATGGCTATGAAATTTTTGGTCACTTTTTGTTCTGATTATCTAACACACAGGGATTCCTAAAATTTTTGTGTGTCATGGACCTCTTTGGAAGTCTGGTAGAATCTATGGACTCCTCAGAATTATATTGTTAAATTTATAAGAAAAAAATACATGGAATACAAAGAAAACCAATTATATTGAAATTAAGATGCATTTTTTTTTCAAGTACACAGACCCCTGAAGTCTACCCATGGACTCTTTGGAAGTTGCTAGAGTTCAGGTCAAGGATCTCTAATCTAATAGGAGATATAAGGAATTCCTTTCCCAGTCTCCCTATCACAAAGACCATCAAAATAAATCCTGTGACTGCAGACTTTAGCACCTTTTAAAAAGATAACTTATGCTACCAACTAACATATAAAGATGAACTTTATTGTCTTCTTCATGAAATTGAAAATCCAGTATTATAGATATGATAATATTCTAATTTGACTTAGATCCTCACAATGATCTCATAAGACAGGTGGTACAGGTTTTACCATTTCCATTTTAAAGGCAATGAGAAGTAGCCTCGAGTAGTGATTAGAAAACTGGACGTGGACTCAGGAAAACATGGATTTCAATTCTGTGTGCGACACTTAATAGCTTTTCTTTTTTAAATATTTATTTATTTTTAGATTTCTTCATTTACATAAGTTTAAAAAAATTTTCTCCCTCACTCTCCCCTCTTTCTCCAAGATGGCCTGCAATCTAATATAGGCTCTACATATACATTCCTATTAAACATATTTTCACATTAGTCATGTTGTAAAGAAGAATTACAATGAATGAGAGAAACCATGAGAAAAAAAAAAACAAAACAAAAGGCAACACAAAAAAATTAAGAAAATAGTCTGTTTCACTTTACATTCTGACTTCATGGTTCTTTCTCTGTATGTGGATGGCATTTTCCATCATAAGTCCTTTGGAATTGTTTTAGGTCCTTGCAGTGCTAAGAAGGGCTAAGTCTATCAAAATCAGTCATTGCACATTGTGGCTATTATTTTGTTCAATGTTCTCCTGTTTCTGTTCATTTCACTCAGTATCAGTTCATACAAATCTTTCCAGGTGTTCCTGAAGTCCTCCTATTCATCATTTCTTATAGCACAATAGTATTCCATTATATATTCATATACGACATCTTGATCAGCCGTTCCCCAATTGAGGGGCATCCCCTCAGTTTCCAGTTCTTAGCTACCACAAAGAGAGCTGCTATAAACATTTTTGTCTCTGTGGATCCTTTTCCCATTTTTATGATCTCTTTGGGATACAGTACTAGAAGTGGTATTGCTGGGTCAAAGACTATGCACATTTTGACAGCCCTTTGGGCACAGTTCCAATGTGCTCTCCAGAATGGTTGGATCAGCTCACAAGTCCACCAACAATGAATTAGTATTCCAACTTTCTCACATCTTCTCCAATATTTATCATTTTCCTGTTTTGTCATGTTAGCTAATCTGATAGATCTGATGTGGTACCTCAGAGTTGTTTTGATTTGCATCTCTTGAATCAATAGTGATTTAGAACATTTTTATATGACTATAGAAAGCTTTAATTTCTTCCTCTGAAAACTACCTGTTCATTTCCTTTGACCATTTATCAACTGGGGAATGACTTGTATTCTTGTAAATTTGACTCAGTTCTCTATATATTTTAGAAATGAGGCCTTTATCAGAGACACTAGTCACAAAATTCTTCCCAGTTTTCTATTTCCCTCCTAATCTTGGTTGCATTGGCTTTGTACAAAAACTTTTCAAATAAATATAACCAGAATGAACTATTTTGCATTTCATATTGTTCTCTATCCCTTGTTTGGTCATAAATTCCTCCATTCTCCATAAATCTAACAGATAAACTATTCCTTGCTCTCTTAATTTGTTTAGAGTATCTGTCTTTATATCTAAATTGTATACCCATTTGGACTTTATTTTGGTATACGGTGTTAGATGTTGGTCTGTGCCCACTTTCTGCCATCCTATTTTCCAGTATTCCCAGCAGTGTTTCTCAAATAGTGAGTTCTTATCCCTGAAGCTAAAGTCTTTGGGTTTATCAAACAGTAGATTGCAATAATCATTGACTACTGTGTCTTGTGTACCTAACCTATTCCACTGATTTACCCTTCTATTTCTTAGCCAGTACAGGCATGTAAAGGCCCTGATCTTCAGGAAACTCTAAAACTAATGTATGCAAAGCTCAGAGTGGGTTGTGATCTGTGTTGGAGGAGAGGAGAGATTTCCACACAAGTAAAATCATAGATCCTTAATATTTTGAGGTGCAGATCATGAAACAGGTTCAGGAAAGCTAAGTGACTGATGTTAAGTCCTAAAGTTGTTAAGTGACCCAGATAAAGTTTCAATCAGGGTTTTTAGAAGCCAGGTTCCTATCAATCTACTCCTCAAAAATATTTTATGTATTTTGCCAAACATCATTTGAGTAGTATGGTATAAGAACACAAAATCTCAAGCTTCTGATCCCTTTTTTAAAAAATAGATAAATGCTAATGAATCAGCAAAAGATCCATCATTTTAAAATATCCCATGCAAATCTATACGGATGTCACATTTGGTCATTTAGAGATGACCAGAACATAATGTTATCTGAAAATATATTTCTAAAAATTGAAGTGTCAGCATCATACCTAAATTTAATACAAGATAGCACTGGAACACACAGGGCTGGGTCTCCAAAGTGAACAGACATATTTTAAGCCATCCTATGATGCCACGCAATCATTGATTATTCAGAACATGAAGAAATAATACTATTTTTCCCATTAATAACAATAAAATGTTTTCAAGTCTTTTTTGGGGGGAAACAATGGCAAAATCAAGATTTTAATAATTTCATTTCAATTTATACTGCAAAGGATAATTGTAGGTGCAACTAGTCAGTTGAAAATTGCTGATGACAACCTATTTCTATTTTGATTTTTTTCCCTGCTAGTGCTGAAACATAAATATTAAAATAAAGCAAAATCCAAAATCTAAATGGGACATATACATTTGTATATATGTATACCTGTATACATATAGGCATATATACATGAATATACACATACATATATATAATATGAACAGCGTGTATGTGACATATGTATCTGATGTATGTGTAGATATATAATTACAGACAAAGAGAGACAGAGAAACGCATACATGGTAATCACTATATTATCTAAATTGTGCTTCTTTTACATATAGCCTTCCAAAGTTGTCAAGCTTATTGTTGGGTTTTTTTTTTTAATGACTCTCCCAAAATACAAACTAAGCTTAAAAACTATTATGACTTACTGATATATGGTCTAAGAACAACAAACGCCTAGGGAAACCTTGATCTGAAACAGCTGAATTTTGCATAGATCTACCTATGGGCTTATTAAAAATGGATCAGATTCATGTCCTGCATCATATAACTATGGGAAGATTCCCATAGGATGTGAATCTGGCCCATTATTTCTAGGACTCATGCTGTTAAAGGAATGACTTGTGATTGTAAAGATAAGATACCATCTGGAGCCTCCTTCCCCCACTCTTTTCCTATGTATGGGTCAAACTGGGTGGATATCAGAAGTACCATCTTTTGAATATGCCTGAAGATGAGCTCTAGCAAGTGCTTTCCTTTTCAGTAACTCTTGTTATTATTGTTCCAAGAACTAGCCTAAAGGAAAAGATACAAAACAGCTGTTTATATGACTCTGTTTAAATTGGCCATGCCTGTCTTATTTAATTTATTAAAATATTGTATGAATCAGTGATGTGTCTATAATACCATTTAATTTGTTACATATATGAGAAAATGAAAAATGTTAAGGTTATTAGTCAAATTATTAATTTCCCACATAGCATGAAAAGCAGTGCTGTTAAGCCTCTTGAATTCAACAGAATATTTTAAAAATTTCTTTATATTGTACCCATTCATTGGATCACTTCGTTTTTACCTGTCACATTAAGTGAGGTCATTAAGATAATTTGAAATTAATTTGTGAAATTTTCTAGCCATTTTATTAAACATGGAGAAAGAAATATGGAGATCTTCAACTCTATTTTTTTCAAGAATTCATATATCCAAGTACACCTACACACACGTATATGCATACAGATATGCACACATACATATAATACAAACTGTGCGTGTATATGACATGTTTTAAACAGAAGTTACTCATAAAACGGAACAGGAGAAGCTTGGAGTCTTTTATTATTGGGATTGTAAAATTGGTTGGAAATTTAAAGGTAACATTCCTTGAAAAAAGCATCCTTTAATATAGACTTAACTGTCCATATTCTTTGACCCAGATATTCCATCCACAGTTATGCTCCAATGAGCCATTATCAATAAGAAGAAAGTCTACATGTACAGCAAAATATTTGTGGCAGCAATTTTGTGATAGAAAGGACTGAGAAATAAGGTAGATGCCCATTGATGGGAGAATGGCTAAAGAACTTGTGGTACTTGAATATAATGTAATATTACTCTGCAATAAGAACTTATTAGAAGCATGGAAAGATCTGTATGAATTGAT
Source organism: Pseudochirops corinnae (assembly GCA_028646515.1). Classification (NCBI taxonomy): domain Eukaryota; kingdom Metazoa; phylum Chordata; class Mammalia; order Diprotodontia; family Pseudocheiridae; genus Pseudochirops; species Pseudochirops corinnae. The sequence goes on along the minus strand of CM053587.1, from coordinate 150,963,562 downwards.
GCTGAGTGAAATAAGCAAAGGAAAGAAAACCATGTATGCAATGACTACAACAGTATAAATGGTCATAATAATCACACACATACACACACACAGCAAAAAAGGATAGTGTAAAATTATAAAGAACAAACATGGCTCAAAAAAAAGAGATTCTTCCTAACCCTTTGCACAAGTGGAAGGTCCACACATATTATACATTATGTGCATTTTCAGATTTTTTGAGGTATTGATTGGGTATGCCAATTTTTTTCCCTTCTTTTGTTTAACTTTAAAAATACTGTTTGTTATATAGGATGGGTCTCTAGGAATAGGAATGAGAGGGATACTGGGGGAAACCAAAGAAATGTAAAAAAGAAAAAAATCAATAAAATTGTATTTTTTTAAAAAAGTATAATTTTGCCTAACCCATTGCAACCAGTTAGAAATCTATCCAGAAGAAGTAGCTAAGACTTATTGACCCAGCCCAAAGAAGGCAATATGACAGAAGTGCTTCTGAAAGAAATGGTGAGTAGTATGAAGTGAAATTTGAAGGGAAAAATAGCTTCTAGTCTATGGATCCAGAATGGGAATGACCAGGAGGGATGTCAACAAATGACTGAAATATCATGAAGATCCAATCATTGGGGAACAGAACAAGCAGGGAGAAACACAGAGAGCCAAGCTAAGTAGCTCGGATCGCAGCAGATTGGTGGTGCATCTGAAAAGCATGGCTCAAATTGCTCATTGTATTGCCTTTAAGCTTTGCATTTTATGGGTCATTCGGTCCTGCCCCTCTTGTGAGGACATGGTTGTGCAGCTGCGTGCCCGCTGCACTTTTGTAAGCTCTTCTGTGTTAATTACATTTGATCATTAACGAAGCTGGGACAACAGAAATACAGTTCCTTATATTCACTGAAAATCCGATGTTTTCTAGTTTCTGGCACAATGCCTTTTTATATTGTAGGCAGCTCAATAAAAAATAATTGAATAGAGTGCTACAGCTTATACTTGGGAAACAACATTTGAACTGAAATATATGTGTGTGTGTGTGTGTGTGTGTGTGTGTGTGTACACACATATATATATATATATATATATATGATATATACACACATATATATATATGATATTGCACAGTAGAACTCATTACTTTTTTCTATCTTTACCATTATTCAGAAGTAGATAGACTGATGCTAGATAAGATGATAGATACACAGATGATAGAGACAGAAATGATATAGATAACATCAGAACAGCAGTTTAATCTATCCAAGTATATTATTGACTGCTGAGAAAGAAAGATAAGCACCTCAACTTACCTTTCCAAATTTATTATAATTATTTGCTTTCACACACTCTATGGTCCAGCCAAACTGATCTTGTTGCTGTCTCTGAAGTTTTGTATAGACTATTCTCTCTGTTGGGAATGTACTCCTCACTACTGCCTCTTAAAATCCCCAGTGACTCTCAACACTTGAGTAAAATTCTCCCTCTTTCAAGAGGGCTTTCTAGAGGCCTCCAGACAAGAGTGACTGTGCCTATACTTCCTTGTATTTACTTTATATACACTAGAGGCGATGTGGCTTAATGAATAAGCACCTGGTCTCAAAAACAGGAAGAACTTTGTTCATATGACTAAATGTTTGAGTGATGCTGGGGAATGCACTTCACTAACTGTAGGTGCTCTAGACGATTTATTGTGACTAAAAGTTGCAGAGGTGGACATCCTTGAGGAGAGGATGTTCTTTCATGCAGCTGATCCCTATGTCAGCTACATACCTTGGAGCTGGACACTTTCATCACAATCCCATGAAACCTCTTCCCAATACATTCATCATCCTTGTGAGATTGCATAAGCTTTGGCATTCATAACTCTTCCAGTTATCTCCTTCCCTCCTTCCCAGTTTTCAGCTTTCTTGTGAGCTTTGTCTTCTCTAGTTCTATTGTGAACTCCTTGAGAGCAAGGAATTTTTTTCATTTGTATCTCCAGCATTTAGCATAGTGCTTGGCAAGACTGTCATTACCTAAACAGTGACAAAAAAATAATCAACTCAAAAGAAATTCATAAATCCATAAAATATTACAATTCCCTTGTGTCTTTCTGGTTTGGTAGCAGACCATGGTGAGAGAGAGCATAAGATTGCTGATTGTAGCTATGACCTCTCCTATAGTGTTTCCTAAAAAATCTACACTCTTTTATAGATGTTTGTTTCTCTCTAGCCTGAAAATATTTCTTTTATGGTCTTCATAATTTTTCAAACTACTTTCACTCTTTGATAATTTGATATGAGAAAAATTCCATCCTTCTGACTGAAATCATAGAAAGAGTAGATAGTCACAGATACTACCAAGTGCCTTCGGGGTGTAACCCTCCCTGGTCACAGTGAATGGTTGGGCATTGTTCATATTGCATTAAAGAGGGATGATTAATAAATATTTCTTGGAGAAGAATGCTCTATGGAAATTCTACAAATTTAATACAGATTTGTAGCATGAAGAAGAATCAGTATTCACCTGAGTTGAAGCAAACATATCATAGATGACTTTATCCTCTCAGGCAGCTCCAGATATTTTAGTCCACATTAAAAACAAATAAGCAAACTACCACAAAATATGATAGCTTTAGCAATCTATGCCTGCTAGTTAATCCTATTTCAGTTAGTTCCAGTTTCCATTCTTCTCTCAACTTGTCCTGTGTCAGCAGGCAAAGATGAGAAAAAGACAGATGCAAGATGGTTTACTTCATAACTGATTTTTCTCTATTTTAAAAACTTGTGTGATTTTGAAGAAGTCCTTCCCTTTTCTGAACCTCAGTTTATTGCATATGTGAAAGATGTTTGGGGACTAGATGATCTCTAGAGTCCCTTCTTATGACCTTATCATCCTCTGGTCCTAATGTCTGTGAAATACTACTTTGTTAAATCCACAAGCAATTTACTTTTCTAAAGCCATACGGCAAGACTTCCCTCACCCTTGGACTTGGCTCAGTGATAATTTTATAGGAATACACCATGAACTGCCATAGTTTGGAAACATGCTTCTCTTTGGCCAATTCCCTTTCTTAAAAGGGGAAAATAATTTTCAATGTGGTCTCTTCTCTCATTAGTTAAAAAAAAAAAAAGCATTTTCTTTCTCCTGCCTTTTTTCCTTTCCTCCTTCCTTCCTTCCTTCCTTCCTTTTCCTATCTTTTTTCTTTTCTTTCCTTCCTTCCTTCCTTCTTTCTTTCCTTCCTTCCTTCCTTAAATTCCTTCCTTCCTTCCTTTCTTCCTTCCTTTCTTTTTTTTTTCTGTCACTGGGACCTTTGGGTAAAGAAGCTTGAATTCTTCACAGTCCCTAGCTGGTGCATCTTCTCTGACATCCAAATGTAAATCTCAGTTCTTCTCAACTGAACTAGAAATTGTCCTTTTGCTCAGTCATATAAGCAATCGATCCTCCCTGTGTGCTCTGAATTGAAATTTTCTCCTTGGAGTGAGTTGCACTATCCTCCAAATCTCCCTACAATTG
>CM053587.1:150920082-150957582 GCA_028646515.1 Pseudochirops corinnae | reverse complement strand
GAAACACAAAAGCACCCAGGGAGAGGCTGTGCCAAGGGGGTCCCTATATTGGGACACCACAATGGGGACAGGTAAAAACTGTCAGCTTTTTTGCCTACTTCCAAGTTCTGATTCATATATTTAAGGCTTCATGATGACAGGACCTATTCCTGTACCTCCTCCAGGTAATCTCAGACCCTGAGTGGTATAACAAAAGAGGAATGAGTTCAGTGGCAAGTAGAGCAGGGTCTCAGTTCCAACCAATAATCCAGTCTGAAGGCTAGAGGATTACTCAGTGCATCAATACCAGACTTGAAGAAAGCCTGCAATTCTGTGTATGAGGCACAAGAACTTTCCAGCTACCTGGCAGTGGCTATCTAGCACTAACTAACCAACTAATGTTGGTTAGACCCAAACCCCCATATTTGGAACTCACAGAATTCAAACTGGAGTTGAGAACGGGTAGCAGCAATCACAACTTGTCCTGGATAAGAACACTTTAGGAGCACTAAAAGCTTTCAGTTCTCAAGACTGAGCATGACAGCTGGAACAATCTAACATGAATAACCCCAAGAAAGTAATAACTGGGACTAGTCTTTCCCATCCAGAACTGCTGCAGAGTCCAATATAACATCAAGTCTAAAATCAGAAAGTAGACTGGAAGAATGAAGAGACAAAAAAACAAAAAAAGAATCCTACCATAAAAGTATATTATGGAGACAGAGAACTGAAGACACAAATCCAGGAGAAGAGAATGACTCTAAAACATGAACAAGCAAAGTCTCAAATCAAAAGATAGGCTTGGGTAGAAAGTCAAATTTCTATTAGATGTGAAACCACAGTTTAAAAAAAGTTTAAAATGTTCTCATCAGTGAAATAAGAGTGCAAAAGGAAAAAAATTGAAAAAGAAATGAGAGTTATTTAAAAAGAATTAGGAAATTAGCAGCTTGTTCCAGGAAGTATAAAAATTTTCCCATGCAACAAACCCCCTAAAATTTCAAATGGACCAAGTATAAGTTAATGATTCCATGTGCAAAAAAAAATCAAAACAAAATCAAAAGATAGAAAAATATAACAAAATTTAAGTCTCAAAGGAAAAACTATTGAACTGGAAAATGGATTAAGAAGAAAAACTTTAAATGTAAAAATTCTAAAAATAATCACACCACCCAAATCCCATGAAACAAGAGTATGGATATAATATTTCAAGAAATATTAAAAGAGAACTACCTGATCTCATTGAACTCAAAGGCAATGTAGAAATAGAAAGAATCTACTAATCACCCACTAAAAGAAATCCCAAACTGAAGATTCCCAGGAATATTAAAACCCAAATCCAAGTTTCCAGGTCAAATAAAAATACTGAAAGTAGCCAGAAAGAAAGAGTTTGAGTACTGAGGAATCACAATCAGGATTATATATGATTTAGCGGCCACAACTATAAAGAGGGGAAAGTTTGGCATATCATATTCCTGAAGCCAAAAATATATCCTTGGCTCACAGTCAAGAGCTACTTAACCAAAAAGTGAGCATAACGATACAAAGGAAAAATGGACCTTTAATTAAATGAAGACTTTCAAGCACTCCTAATGAAAAAAAAACTTTGTCTCTTTTCAAGACAGTAAAGTATGGTAATCTGAGAGGATGCCCATAAATTGGTAAATGGTTGAGCAAGATAAAACAAAGAAATGTGACAAAATATTATTGTGGTATAACAAATGATAAAGGGGATAGTTTCAGAGAAACTTGGGGTGACATATAAATTGATGCAAAGTAAAGTAAATAAATCAGAAGAATTTATTCAAAAACAATGATTCCAGAAAACTAATGATGAAAAACACAGCACCAACCGCCTTATAGAAAAATGAAAGACTCAGAGCACAGATAGAGAAATATTGTTTTGAAAATGACCAACGCTGAACTTTGTTTTGCCTGACTATACACATTTGTACCAAGAGTTTTTTTTTTTTCCTTCATCTTTAATGAGAGTGGAGGATAGGGTGAGAGAGAAGGCAGATTTTGGTGATTGAAAATGTATAATTTTATTAAATAAATTTAAAATGAAGAAAAGAAGGAAGAAAGGAAGGAACGAAGGAACGAAGGAACGAAGGAACGAAAAGTTAAATTAGTTAATTGGTTAAATTAGTTAAATCTTAGGAATAAGAAAAATAAAGACGGTTAACAGAAAAATTCAGGTCAAGTGAAGAGATATCAAGAAAGCCCCGCCCTCACTTAGTTCAGGTATCCTGGCCCAAATTAATGTCATCCCATGGTTAATACCAACAGTAACATTAACAATAATGACAAAATAGCATTTATACAGCACTTTTAGGTTTGTGAAACACTTAACTAATCAGCTCATTTTGTAATCATAACAATGCAGAGAGTTAAGTGTTATAATAGACATTGATACTGGCAGAGGTTAAGTAACTTTTCCAGGGTCACACAGCTAGTAAATGACAAGGCTGGATTTTAACTCAGATCTTCTCAATTCCATGATGAGTTAATCTGATCAACTTTGAAAAAGTGTGGAGAATAATAGAGATAGCCTAGTGCTCAGCATGGACAAAAAATGTCCTCAATTTTCAAAACAGGGAAGAAAGTAGATTCTCAGGTTCGCCAAGAATAGAGCATGCCTGTTTTATACTATGTACATATACATATAGCTGCACACACATGTGCAAATACATGCATGCATGCATACATAAATAATTTACAGACTTCCTAGACTTTGAAAATAATAGAAATTTTATACCTGGGATTTAGCAATACATTTAACATATTCTCTTATGATAAGTTTGTAGACAAAATGGAGAATTTTGATCGGGATTATTGCAGAAGAATTAGGCACTGGTTTACTGTGTCAAAAATTAGTGATGAATAGATATCAATTTAGAAATATTTCTCTGGTGGAGTATTCCAAAATTCCTGACCTTATATTGTTCAATATTTTTTATCAGTTATATGGATGAAAGCCTATATAATATTTTTGTCCAGTTTGTTAATGATATGGAAGTTATGCTTGGACAACAGAATTAGGATTCAAAGGTTTTGGGGGCTAGTCAGAATGATGTGAAGATTTTGTAAATAAAATGACTTAAAGGGAGAAAATATATAATCTTTCTGTTTAAAAAAATAAACTGCACACGTATGAGATGGGAAAAATATTGTTAGACAAAAGTAACTATTAAAAAGAGGAGTTATTAAGCTCTGTTGGCTTATTATTGTATCAACAATATGATTTGAATTAATCAATCATCAAGCTTTTATTTAGTGCCTCTTATGTGGTAAATACCATACGAAGTCCCAGGGATTCAAAAACAAAATTGAAACATTCCATACCTTCAAGGTGTTTATATTTCATTGCAGGGAGATAAAACATATATACAGTTAAGTATGTACAAAAATAATGCTGGCAATAATTTTTTTTTTTCAGTGGTGGAAGCACAAGTAGTTGGGAGATTCAGAGATGTCAGAGTATTACAGTCAGGCAGTGTTAAAGAAAACACTACACACAACACATAAATACATACAACACACAAACACACACACCCCGCCTTGAAATGATAGTGTTCTTGTACTGTGTGGAAATTCTGCATTTAGCATTTAGTTCTGAGAATCATTTTTTTCAAAACACATTTTTATTAATGAATGTTGTCTTTATATCACAATCTAGTAAAAAAAAACAAAAAACACCACAAAAGAACCTGCCCCCTCTTCAAACTGACTTCTCCTTTGTAAAATCAAAACACTAAGCATTGATTAAGCACCTACTATGTGTTGGGCAATGTAAAAATGCCAAATACAGTGACCACATCGGTCAAACTAAATATTTTATTCTAATAACCTACCACTTCTCTGCTGTAAGGAGACATATACTTCATTATCATTTCCCTGGTTTCAAATTATTTGGAAATTAATTTCATTTTAGTGATCCTTTTCATTTATGTTACTGTAGCCAAAGTTCATATATATAATATATATGTTTGTTTCTGCATATTTCACTGTATATCAGTTAATATAGGTCTTCCTATGCTTCTCTGAATTCCTCAGATATGTCATTTATTACTACAAGAATAGTGTATCATATTATTAAACCACTGATTTTTGTTTAGCTATTTCTCAATTGATAGGATCCATTTTGTTTCCAGCTCTTTCTAACACACACACACACACACACACACACACACACACAAACACCTACACACACACATCAAAAAAACTGCTATGAATAAGCTAGTTTATATCAAATGAAACTTTTATATAGTATTATATAAATTATGCAAATATGTATAAATTATATAACGCTATTTGTAAACATCAAATGAGAGATTTGTAAAGCACTTAGCCTACTACCTGGCACATAGTAGGTACTATATAAATGTTTCTTCCCTTCCCCCATATTCAGTCTTGGAGTATTGTAGCCAAGGATTCATCCTGAAAGAAAATCATTTTTAGCTTACTTGGCTTGAAAGAGGATCAATGTAGTTTTAACTTAAGTATACTTTACATATTACAGAAGGAAATAGCAAACCATTCCAATATTTTTTCCAAGAAAACTCCACAAACAGTATTGGCATGTCATGGTCCATGGATCGTGAAGAATTGGATATGATCAAACTACTAAATGATAAAAAAAATAATTTTACATAGTTGTGCTGTATCTAACTCAAACTAGCTCATAAGAGCTGCTTGTTAAATTCTCAGTGTGAACACTTGGACCTCATAAATCAACAAATACTATAAATTGGCATTTGATTTATTGTTCTATCCAAACTTAACAATATGAGGGAGAAAATGTTGATAATGCAGATTAAACCTTAAAATGTTTTGGTACATCTTTTTTGGAGAGCCAGTTGTTAAATATTTACTGGTATATCCTTTGGACTAATTTTATCAAAGTATATCAATAATTTGGAAGGGTAATCAATGGATTGTCTGCTTTTAGTATAAAAATGCCAACAAATGTCCTAATTTGGCATAAAAGAGGTAAGTTCCCTTTCCCCCCATGGCCAGGCACTCTGGATTCTTAAGGTATTTTGTACATTGTTATGGGCTGATTCTCTTTGCCCCAGTTCTTTTTTTTTTTGCTTTTTAGAGGGGGGAGGGAAAGGCAATTGGGGTTAAGTGACTTGCTCAAGGTCACACAGCTAGTAAGTGTTAAGTGTCTGATGCCAGATTTGAACTCAGGTCCTCCTGATTCCAGGGCCAGTGCTCTATTCACTGTGCCACCTATCCACCCCTCTTTGCCTCAGTTCTTCCACTTTTATTATTTAAACTAAGCTAAGCACCATTTCTATCTCAGTGAGAGTGTAAGGATCAACCCTAGATGGCACATTTTGGGAAAAGTGAAGATAAATGATATAAAAGGAGAAAGTATTATTTCCAAAAGGACATGGCAATACATGGCTTCCGAGTAGTTGTTGTTGCTATTGTGGTTTTAATGGGACTCCTACAGTCCATTTCTATTCATCCCTATTCTTTTTGGTTTTTAATTCTAGTCTTATAAAAATGCTCTAAATAATCCAAGATTTCAATTAAAAGAGGGTAGTGTTATTTATAATTAACCATCCCAATAGCAGAAGATTGTTTACTAGCTAAAGGAAATCGAAATGGTAGCTTTTACGATAAATTCAGGGTTAGAGCTTGTTGAAGCAAATTTGACTTTCTGTTATGCCAACACAGCTGGAGTCAAATGGTAGAGGTAGTTCAGAGCTGCTTGCCCATGCATAATGGTAGGCAAGGGGACCCCAGCCCTGCAGGAGGACTCTGACTCTACTGCTTTTAGGAGAGCTTTGGAAATCCCTCTTTGTGTTACAGGTATTATTAGCCTAAAACAAAGCTAGAGACCTCATGCTGGAGAGAAGGGACGAATGGGGGTGGGGGATGGTTTAAAATTAAAGTAATTACTTTACACAGAAACACCCAAACCCATATAAAAGACCAAGGATATACATTTCAGGCCTTATTTTTTTATCTATATTCCACCACTAATTTCTGGTAGCGTTCAGGGAAAGTCACTAAATTTTCTATGCCTCAGTTTCCTATTATGCAGTTCATAGATGATAATAATAATCAGTCTCCATCATGACATCATGATATTACGTGGAGTCTCATTAGAAAGAGTTGTTTGCATTTAGTTGTTTGACTTTTTATAATCTCATTTGAGGTTTTCTTGGCAAAGATACTAAAAAGGTTGGTCATTTCCTTCTCCAATTCATTTTACAGATAAGGTGAACAGAATTAAGTGACTTGCCCGGGTTCACACAGCCAGTAAGTGTCTGAAGCTGGATTTGAACTCAGATTTTCCTAACTCCAGGTCCAATATTCTATCCACTGTGCTAACTGGGTTTTGGGAAGAGTGGGACTTAACGTTCATAATTCCCAATGGTGACAAAGAGGTTGGAAAATTAAATTTATGACATATTGCCAAGCTTAGTGCACATATTCATCCTAGCACTCAAGGTATGATGATAGCTGCCTCCCATACTGTTTTTTAGGTATCACTACCACTTTTTATAATTTTAAATTTATCCTATATATAGTTTTGTTTGTATATAATTGCTTATATGCTGTCTCCCCACTAGACTATGAATGCCTTGAGAGCAAGAACTGTCATCTTTGCATGTCTTCCCAAAGCTTAGTAGTGCCTGGCACATAGGAAAGGTTTAATAAATGCTTATTGACTAACTGGCGGACCAGTTTATTCAACCTCCCTATGCTTTCCCCCTCAACACCAAGCCCTTGAACCTATATATGTCACCCTGATGGTCAGGTAGTGGTCTGTGTTGCCCGCCCCCCACCCTAGGCACACAGCTGTAATTGTCACTTTAATAGGACTGGCTTAAATACTACCTATCCTCCCAGCATCACCCATAAGCCTGGAAAGACAATGATCAATGCAACAAATCTAGGTAGCAATATGTGTTGGTGGCAGAGAAAAAAATTGCAGGTATAACTGCCTCTGGGGAGTGAGATGTCTTTTCTCTACTGTCACTGGGGCAAGCCCCCTTCAATTTTGTCTCCCTCATTGTTAGGAGACTGTGACTAGCACCCCAAGTTCCTTTAATCACTTAAAATAGATTAGCTTTTACAAAGAAATGTTTACTTTGAAGATATAGTGAGAATAAATGTAAAATTTTCCTAGCATCTTCAGGGCACCTGGACCTGTATTTCCTGTTGAGGCTAAAATGTTAGATCAATTCCTCCATAATTCCCACCAAATTTATATCTTAAAGCAACTCCTAAATGAATCATAGTCTCAGCTACCACTGGGACTCTCATTCTTCCACCCAGGTTACTCCATGAGGATACTTCACTGACTAGAAAATCCAGCCTGAACTCAGACTCTTGGATTCTGGTGTCTTGTTCTTCACATGGTTTGAAACTCCCAAATTTAAAGATTTCATTCTCTTCATGTAGAAAACAAACAAAAGGGAATAACTAAAAAGGCCAAGAAACAAGCCTGTTTCTCAGGGCCATGTAGTCTCAGAGTGGAGAAAACCCTAAGATCCCTTTACCACTTGGTCTCTCATCAGAAAAAGAGTCGGGGTGGAGCCAAGATGGCAGAGTAGAAGGACAAACTTGGCTTGAGCTCCCACTCCAATCACTTCCACTATATGTAAAAAAAAAAAAAAAATGACACTTAACAAGCTTTAGAGCTACAGAACCCACAAAGTGACAGAGAGAAACAAATCTCCCACTGAAGGCAGTCTGGCAGGCTGACAGGAAAGGTCTATCACAGCATACTAGTTGTTGAGCACAGTCTCCCCTGAGCCGCAGTTCTGGCCCCAGGGCAGCCCCACTAGCAAGGGCCAGAGCAGACTCCAGGAGAGTGAACCACCAGCAGCTGTGGTGGTTTCTCAAGACTTCTCAAGCCATAAACGCCAAAGTAAAAGGTCAGGTGACACTGTTGGAACAGGGGGGATGGAAAAGCGTGGTCCAGCCCCTGCCCCTGGGGTGAGAAGCGGTGGAGGCATAGTGGCCATGCCGCATGGCTGCCTTTGGAGCTCCTGGCCTGCAGATCATAGAGGGGCCAAATGACCATTCAGAGGAGAATCAATCTTGCTTTAACCTACTTGGATCTGTATCATGGTCTTGGGTGGTGGTCCTGGGGTGTGTGGCCAGTGAGCCAGACGTTACGGGGTCTGTAGAAAAGGCACCCTCCTAATAGTTCTGGCAGCTGTGAAAATCCTAGTGATTTGGGACAAAGCTCTCTCCATTCTGGAAGCAAAGTTCTACTGTGGCAAAGGGCTTTAAAGTCAAGTAAATGGCTTGCAGTAATTTGCTTGCAATATGAGCAAGCAGAGGAAGCACAAACAGACCATAGAATCCTTTTTTGGGGACAAAAGGGATCAAGGCATGGAGTGGGAGGAAGACAGTGAAGTCAGAATTCCTGCATCAATAGCCTCCAAGAAAAATATAAACTGATTGCAGGCCATGACAAAGCTCAAGAAGGATTTTGAAAATCAAGTAAGAAAAGTGGAGGAAAAATTGGGAAGAGAAATGCGAATGATGCAAGAAAATCATGAAAAGCAAGTCAACAGCCTGCTAAAGGAGACCCAAAAATACACTGAAGAAAATAACACCTTAAAAAATAGACTAACTCAGGGCGGCTAGGTGGTGCAATCAGGAGGACCTGAGTATGAGGACAGCTGAAGGGAATATATATATATATATATATATGTATGTATGTATGTGTATATATATATATATATACATACATACATACATACATATATGTATGTATAGGAGGGGGTGTGTGTATATAAATATATATGTGAATGTGGGCATATGTATGTTCATGTATACATAGACAGAGGGCACAGGATGAGTTTAATATGAAGGGATAATACCTAAAAAATAAAATTAAGAGGTGAGAGAGGAATTCATTGGGAGAAGAGAAAGGGCGAGATAGATTAAGGTAAATTATCTCATATAAAAGAGGCAAGAGAAAACTGTTACAATGGAGGCAAAGAGCAGGAAGGTAAAAGGGAATGGGTTGACCTTATTCTCACTGAATTTGGCTTAAGGAGGGAATAACATACACACTCAACTGGGTATCTTACCCTATAGGAAAATAGGGAGGTAGGAGATAAGAGGGGTGATGATAGAAGGGAGAGCAGATTGAGGGAGAGGGTAGTTAGAAGCAAACATTTTTGAAAAGGGATAGGGTCAAAGGAGAAAATAGAATAAGTAGGGGCAGGATAGGATGGAGAGAAATATAGTTAATCTTTCAGAATATAACCACTATGGAAATGATTTGGGTAACCTACACATCTACAACCTATATTGAATTGCTTATCTTCCCAGTGGGGGCGGGTGAGGAGGGAAGAAAGGAAAATAATCTGGAACTCAAAGTTTTAAAAACAAATTTTTTTAATTTTGTTTTTTACATGCACTGGGGTATAGAAATCCAACTTGCCCTACTAGAAAGCTAAAGGGGTGGATATAAGAGAGAACAGATTGGAGGAAGGGGTATTCAGTAGGGTTACTATTTTGGAGTGGGGATGTAGGGGAAAAATGAGGAGAAAAAAATTGTTACTCAAAATCTTGTGGAAATGAATGTTGAAAACTAAAAACAAATTAAAAAAAAAAAAGAAAAAGAGTCACTGAGATCCCCTAAGAGTAAGTGAGACAAAAAGGGAATGACTGATGCTATCAAGCCTTTTGGAATGTCTTTGAGGCTAATTAAAGAGCCTTTCCATCACTACACAGTCAGATAACCTGAACTAGTTATCCAACGTCTGTGCATACTCCACAATCTATCTTTCTGAAGTACTTTCCTAATACATCATTATGATTCTTCTAGTACCTTCTATATGGAAAGGTTGTATCAGTTAAGGAAGATGACACATAAATGTGTCAGACTCCAAATACTTACCCATTTGTTTGAGATTACAGACATACAACCATTATTGCTTACCCTACAATCAGAATGACTTCCAAAGCCTTCAGAGTTCTCTTAATAAGGAACCTAGATAATCCCATATTCATAGCACTCATCCTAAATTGCTCAGTCTAAACTCTAACTTGTCAACTTAGAAGAATTTTAGTGGCCTTTATAAAAAATTCCAACTTGCATCAATGATTTTGGACTAATAATTCTTACTTGTGAGGTTGGTGTAGGGGGGTGTTGAGAATCTTTCCTGTGCCAGGGACAAAGCTGAAAGTGGCACCGAGTCTCAGCTATGGCACAGCCACACAGCTACAAAACCACTGCCTCGGTCTAGAACAGGAGGAAGCCTCAAGAGCTTCACTGACAAATCTACCAGCACTCATTTCATTTGGGCCTTTAGGACAATAGCTCATGTTTCCTTTATGCTTGTCTCAAAATAGATCAAGGGAAAAGGTTCTTCAGTCTGTGTCTGTGTGCATGTGTGTGTATGTGAGTGTGCATGCGTATGTGTGTGTGCATGTAGGCGTGCATGTGCATGTGTGTATTAGATCTAGTGTGTGTGTGTGTATGTGTGTGTGTATGTGTGTATTAGATCTCCTTTGGCAGTCTGGTGAAGCCCATGAACCCTGTCTCAGAATCATATTTTTAATGAATAACATAAAATTCATATATATGAGAATAGACAAGTCACTTAACCTCTCTGAGCCTTGACTTCCTCATCTGTAAAACGGGGATAATAATACCTATAATCCTATTCTTATACTGTTGTCGGGCAGCTCAAATGAAGTAAAATATGTAAAAGGCATTGTAAACCTCAGAGTGCTATATACATGTCAACTATTATTATCATTGTAGCTGCTCTTCCACAATTGACCCTAATTGTCTATTACCAGGGAAAATGGCCCAGCAGTGGGCAGTTTTGTGACACCTTCTCTAGAGAAATTTGCATGAGGTTTGCCCCAAACCTCATTCAAGGCCAGCTCAGCATTCCTTCGCCATCATGCACTTATAAAACCATCTGCCTATCCTCAATCACTCACTTAATTTATACAGCATAATACATTTACTTATATCTTTTTCTGTCTGACAGTTTTCATTTTAATATCATTATAGCATCATTTTTGCCGGTCATGAGTTCAATCTCAGCTGGAGATAACACTTTCCTTCATGTCTCTTACTTTCCTTATTTCAGTTTTTCTGTCATAGTGAATTTTATTAACACACAAGGCAGGGGATGAAATTATTATTAAACAGCAATATTTCTAAGCTCACTTCACCATTATGTGAGGTTGACTGCAACTATGCTGCTTATTTCAAAGGATTCAAGATTCTACTATCTTAGGGAAAAGTAAAAAATATATATTATAAATACACATACATTTATACGTATACATATAGACATAATTTATAGTATATAATATTACATGCACAGTAATTATATAGGTGAAATAGCAAATATATGCATATATGCATATAATTTTATTTCTATAGGGTTATTACCAATTTTACTTTTTTGTCTGTTGTATGATTTTTTTTTCCCTTTAAAACAAATATCTTCATCCCATTTTACTTAGTATAGTTGTATTCAACCAATTCAACTATAAAAAGGACACTTGATATCAGAAAACCCACACATATTTGCCTAATAATGCCTTTTAAGTAACATGGCCCTTTGTTAATGGCTTTTTTAAAGCCAGTCATACACTTAGAATCAAAATTAGCATCTAAATGAGGATGTTTTAAAACACATGCCTAGGGGTTGCAGTTTTCACCTTTTTATAGTTTGCCATGTTAAATTATGCAAAATAGATTTTTTTTTTCAGTATTTAATGAGCTAATGTAGAACCTATTGAGATGTCTTCCTTTCTCCCTTTTTGCTTATATGGTATGCAAACTGCTTTAAAAGGTATGAGAAATGCTTATGAATGAGAAACTACATCTCAGGGTGTTAAGAACTCTTCTTATATGAACCACTTGCCCAATTTGAGGACCAGAGGTTATGGTGCAAATCAGTTCAGATTGAATGTATGCATCTATGCCAAGTGTTTTTACATGTATTAGCGCAAGCAATTAGCAATTCACTTTATATTTAATTTCACAAGGAGAATTTATTATGTTTTCCCACAAATTACTTCTTCAATTAGCAGGGAGAAAAATTGAAAAGACAAGGTAAAGAAATGAAGACCCAGGAAGAGGTAATAGGAAATAAGCCTCAAAATTCTACAGAAAATCCACAAAATTAAGTAGAAGTAAAGTTTAAAGTCACAATAGAAAGGCTAGCTAAGAATCTGGGTGAAATTAAAGGGAGGTACACTTTAGCTAAATTCTAGAAAAAGCTTTCTGAAGACAAGATCTATTATTTGGTAGATTGGTCCCCCAAGGGAAATAGGACATGCTCCATTGTTTGAGCCATTTAGAATTAGATGATAGAAAATGATAGGGAATATGGTATAGGGAATAACTATTCATTTGCGGGGGGGGAGGAGGTTACGGGACAAAGGGACAGAAGGTGACAATGTCCTGATATGTCTGCTCCATCTCTAATTCCAATGAATTCTGTTTTGTGGCATAGAAAATTATTACAGAAGAATTTTCACTTGGGATCACATACAGCTTCTTCATGTTTCTGTATAAATAATAATGTGACATCATGTGGAAAAGATACAAGAAACAAAACATAAAAGAACCAGGAATACGGAAGGAATGTGAAAGAAGATGAAGAACAAAGATCACTGCTGTGTGGGATATCATAGAATAAGGTTCTGGAAGAAATCTTTCCTGTTGTAAATAGATTACTGGTTTTTCAGTTATGAAGATGTAGGCTCAAATACTGCCTCTGACACTTAGTAGTATGATCCTGGGCAAGTCACTTAACCCCTTCCAACTTCAATTTCTTCATCTGTAAAATAAGAGGGGTGGATTAAATGGCCTCTAAGCCCTCTCCCAGCTCTAAATGTGCGATTCTAGGATCAAATCATCAAAGGAAAAAGAAGAGATTATTTCCCGCTATTGATTCTATAAAATTCTATAAACATACCTGGTTTGTTTTTTTTTTTCCTCAAACCTCCACTATTCCATATTCTGGATCTTACTCTTGATGAGAAAATGAGAGTGATAAGCAAGGTTTAGTGAAAAGCATTCTGGACTGGAAGTTCAAAGGCTTAGATTTTAGTCCTTGTTTAATAATGTGACTTAAGAGGAATCCATGTGGCATAGTGGATAGAGTCAGGAAGACCTGAGTTTAAATTTGGCTTCAGCCAGATTACTATCTGTGCGACCCTGGACAAGTCACTTAATTCTGATTACAGGAGAGAGAGAAAGAGAGAGAGACAGAGACAGACAGAGACAGGCAGATAGAGAGACAGAGAAAGAAAGAGACACAGAGAGAGATACAGAGAGAGGGGTGGGGTAGAGAAAAAGATCTGTAGCCCTCTGGGCCAAAGTTTTCTCATTTGGAAAATGAAGTTGTTAAGTCAGATGCTCCTTATAGTTCCTGCAAGTTCTATAATGCTAAGTCTTTAAAACTGTCAATATAAAGAAGAAGACAAGTTAATTTTTTTTTTAAAAAAGAGAGAGAATGCAGTTTAACTAAGAAATAATGTTGTTTTTTAGTCATGTCCAACTCTTCATGACTCCATTTAGGGTTATATTGGCAAAGATACTGGAGTGGTTTGCTATTTCCTTCTCCAGCTCATTTTACAGAGAAGAAAAGTAAGACAAACAGGGTTAAATGACGTGCCCACAGTCATGCAGCTAGTTAAGTATCTGAGGAGGGATTTAAACTCATGAAGATAAATCTTTCTGATTCTAAGCACAATGGAGTAACAGTTATCATCACTTTCTGTTTCTGAATCCCCTCAAATTCTTAACTAATACAATTACTATCTTTTTTCCTTCTTATAGGGGAAACTATCTGCAGTTTCATAATGTCCATAAAGAAATCTTTTTACCAATGTAAATTAGCCTTAGCTCTGCAATATCTTTAAAGGATTGCCTAGGACGCTGAAAGGTTAAGTAACTTGCCCAAGTTCACACAGTCCATATGAGTTGAAGTCAGGCCTTGAATCTAGTCCTAACTGGTATCTGGACACAGGATCCAGATGGCTCCAAAGGAGAAGGCTGCCCTCTGTCATTCAAATCCAATTCAATTGCAAGTCATGTCATCATCTCTCTGATACCATGGGTCTCTTCAAGAATGAAAGACAAACCACAAAAACCAGATATACACAATCCTTACTCTATGGTAAACTTATTTTCAACCCACCACACTGTCTCTGCCTACTGACTGTCACACGCTTCCTAAACTATTTTAAGATTTTCTACTAAATCATCTTTATATTTCAAATTTTAATTTTATTTTCCTACATTATATTGTGATCATTGCATTTTAAAAGTAGCTTAATTATATACTCAAATTGCATTTCATTTAATCTATTTTAATAACATGCATTTAATTTCTATCATTTTCTTTTCTTTGCTCAAGTTTCTGAGATGTGTTCCTTACTATAAATGTACCTGTTCTGTTTTTTTTCTTTACTTCAATTATTTTTTAATTTTTCCCTCATTTCATAGCCACTTCTTTTCTTTCAGAATACTGCTACAACAATCATAAAGTAAAGGGCAATCTTTCACAAGAAAGAGGAATCAAAATTTCTAGGAGAGCAACATACAGAATTCAATGGTTAGGAAAACAAACTTATGATGGAAGATTAAGCAATACTAACAAAATAGAGTATAATTTCGTTAAAAGAAGAAATGTGGTACCATGAAAGGAGCACTGCTCCAGAATTCTGACCACTTGAATCTTTCTCATTTTTTGCCCCTTACTAGATGTTTTTCCTGGGACAAGATATTCAATCTTTCAGATCCACAATTTCTGCTTTTCATGAAATACTATAGACAATGAAATCGTGACTTACCTAATAAGGCTATTTTAAGTATTGCATGAAATAATATATATGAAATGCCCTTGAAAAAGGGTAAGCACTATTTATGTGAAAAGGATTTCAAAATTAGTAATAATGAGATAACAACAGCAATTTTAAGATGAGCATAAGTGTCCTAGTCCTGCTTAATTCATGGAGTTTTTATGAGAATCAAATGAGATCACATATGTAAAAGTCTTTTGTAAAATGGAAAGCACTACAGGAACATAAGAGGGATAGAAGAACAACAAGGTGGTATCTGAATGCTACCATCAAGAGGAGGAGAGCATAGGTTGATAATAAAATTAAATCAATAAAACCTTACTGGTAATTACATTTCCAGTTGAGACCCTTACGCAGATGACATCTGAGGGACAGCTTTTATTAGCATTAGAACTTGGCAGGAATCTGTTCATTTTGAACCTAAAGCAATTGATCAAGTAAGTGTTTTATCAAGGATAATTGTAAGGTAGACCGCTATAATTAAATAAAATTTTGCTCAGAAGCTTCTAGTTCCTGAGCCCCCCCACTGTAACAAACAAATTGTGGCAAATAAGCAGTCTGCTAAAAGAACTAGACATATGAGCTATCAACAGAAAATATCAAAAGTCTTGCTTCCAAGAAGTATGGAATGCAAAAAAAAAATTTGCTATATTTGTATTTCTGCCACTGCCAAACATTGGCTACTTAGACACAAAGTGTAGATACAAGAGCTGAATGAATTATTCTCTGTTCTCAAAATTATCAGGAAGATTGTAGAGTTCCTTAAAAAAAAAAGGAAAAAGAAGAAAAAGAAGAAGGAAGAGGAGTAAGAGCAGGAGGAGGAGGAGAAGGAGGATCAGGAGGAAAAAGAGAAGGGGAAAAAGATGATCTTTGTTTCATTTCAGTTTCATCTGAAAGAGGAGGAGGAGGAGGAGGGAGAGGAGGAGGGGGAAGAGAAGAAGATGACAATGATGAGGAGGAGGAGGACGAGGAGGACAAGGAGGACGAGGAGGAGGAGAATTTCAAAAACAGAACTCGGAGTAAAAATAATCAGAAAAGATAACAAAATCCAAATATGTATCAAAAGACTAGAGGGTGGAAGAATGTGACAAAGAGAAAGTAGAGGAAAATTATTTTTGAAGACTCGATACTGTGAATAAGTATAAGGTGCTCCACATTAAGAGGGAATTGGACTGTTGGAGAGTGAAGTAACTTCTTCAATTATTTGAAGAGTCCTCTTGTGGAAGAGTGGTTTGGCTTGTTCTGCTTAACCTTAGCAGATAGAACATACATCATTTTGAATAAGGAAACACTTCCTAATATTTAGAACTTCTGCAAAGTGGAATGGGTTGCTTTGGGAGTTAGTTATTTTCTCCTCACATGAGGTCCACAAGCAGGGGTTGTATGACTCTTTGACCAGAATTTTGGGGAGGGCATCTTCCATGCTTGGAATGTGCTGCCTTCCTCTTTACCTTTACCTCATCTGGTGTCCCTCTTCCTTTGTGATATAACCTTGAACATTATTTTTTACATGAAGCCTTTCCTTATCCCATCACTAATTGTTAGGACCCTCCCTCCCAAACTACTTTGTATTTAACTACCTTGTATTCATTTGTAATTATTCACTCTATTTATTTATGTGTGTATGCATTTATGTATATATATATATATATATATATATATATAAAAGGTGTATCATATATATACACATACATAAATAAATAGAAAGTGAATGATTGCA
This sequence comes from Pseudochirops corinnae, assembly GCA_028646515.1. Lineage (NCBI taxonomy): Eukaryota > Metazoa > Chordata > Mammalia > Diprotodontia > Pseudocheiridae > Pseudochirops > Pseudochirops corinnae. The sequence goes on along the minus strand of CM053587.1, from coordinate 150,941,057 downwards.
AATAAATACATATATGTGTGTTCATTTTCTCTCTCTCCTTCCCCATTTATAATCCCTTAGGAGTATGGATTATTTTTCTTTGCACTTATATGGGCAGTATGTAGTATAAAGCCTGATGCACTGTAATTGTTAAATACATGGTTGTCAAACAATATTTTTACTCAGGTGTGGATATCATGATTTCATGATCTACAGAATAAAAAAAAAAAATCACAGAACTGTAAAACTGGAAGAGATATGTGTAATTATCTATTCCAAATTCTACCCAAAGCAACAATTCCCTCTACAAGAGCCACAGGAAATGGTAATTAACAATAATTTCTGCCTTTGCTTTAACTCCTCCACTGTCAAGGACCCAAAATTCTACCCTCAACCGCATCGGTTCATGTCATTTCTGGACAGGAAAATTTTGCTCATTTTTAACTGAAAATTGCCTTCTTGTCTCTCCCAACCACAGTTCCTCATTCTGACCTCTAGGGTCATAGAGAACATTTCTAATTCTTCTTCCACAGGACAACTTTCAATATATTGGAAGTCATCATTTTCCTCCAAAAGTTTTCTCTTCTGGATAAACATCTCCAGTTCCTTCTATCAATCTTCAAATGACACCTTCTTATGTCTCCTCACCATTACAGTCACTTTCCGCCAGACACACTTCCCTAAGACATGCGCCTAGAACTTAATGCTTAAATATGGTTCAGACTTCAATGAAACTATCACTTCCTTGTTTTCTGGACACTATTTTAATGATTGCTACATAAGGTTGATTGAGTTTTTTTTAGCTGTCACCTCATACCTCATCACCATATTGAGTATAAAACTGACTAAAGTCACAAAGCCAATTTCACACAAACTCTTAAATCATCATGTTTCCCTGGTTATGTACTTTAGTAGCTGAATTATTTGAACTGTTGTGCAGGACTGCACATTTATCCTTTTTTGGATTTAGTCTCAGCTTGTTCCTATTCTTCCAACTATCCAGATGTTTTTGGATCTCAGGTCTTTCATTCAAAATATTAGTGACTGCTTCCATTCATACAGTGAATGAACAGTTAGTTATGCCCTCATCCAAGTCACTGACAAAACTGTAGAATGATACAAAGCCAGAATTATCGGAAAATATGATAAAGTACTTAATTAAGAATAATGACAAGAAATTTAAAAAAATAAAGGAAGAAGTGATTACAAGAGGCTTTATGGAAGAAGGGCTATTTACAACTATCAGAAAGTCACTTTTAGGATCTTAATTCTTTAAGAATACTAGTAAAGATATGTTTTCAGCTATGTTCCTCCAGAAAAAAAATAGAAAAGTTTTCCTTTGGAAATCATTGAAATTCCATCACTTGGAATACTTAAAAGTGGACTGGACAAAGTAATTAAAAGCTGCTAGAGCAAACCGTCCTACATTCTCTTGAGGGATTGACTAGATAACAATAGGTCCTTCTTCTTAATTTATTCCCTTCAATGACATATTTACCTTGCTGGAAACTAGCAAGATTTTCTTACATCCTTAAAAGTGGGGAAAAAGTGTAAATATCAAACTGGGTCATCATACTGTAGTCTATTATTTAAATTATTTCATCTATCTATGGTGCTGTGTAAATTTTGATTAACTGTGAAATGAAACAATGCATCTGCCACTGCATTCTTAAATAACCTATTTATACTTCAAGAACTTGATACATTGCTGCACATGTGTTTGTCCATAGCAAAGAAGCACCTGAATATACTTTTTTCTAGAATAAGTTATCATTCATTCATATGATATATGGCTGTCAAAAATGTTTAATATGATCTCAGCCCGCAATAACATATGCATAATGATCAAAATGAAATAGGGGATCATCCCACTGTTCCTTAGTCTGATGATATTGGGGATATCGTACCCAGTTATGTTACAAAGAATGTTACCAGATTGGAGCATTTCCAGAAAAGGATGATGGGTGTGGTGGTAGATCAGCAAAATGGTAAGTGAAGAGATTCAAAACAATTGTTCTAAAAGAATATTTTGAAGAATTTAGAAATTTTTAGCCTGGACAAGAGAAGAAATGAGGTGGCTGCTATAGCTGGTTTCAAGTATTTGAAGAGTTGTCACTTGGAAGAGAGATTAAGATTGTTTTACTTATCCCCAGAAGCAGAGTAGGAGGAAGGAGATCTCCAAATAGTGGGTAAATGTCCAGTTATTAAGAATGCTGCCAAGGTGGTCTTTTCTCAAGTATGCATTGAATTAATTTCTCTCTAAGGGTTCCACAAACTCTGATATTCAAAGAATAGCATCCTGGGCTAAATTGGTTACACATTCTAACTTGAAATTTCTCAATCACAATGTTGTCATGCCACATGTTAATTATCCACTTCCTTTCCTCTGTAAAAGCAATGAGTATAGTACAACAGGTATAGGTAGTGAGTTCACCATCCATTTGGGATGAATGCCTGTGCATACCTTCGGCAAAGTTTATCATTCAATGTTCATCTCTATGATTCTATGCTGCAAGAATTCAAAAGATTGTTGTTTGTTGTTCAGTTGTGTCTGACTCTTTGTGACCCTATGGTCCATACTGTCCTTGGAGTTCCCCTGGAAAAGATACTGGAGCGATTTGCCATTTCCCTCTCTGGTGTACTAAGGCAAGGAGAAGTTAAGTGACTTGCCCAGGGTCCCTAAATTCAGGCCTAGTGCTCTATCCAGTGAGTCATTTAGCTGCCCCAATTCAAAAGACGGAGTCTGTCTATTATAAGTAACTCATACTGCTAAGCACTAAACAGGAATTAATAGAGTACTAAGATATAATTTCTGCCTTCAGAGAGTTTACAAACTAAATAGAGAAGCAATGTACGTGTACAGAATACTATATAATAATGTGGCATTTGATAAGTATAATAAGAGCCATGACAGTCACACAAAATTATACAGGAATATAAAGGAAGAAATGATTATAAGAGGCTTTATGGAAGAAGGGCTATTTACAACTGAATCTTGAATATTGAAGGTCATTGATAGGTAGGGATAAAAAAAAAATCATATTCTAGGAAAAGGACCAGTTAGTAGAGAGGAAAGGAAATATAGGACCAAGAATTAGATCTGGAAGGGACCTCAGGAACCATATAGTCTACCCCCACCTCATTTTACAGATGAGGAAACTGAGGGTCAATAAAGTTAAGTGACTTGTACAAGGTCATACATAATAAACATCAGGTTGCCTGACTTCAACTTCCTGACTTCTAAGCAGGACACCAGCATTTTAACAGTCATCCAGATTTACTCTCTAGGTGTCATACCAGCTCTTTCTTCTCACTCACCACCACCTTTTTCCAATTTGTGGCTGTCTTATTGATTCCACTTCTGCAGCATCTCTTGAATCTGTCCCCTTCTTTCCATTTATAGCACAATCACTTTAGTTCAGGACTTGATTACCTCTTACTTGAATTACTGACACATCCTCTTAATTGGTCTCCCTGTCATCAGTCTGTCACATAATCAATCCATCTTCCACATAGCTACTAAACTTCTATTTTTAAAGGACATATCTAACTAATCTTTTTTTTTTGCCCAAAAAGTTTCTGTGGCTCCCCATTACTGGCAGAACAAAACACATATTCCTCTATTTGGAATGTAAAGCCTTTCACAGTTTTGCTCTAATTATTCTGATTATACATTATTCCAGGGGTGTCATAAGACTCAAATGAGATACGGGATGTAAAACTTTGAAAATATAAATAATTATATAAATACCAGTTGTTGTTGTTGTTGTTATCTTTAGGTCACCAGTCCTCCTGATAACGACTTCATCCCCAGTGTCTTCTACTGTAATTTGAGGGCACTCAAGTAATGTTTGAAGGTTAATGGTTAACAGTCAGCACTGAGAGGTGAGATGGAGGGGGTGAAATATGCACACATACTTTTAGTTTAATTTGAATTATTAACACTTTCTTAAGTATATATATATAATCAATAATCACAATCTGATTTAGAATGACATCCTCACACTGAGAATTTAATAACTGGCTCTCACAAACTGATTAAAACTAGCCCCAGCACATTCCAGCATCACCCCTACTCATTCACTATATGCTCCAATCAAACAGGATTACTTTCTATTCTATCTCTAGAATTCTTTGAACGGACTTTCCAGTGCCTAAATATTCTTCATCTTTCCTCTTGTCTTGGAATCTCTAGCTCCCTTCAAAGTTAGGACCAAGTATCAACTCATTCAAGAGGCCTTTCCTTATTCTCCCTGTTTTTAGAGCTTCTCTCCCAGGAAATCTGTACTTGTTTCTATATTTACTTATTTATGAACATATCATGTTTCCCCCTAGAGGAATTTAAGGTACTAGAGAAGAGGTATCCTCTCACTTTGGTAAAAGTTTGTTGAGACATTGATTGCTTGCTCTCACAGAACTGATTTTTGGTACTTAGTAGAGAGACTTTAAGGCAGGATGATATTGCAATCATCCTGATAAGAAGTAAGGTAAGAAAAAACTAAAAGAGGATGGTAGGGAAGTAACGAAAAGTTGGGGAGAAATTGGAGATATAAGGCATAGGAAAAATTGGTAGGATTTGGTAACAGTTGTACAAAGAGAGAAATTAAAAGATAGTCCAAAGTTTTACAATAAACTATGAGAATGGTAGCAGCATTTGACAGAAACAGAAGGTTATAACATGTCGTTATTGTTTGTGCAAGTGAGGATGGGGTTAGGAATGATGTTAAGCTTAACATGATTGTGAAATGATAATGGGATAGCAAGTGTGGATGTCTAGAAGATAGTGAACAAATAGAAGTTTAGGAGAAAATCTTAGCTAGAGTTTGGAATTGAGTCTTAGCCACACAGTGAAAATAATTGAAGGCTTAGAAATGAATGAGAATGACAAATGAGAGGCCCAAGGCAGAAGAGAAGTTCAAAGAACAGAACATTATGGAATATCAGTATTTAATGGTCAGGGTAAGAAGAATCAGCTTCCTTCTTGGTTATATAACTATTAATTTTCTAGTCCCACCATTACCATCTATTAATATCCCACTTTGATGAGTCATTGAGACATGGAGATGATGTTGGGTTATCAAGGGCTATCTCAAAAGATTATGTATTTTAAGGAGGAGCTGGAAAGGATTTAAGTATGGGTTCAGGGACAGGCTATGGCTGTCCTCTAAGGGCTGTTTTAGCAAAATTCAGATAGGGTCATCACCAGACAATCACCATGCAGTTAACTGTTTTGCATTTCTACTAAGATATGCAATGACAACAAACCCTGAAATACTGGAATACCTTAAACAGGAAAAACAAGCCTTAAATTTTATCTTTATGAGTTTCATGGGACCTGGTATCTATATAATTGTTTTTGTTAATATTTTGATAATTGTTTTAATATGCTTGAGTATTTTTTAAAATCGTGTGTATATTATATTTTATGCATTTTTCTGAGAAGAGGTCCATAAGCTTCAACAGATGGTGGTCCATGTGAATGTGGTCCAATGACACAAAAAAATAATAAGAACCTCTGTATTAGAAGACTGCATAAAATTTCTATTAAAGCAGACAAAACTACTGAATATTTCCCCCCACTGGAACTTTTCATTAATTGTCTAAAAATTTCCCTTCAGAAATCAGCATCCATTATTCATATGAGAAAAAGTCTATAAATTTCCTTAGGTCAGATTTATATCCTACATAATGATGGGAATTCTCCACTACAGCACTGGCATTGCATAAGAAGTGAATCTCATCCCTTTTCTCCATTTATTTTCCATTTACTCTTGTCTCTTTTCTCCCACTTGGTTTACAGTGTAGGGAATGATTCACAGTAATTAAAATACATTTTGCATAGAATTATAGCTACTATCAGATGTAGCAAGACCTTACCTATCATGTAACCTGTCTCCCTGGGAGCACAGGAATGCATAGAAAACAGAGATACCCCTACTGGGGAAAAAGAAAAACAAACTAAAAACAAGCTACTTAAAGAAAAGTTTTGTTTAGCATTAAGTTACCATTCTAGGTGACCTCCAAACATTTTAAAACACTTCTTGGTTCTTGCATCTCATGAACCTATTTTAACAGTGTTCTTAATTCATAGTTTTGGTCAACTATCAAAGATCAGGTTACCAGCAAACATCAGCTTTCTTCAATCATTGTTACAGATATTTTGTTTTGTTACTTGTGTTTGACTGAAAAAAAAAAAGTTTTTCCAAAAATTTTTTTACTGTTATTCAAATGAAAACTCACAGCATTAACATCATCATCATCAGTACAGTCTCTTTGATGAGATCAGCATTAGTCTGAAGGCACCAGATTCTAATAATCTCTGTCAATAATTAGCTGGGTAACCTTGGTTAAGTCATTTATCCTTTGGGTCTTTGATTTTTCATTTACAAATCAAGGGATGGCAATAAAGGGCCACTAAGGTCCCTTGTGCCTCCAACAAGATATAATTCCATGAAAACAAAAACTACTACTCCTAAAGGAAAAGTTCAGATATCTAAAGGAGATTAATTTTCTTTACAATTCTAACCACATCAATGTGCTTAAAGATACCTACGGGAGGGAAATAATATCACAGCACTTTTCTTCTGATACTTGAGGAATTTAGTCTGGAGACTTTTCCAGTGTTCATGGGAAAATAGTTAAAGCTTGATAAAATTCCCTAGAAACTTTGACAATCCAAACCTTTATCAGCCCCAAAGTGTTCAGTTCTTGAAGATTACTGTACTTAAAAGTATAATTATTTGTTTGCAATAAACTAATTTCCCTTATCTCCACACTACACCTTCATTTATCATGAAACTACCTTATTATTCACAGTGGTTTTTAAATCAATCATGCTGATGTAGGAACAATCAATCAGTAATTAAAAGGGCAAACCAAACTGATTTGTAAACCACACATAACAGAAGGCAAACACTGCATTGTAATTTGAAACACATATTTTGATGGGAGAATTAATGTGATGGTATTTTGTGTGCCTGATCAAGGATTAAGAATATATGTTATATAATTCACTTTTTGAAGATCTAAGAATTTTACTATCTCCACTTCTAGAGGCTTTTGAGTTTCCATAAGCTGAATATTTGTGCTGTTTCATTAAATTTGGGCATAATCCTTGATTTTCAAACTCTCCCCCCAACACACACACACACACACACACACACACACACACACACACACACACTCCCTACCTCCTATGACGAAGTTAGTATACTTGCTGAAATTTCAATACAAATCAATGGCAGTCCGGCTTTAAAACTCTCCAGATGAAGTGCCTGGTTTAGCACACTCCCACTTACAATTTGTCTACCTTCTTTACAATTTAGAGTTTTAGAAGAGAGAGAGAGAAAGAGAGAGAGAGAGAGAGAGAGAGAAAGAGAGAGAGAGTGAGTGAAAGAGAGAGGGAGATTGATTGATTGATTAAATGACTTTCCAAGGGTCACACAGGAAGTATGTATCAAAGACCGAACTTGAACCCAGGTCTGTGTGATTCCAAGAACAACTGTCTATTCCCTATGCCATTCTCCTGTCATAGTCAAACCAGAACAAAACTAATTAATGATAGCTGACATTTATGTGGTACTTAATTTTATGTTAGTTCATTTGAGACTCAGAGATAGACATTTAGTGACTTACTCATGGTCACAAAGCTAGCAAAGCTCTGAGTTAGGATTCAAAGCTAGATCATCCTGACCTTAGTCAGGTCCAGTTTTCTATTCACTATGTCATTTAACCTCTCCTTTGAGGCCTTATGTCATGTAACCTTAAGAAAAGTCTGGAAACAAAAACAATTTGGGTATGATAGGTCCTTCTACTAAAGGTCAAAGCAAAATATTCAACTACTTTCAAAGTTTTTGGTTTGCTTGAGGAGACCAGAGTTGAGTGCTGAATTCCGAACATGCAGTCAATCCTTCCTTTTTTTTCCCATTAAATCACTCTTCTGCCTATATTTCACTGGGAATCATCTTGTCTATTTGCCATCCCAGAAGAGAAACAGGTGTTATTTTAAATTTAAATTTGCCAGAGGGGTAGGAAATTTCCAGGATTGATGACCTCCAGAATTGCAGTTTTCTCCCTATTTACAGCAGAGGTACAATCTTCAGCCTCAACAATGGAAATGCACTCAGATAGATGACTGTAGGAGGATCCCAGAGAGCAAGTCTAGGGTGTGAGAAACACTAGACAAAAAAAACCAACCAAACAAATGAGAATCAGCTTCTCAGTTCTAGCAAGGCTTTAACAATACCTCAATGTGAGGTCTCAGGTAAATTACTTAATTTTGGGTGTCTCAGTTTCTTTATTTTCTGATGCTGTTGTAACTGATCATTTGAGTAAAATGATAAGTACATATAGAGTAGTCCTCTACAGGAAGAATTTTGTCTCCTTCCAGGTCTAGAAAAACTGAACAATTTACTGATCCCAAATCATCTTGTTTTCTCCTAATGCTTCTCATTCTGTCAGACTGTCCACCACACCAGAAACAAATTGTTTTTTTCTGTTGAAATTCTTCTTTTCCTCCAAGGTCACAAGCACTTCATTTCACCTCCTACCCCTCTGATACCCTCCCCCCAAAAAACCAGCCCTCACTCTATCATACTTCACCAAGCATTATAGTGGATAGAGTGATTGAAAGGACAGAGTATGGCCAGAAGGAAAACACGCGTTGTAATCCCATCTCTGATGCTTACTATGTGACCTTGGACAATTATCTTCACATTTCTGAGCCTTAGTTTCCTCATTCAGAACATGAAGATAATAACAGCACCTACTTCATAGCCTTATTGCAGGCCTCAAATGAAATGCCCAAATACCTCAATGTGCAAACCAGGGGACATGTCATTAAAAAGGTGACACTGTAATATTAAAGGATAGGCAGCAATTCAATCTGCAAAGAGGAGAGAGAAGACGATTTCAGGCATAGGGAAAAACCTGAACAAGCACAGAAACAGGGAAGCACAACTAGAAGTCAAAATACCCTACGCTGGTTGGAATATAGAGTATGTGGCAGGAGGTGGCATGAGATAAGGCTGAAAATGTAGATTTGTATCAGTTTGGGAAAGACTGTGGAGTCAGGTGAAAGGAACGGGAAACATTTGAAAGGCAATCAAGAGGACCACTTAAGTTTTTTGAACAGGGAAATGGCAAGATGAATCTAATTAGTTTGCCACCCATAAGAAGTATGGCTTAGAAGAAGATAGAAGGGAAAATCCCTACGTGGGGGCTATCAAAACGATCAAGAGTTGTGGCACAAAAGAGAAACACTGTGTATGTGATGTTGCTGTTACACTTAGTTTTCAAAGATAAAACCAATTACTATTGTTCAATTCAATGCTCCTCTTTTTCACTCTCTGTAGATTTTGGTGCTGTCGAGTGTGGTGTCCTCCTGGACACTCTTTGCTCCCTTATCTTCTATGGCACCATTTTCTCTTTTTTCTGCTCTTCTCTATCTAATCATTCCTCCTCAACCTCCTTCACTCAATGGATAAATGAATGAAATGAATGACTGAAAAAGCATTGAAGGGTTTACTATGTTCCAGACAATATAATAAGGCCTAGAAAAACACATACAAAAGTCCCTGCCCTCAAGAAGTTTACATTCTAATAATAACTAGCAAACAAACTAATAATAGCTAGCAATTATTTCCCAGCTTCAGGTTTACAAAGTGTTTACATATACCATTTAATTTGACTCACATAATTCTGTGACATAGGGGCTGCTACCATTCCCATTTTACAGATGAAGAAAACAAAGTCAAAGACTCAATGACTTATCCAGGGTCACATAATTAAGGGGCCAGAAGCATGTTCCAAACTCACTTCTTTCAAACTTCAAGTCCAGTACTCTGTCTACTTTACCACCTACCTGACTTAGGGGGAAAAACAAATAAAAAACAAAAAAATACTAAAGAAACCAAGGAAGAGAAGCAGCACCAAATAAAGGGAGATTCTCCAAACACGGGCATCCCCCAAATATCTGTACTAAGCCATCGCCTCTTCTTTTTCTGCAGTTTCTCAGTGATTTCGTTAATGCCCATGCAATCATTTACCATCTCTCAGCTGAAAACTCTCAAATCTCACCTTCCTCTGGATATTCAGGCCTACATTTCCACCTGCATGCAGGACATCTCCATCTTGATATTCTAGATACCTTATACTCAATTATGTTCAAAAGAGAATCTACCTGTCAAACTTCTTTTCTATTAAGAGTATCATCTGTCTTCCAGGCAGCTCCATTCGTTTCTCTCTTGCACTACATCCCTCCACAATCATTCAGTTATCATCATTTGCTAACTGGATTTTCACTATAGCTAATGCATCTGCTTCTTTTTCTTCACAGTCTCTCCATTACATCTCATCACCTAGTACTTGGACTATTCACATGGCCTCTTAGCGTGTCTCACTTCTTCCTGTCTCTTCCTTCCACGTAGACGTCCAATTCACATTCACAGAACGTGATCTGGCCAAATAAACCTCAATTTCAAAATTATCAATTGCTCCCTATTATCTCAAGATCAAAATTCAAAATCCTCAATCTGGAATTTGTGAACCTAGGAAATGTAGCTCCCACCTAGAGTGTGGGTTTTATTTCATATCATTCCCCCTCTGCACTCCCTCTTCCTGTCACAGTGTCCCAGGAGCCATTGTGCATATATGTCAAGCCATCTCCCATCTCTGGGCCTTTGCAAAGGATTTCCCACACATTTAAAATATACAACATAGTGTATATATATATATATATATATATATATATATATATATTTTTTTTTTTATTTATTTATTTATTCAAAGCAAGGCACAAGCACCACTTTCTGATTTTCTTGCCTCCTCCCCCTCTTCCCCAGCTGTAAACTCTGTTACCCTCTTGGATTTTGTACTATTTTGTACAACCTTTATACTGGCTTTTCCACACAAATGCAGAAAATAGCCTCCTAGAAGATAAGGATTATATATTTTTGGTCATAAAATATAGTGCCTCACACATAGTATGCATTCAGTAACTATTTGTTCCACTGATGTGGGTCTGGCTGCAAAGAGAGACAAGAAAAGCAGTTTGCTCTATACTATGTAAATGCAGCGTCTGTCCCATGATTAGTATGGGTAACTACTCTCTGGACAGCCTATTGGCATTTGTGACTTTGCCTTGTAGACTCACATTTAAGCCCAAAGCATTTGCTCAAAATGAGTAAGCCCATCTTTATAGATGCACACCAGCCTGGTGAGCAGATTGCGGGTGATCCCTAGACATCCACAGTTATTTATGCCATGGGACTTGGAGCTCTGATCTGCCAGTCCTGAGAACACTTCTTTTGCCCTTCCTATTCATAATGGGTCCCCTTTAGCTCACAACACAACAGGTGCTTGAATATCCTGCTGTTAACTTCTCCTTAAATATGTCAGGTCCAGCAGAGTTTTCTTCTGATGAGCATGACACCAGTGCTAGCAGATTGGCTATTGTTACAGGGCTTTATCATGGGTGACCTTGTCCTGCCATTTCCTGTTCAGTCAGGCTCACAGGTAGCATGATTGAAGTGATTCCAGAGAGTGGAAGCTCTAGGCCCTCAATGTGTGGTAACATACAGCGCTAGAGAATACTGTTATTTTAAAGACTTTCCGTTTCATTTGTAACTTGAAATACACTATGCCTGCCAACTTCCCAAAGGACATGTTATAATATCTTGATTGAGTTTACTTTGGCAACCAGCACAAGACTGACTGATTACTCTTTTGAAGGTGCTTATCACCTAATGAGTTTCCTAAATGTCTGAAGAGATATTTTGACTAGATCCCCTATATTCTTTTCAAGTATGGCTATAAAAATATGATCTTAACAATTTTGAATTGGAAAGGATGTCAGAGATGATTTAATCCAACTTCCTAATATAGTAATGTAATGTATTCTGTAATATTATTTTTCTTGTTGAGTCATTTCAGTCGTGTTCAAATCTTTGTGACCCCATTTGGGGTTTTCTTGGCAGAGACACTGGAGTAGTTTGGTATTTCCTTCTCCAGCTCATTTTCCAGATGAGGAAATTGAGGCAAACAGGGTTAAGTAACTTGCTCAGGGTCACACAGCTAATAAGTTTCTGAGGCCAGATTTGAACTCTGGAAGATGAGTCTTCTGGACCCAGGCCCAGGACTCTAAGCAGTGCCACCCAGCTGCCTCAATATGCCTGACAGGGATGTTCAAATGCTTGATGCCTAAACAGGATGGAAGGGTGGTGCTAGATTTTCAGTCATAATACCTGAGTTCAAATCCTAACTGTACTACTCATTAACATAAATCACTTTGTCTTTCTAAGCTTATTTTTTTTAATATGTAAAAGTAGGCAGTTGTACTACTTGACTTTTACGGTCTCCTTTAATAATATGATAATCTTACAATCTCCAGTGACAGGAAGTTGAGTAATATTCAGCTCTCAATCAGTCAGCAAGCATTTGTTAAATAGCAGATATGGCAGCTAGGTAACCTAGTGGATAGCGCACCAGGTAGTGTCAAGAAGATTCATATTTGTGAGTTCAAATCCAGCTATAGACAGTTACTAGCTTTGTGATCCTGGGCAAATCACTTAACCTTGTTTTCCTCAATTCCACATCTGTAAAATGAGCTAAAGAAGAAAAGGACAAACACTTCAGTATCTTTGCCCAGAAAACCCCAAATGAGGTCCCAAAGAGTCAGACATGATTGAAACGACTGAATAATGAAAATGTGCCATCTACTGCTTTGACAGTGGAGATAGAAAGAAGAAAATAAAAGAGCCCTTTCCCTCAAGAAGCTTACATTATATAAGGAGAAACAAAATGTATATTTATAAGTATTAACAAAATACAATTTATTTATTTTATCTATTTTTTGGTGGGGGAAGCACTAGCTGGTAGAGAGACCAAGAAAGACCTCTATCTGTAAGCATACTATGAAGTACAATAAGAATATTTATAATTTTCTTAGAATAGCCAAACTTTTTAGAAAAATTGGCTCCTCCCAACTCTACTAATGAGATACAATATCTTTTATGTGGTCTATGAATTCAATATAGAGTTCCTAATGTCATTCTCTGTGCTTTTCCTATTTTTGAGCATCCTTCCTAGACTTATTTTTTCAGTGTAATATAGGAGAAAGAATGCTAGCTCTAGAATGAGGAGACTTTGACTCAAGCCCTATTATCTCCTATTATTTAACTGAATGACTTTAAACTCAAGGTCTCAATTTTACCTTCTTTAAAATGAAGAAGTTGAGCTACATGATTTCTGAGGTCTCTTCTATTATTATTATTCAGTGACACTGATTATCTAATTCCCTACTAGCCCTTTTCTTTCCCTGTGCCTTTACTTACCATCTCAACCAGGAATAGAATACATCTAAGAAGGTCTACTCATCAAATCTTCAGTCTGACTAATCTAATTCATGAGAACTTTATAATGAAAATGAAAGTGGCTAGGAAACTTTTACCATACATATCTGCAAAAGAATCAGTTACGACAAAATATAGCAGTAAAATGCAGCACAGTGGAACATAGGAATAAGATCAGTAAAGAAGACCACAAGAAACAATAATCAAGAAATGAACCAGTAATAAAGCCCATGATTTTAGATTTCTGTAGATAAAAGAAAGATGTGACATGGTATATACATCCATAAAGATGAGAACTAGGAACACAATGGGTAGAAGGTGCAGAAAAATAGATCTGACGTTAATATAAGGAGAAAAAAGTCACAATAATTAGAGCCATCCAAAAGTGGAATAGACTGATAGGTAAGTGACATGTCCCTCTGAGATGTTTCATTTCACTAGAGCTCTTCAAAATGAGACGGAATGACCACTTGTAATGACATTATATCTCAGAGTTCTATTCAAGTATGTGATGCACTATATAGCTTCCAAGGTACCTTCTCATCCTAAGATTCCCTGATTATTTGGCACATGCTTCTGCAGATGTGTTTCCTATTCCAATTCTATGATTCAGAACATGAGTGGAAGGAACAGAAAAGGCTGTATATTGTTAGGGAAGGTGCTCCTTAAAAATGTACTTTTATTAAGTTCTCTCATCCCAACATTGAACCCTTGACTGCTAAGCATAAAGTGCCTTCCCAAAAGAATAGATTTAGTGAGTATTTGTCCAATTATTTAATTTGCACAAGGACACACATTGCTGAAGGTCTGTCCTAAATATTTTCTTAACAATTTTTGTGTATTATCATCATTATCATCATCTATCAAATCAAGAAGGGGGAAAAAAGCCCTCTATGTCCATTATGAATACAACTAACCTCAAAGATTAACTTTAACAAAACTAGAAATGCACAGGAAGTTGGAATAGGGATTGATTTTCCTCCAAAGAATTCTTCTACTCCAGATGCCATCCCAAGTGATATATCACTTAGAAATAACAGCTGGTCAGGGGATAGAATATTTCACATCTGTTTGTAATATATTTAGATATCATTAATACTTTCAAAGTAGTTCAAAAAGTAATAAATTGGCATAATTCTACATACCATTCTTATGGTGTGTGTGTATGTGTGTATTTGTATGTGCATGCAACATTTTTCATAAAATATTAATCAATATTCTCTCCTATGTGAAATTTTATCCACCTTATGTCTTGTTATAAATCATTCTGAATATAAATATTTCACTTAACACAAGTAAAAATTTAGAAATTTAAATTTAACAAATGAAAACTGTTATACAACTTAGAAAAGGAAGGAGAATCAACTCAACATTAGGATATGTTATAAGTATGAGACTCTTGCCATTGACAAGATCAGTAGAAACACTGGGGAAGGAACAGGTGCCTTGCACTCCAAGTCCTGTTATGTGGCCACACAGATGTTTCAGAGGAAGAGGAGAGGAGCAGTGATGGTTGGTGACTCCATGCTGAAGAGTACTGAGGCAGGCAGATGTTGACCTGACTTCAACAATATGGAAGTCTACTGTTCTCTCAAGGCACGTATCTACAATGTGACCCAGACTCTTCCAAGAATCATCAAACCTAATGACTACAATTTACTTCAGTTAATTGAAATGGGGACAAATGTTACTGGCAAAAGAAGCCTACAAAGCCTTGCTAAGGATTATTAAGACCTAGATGAGAAACTGACAACCTTAAGAACACAAGATGACTCATAAAAAAAGAGCAAATATAGGAAATAATAGCTGGTAAGAAGATGAGGTCTGTTTAGGGACTTTGATTCAGTACTATACAGGGATAATAAGGATCAGGGATGGGCACCACTAAAAAAGATGGCAGAATTGTACCAATATGCCATTACTAGGCCTATACATCAAAGAGGTCACAGATTGATGGAAAGAACCATTAATGCAAAAATATTTATAGCAACTCTTTCTCTAGTGTTCAAGTACAGTTAAGGGGTTGCTATCAAATCAGTAATGGCTGAACTAATTATGGGAAATGAATGTAATAAAATAGTGGATAAGAAATGATAAAAGAGGTTTCAGGGAAATCTGGAAAGACTTGTGTAAATTGGTACTAAATGAAATAAGCAGAAACAGGAGAATATAACAACAACAAAATATAATAACAAGAATATTGTAAAGACAAACAACTTTAAAAGACTTGAGAACTCTGATCAACATAATGAATAATCATGATTCTGGGCGATCAAAAATGAAGCAAGCTACACATCACAGAGAAGTGATGCGCTCATGATGCAGAATGAGATGTATACTTTTGGATATGACATGGGAATTTGTTTTTTGATTATATATATTTGCTAAAAGAATTATTCTTTTTGATGGGTAGGAGAAAAAATTGATGTGAAAATTGAAAAATTGAAAAATTTTTTGGTTGGTAATGTTGGTAAGACCAACATTTTTTTTTTGTCTTGTGATATTTAAAGCAATATTGGTGAAAAGAAGGTTGAAGAAAGTAAAACACTACTTTCAGTGGATAATGGATGGATAATGGAGAAAAGGCAAAAAAACCCAACCTTAACTATTACTTAATTTTCCTTTTCTGTATCAAGGAGAATAATTGTAGGATAGGTTTAATAGGGATGTGGAATTCAAGGTTCAGAGGGAGGAAGGTAAGAGGCTGTCTAGCTGACCTCTATGAGTTCAAGTCACTAGGCCCAAACATACACATCCAACTTTTGAAAAAAAATTTTTGAGGGGGTAAGGCAATGCAATTGGGGTTA
Source organism: Pseudochirops corinnae (assembly GCA_028646515.1). Classification (NCBI taxonomy): domain Eukaryota; kingdom Metazoa; phylum Chordata; class Mammalia; order Diprotodontia; family Pseudocheiridae; genus Pseudochirops; species Pseudochirops corinnae. The sequence goes on along the minus strand of CM053587.1, from coordinate 150,924,922 downwards.
AGTGACTTGCCTAAAGTCACACAGCTAGTAAGTGTGTCAAGTTTCTGAGGTCACATTTGAACTCAAGTCCTCCTGACTCTGGGGCGGGCTGGTGCTCTATTCACTGAGCCACCTACCTGCCCCCACATCCAACTTTTTGAAAGGACCTTCTGACAGAGGCAGCAGCTGTATCTAAGGTCAATTCTCACGCTCACTATCTCATAATAAAATAAAAATAAATAAGAAAGAAAGAAAAAAGAAACAATTCTTTACAAGGTAATTTCTACCTATAAAACAACATAAAGCCTACCACTCCTACTTAAACCATATGGTATTTTACTATTCTAGGTCCTTCACCCCAGTACTCCACAAAAACTCCTCTACTATTGTTACTCAGAATTTCCTCTCTGTGACAATAAACCAGTCCCTTTTATTCCTCAGCAAAGATATGGAGGCAGGAATTTATTCAGCTGTTCTGGGCTGTGTGGAAAAGAGTAGGTGTCCTTGGTTGCAGGAAGGGACCAACATCAAGACTGTATGGAATAGGAAGGAAAGGATTTCTTTGCTTTTTTTTTTTTTTGAGAGCAATTGGGGTTAAGTGACTTGCCCAAGGTCACATGTATTAAGTGTCTGAGGCTGGATTTGAACTCAGGTCCTCCTGACTCAAGGGTGGGTACTCTACTCACTGTACCACTTAGCCGCCCCAAAGGAAAGGACTTCTAACAAGAAAGAAAAATGAGAGATTGATAATAAGACTAACTGCCCCTTATAACCCTGAATAAGTTAAAAAGGTTCCAGACAAACTAACATACAATTCAAAGGGGACAAATAAGGACTTCTGGTAATATAGCTACATGTTAAGTTTTGGGCAAGTCCGACTTTTTCCCATTTTGTCAAAGAAATTTACTTAATAAAGTACAAGACAAGAAAAAATCAGAAGACAAAAATAGTGGAAGAAATAATGTCTTTTTATATGCTGAAGTTAACCTGAAAATAGACTACACAGGGACAAACTTAGAAACACAGGTCTTGGGAGGGGATCTTGGGAGGAAAAACAACAAAATCCACCCAGAAGTAATGGAGATAAAATATAAAGTACAGATCAAAAGAACCCATGAAAAGCCAGGATCAAGTTTCAAAATTAGAATAGTAAACAGGAAATACTGAGTAACTTTTACTTTCCAAGGAAAACAATTTTAAGTCACGTAAGAGTATTCAGTGGGAAAATGTAATGAAGAGTTTAAATTATTTTAGAAAAGTCAAGAATAAAAATGTTGTCAAGAGAAATATGCAAGAAAAAAACAACAGCAACAACATTGTTTAAAGGTACCAATGGATAGTGAAAAAAATAGTGGCAACAACAGGGTAAGGATATCCCTATTTGCAGATGGAAAAAAAGATTACTCAGAAACTATTGATAATCTGCAAATAAAATAACTAAAATGATTCATAGAATAGAAAATGGAAAGTAGAAGTGTTAACAATAAAGCAGTAGAAAAATCATCAGTATTTTATATTGTACTAACAAAAGCTAGTAGAAAAATATAAAAGAAGAAATTATATTTTTTTAAAAACTAGGAAAAAGGCATAAATTATCTGAGAGTTAACCTATCAAGACATGCACGGGAATATTTGAATATAATTACACGATTCTCCAGAAATATAGGGAGAAAAATATTCAGGCCTGTTTATACCAAAGTAATAAAAATTATGATCCTACCTAAAATGAGATGATAAATGTAGAGTTACATCCATCAAAACATGGAGGAGTTAGAGTTACTTCATGGAACTGGACAAAGTAATAACAAAATATCAACCACTTCAAGGAAAATAATGAAAAAAGTAGATGTGGAGAAGGCCTACTTAGCATTATCTAATTCATCTTAAACTATATTATCTTCTTTGAGCCTCACGACAACCCTGGGAGACAGGTGGTATTCTTATTCCCACTTTACAAATAAGGAAACTGAGACAAGCAGAAATTGTGATCTGTGAACACACAAATGGAAAAATGCTCTATCACAATAAGAGAAACAGAAATTATATCTCCTTAAAGATAACAGTTTGCATACATCAAATTGATAATAACAAAAAAACAGAAATCATATTAAGAGAGCTAGGAAAAGAATAGCAGACTAATACTTTGAATTGGCCTAACCAGACTAATAATCCATTTGAAATTCTATGAAAAAACTCACTAAATTGTCCATACCCTTTGACCCAAAGATCCTACTGCAGGATATAAATGCCAAAGACATCAACTGCAGAGAGACATTGGTGTACATTGCCATTATATGACAATATTCACATTTTCATTATTCGTACTATTTAAAGAACTGGAAACAAAGTGGGTACCCACTAAATGGGGAACAGCTGAATGAACTGTGCTATAAAGATGCAAGGTGGGCTACTATTCCACCATAATAAACAACAAATATGAGAGAAGCAGACAAGAAAACTTGAATGAAGTGTAGGAATAGAAAGGCTAGAAGAACAACATAAACAATGATGACAAAAATGTAAATGAATAATAATACCCACCAATTATACAGTGCCTCAAGGTCTGCAAAGTGCTTTACATATTATTTCATTTTACTCTTACAACAAACCTGTAATGTAAGTCCTATTATTATCCTTGTTTTATAGGTGAAGAAACTGAGGGTAGAAGAATTTAGGTGACATGCCCAAGGTCACTCAGCAAGTAAGTTATCTGTGGCAGGATGTAAATTCACCTTCCTGACTCCATACCACTAACATTCTATCCACTTCAAAATCTAGACTTCTTCCATTTAAAGATAATTGAACTCAAATAAAATGATTGGAATCAGATGATTAAAGGTTGAATACACTTCCTTTTTCTTGGTTAAAAAGAGGTGTACTTTCAGTATGGGATGTTACACAGTCAGGTAGGTTGTAGTTTCAGAAGCTTTGCCTTGTTGTTCTTGTTACAAAGGTGGGTATTGTTGAAAGAATACAATATTGGAAACTGAGTGTAATGCCAGATGCAAAATGTAACAAAATCTTTAAAAAATAAATTGTAGCTGTGATTTCTGAGCTGTTGTGAATCTTTGGAAGATCATCAAGAAATGGAAAGGGGCTACAGGATTGAAAGAAGTTGTCAGTCCTGAATGATTGACCCTTTCCTTACATTCACCCTAGTTTTTCCATCATCTGATGTACTGCAGCAGTCTCCTAATTGGTCTCTCTGCTTCCTGTTTCTTCCCTCTCTGATCTTCCCTACCCATAGCTGCCAAAGTGATCTTCCTAAAGCACAAGTCTGACCAGGTCACTCATGTTTAGTGGCTATTGACTGATTCTAGGAGAAAATTCAAACTCTTCTATATGGCATAGGTATGAATACGTACCTGCACAATTTCGTTCCAACCTATCTTTCTTGTTAGCTTTAATATAATTTCTCCTCCAAAACACTACATTCCAACAAAACTCATTTACTTGATTTTGTGCGTTTATACAGGCTCTCTCCCCCAATGCCAAAAATATTCCTCCTCTTCATCTCCACCTCCTAGAATCCCAAGCTCACTTTAAAGCTCAGTTCAAGCCCCTTCCTAAAAGAGGCTTTTCCTAACCTTCCTGTCTCCAGTCAGTCATTACTATTCTTATCCATTTACTTTGAATGTATTTTGGTTTTCTTTTTTTTTTTTCATGTAAATATGGTTTCACTCCTGGTTTCACTTTTGTCTTATCTCTGGCACATGGCAGAGGGCCCATTGCAAAGTAGGTGCTTAACAAATGCTTAGTGAATTGACTTGAAAGAACTTACTACCAAAAAGTTGTGCTCTTCCTAACTCTCTCTATCAAGACTGGGAAAAATGGAAGGAGTATTAATAAGACATTGGGGAACCATTCTGCAAGAACCAGTTTACGCAAAAACAGATTAGGGAGGTGAACTGAGAAAAGTGAAAAGGCAAATGGAGTCTTTAAAAAAATACTGTTCATGATAAGTTAGATTTCTTCCCTGGAGAACTCCCTTTTCATATCCTTTAACAATTTATCAATTGGGGCTTGGCTGTTACTTTTTTTTTTTTTTCCTAAATTCAAATCAGTTCCTCATGTGTCTTGGAAATGAGACCTTTCTCAGAGAAATTTAATGCAAAGATTTTCTTTTCCCCAGTCACCTATTTCCCTCCAAAACATAGTTTCATTAATTTTGTTTGCAGAGTTTTAAATTTTATGTAATCAAATTTGTCCATTTTACCTTTCATGAATTCTCTTTATCCCTTATTTGGCACTGAACCCTTTCTCCAAAGGTATTACCAAAAGGTAATACAGGGGAAAGTGAATAGAACTTAAAGAACAATTTATATAAGAACAACATTTCCTTTTTGTTTACTTTTGTTTATTTTTAGTTTACATCATTCATTTTCATGAGATTTTGAGTTACAAATTTTATCCCTGTCTTTCCCCTACCCACCACCCCAAAACAGTGATCCCTCTGTGTACCCCCTACCCCAATCTGCTCTCTCCTGTATCCTCCCCCATCACCCCTCTGACTTTCCAGTAGGGCAAGATGAATCTCCCTACCCTAGTGCCTGTATATATTATTTCCCAGTTGCATGTAAATAATAATTATTATTATTATTACTATAATTATATATTTTTTTAACATTTGATTTTAGAACTTTAAATTCTAGATTCTTTCCCTTCCTCCCTCATTACCCACCTCCACTGGAAATATAAGCAATTCAATACAGGCCATATATGTGTAGTTACGCAGAACATCTCCACAATGAACATATTGTGAAAGACTGACTATATTTCCCTCCTTCCTATCCCGCCCTCCACTTCTTCTATTCTCTACTTTGTCCCTGTCCCTTTATAGAAGTGTGTGCTTCTAACAATC
>CM053587.1:150858492-150919582 GCA_028646515.1 Pseudochirops corinnae | reverse complement strand
CTATACAACCAGGCTATTGTACAATATGAAAGTATTTGCAGATCCTATACATGATTGCACGCCACCATGGGGGGGAAGGGAAAGGGAGGGGAGAAAATCTGAAACTCAAGGGATTGTGGAACTGAATCTTGTAAACTAAAAGTAAGTTTAAAAAAAATTTTTTTTAAAGATTACATTTAGGAGAAAAATCTGACAAAGTAAAGAATTTCAGCCCTTTTAAAAGCTAAAAAAAAAAAATTTACTGATGCTTTATTGACACTTCATTCATTTTTAAATATCATTCCCCCAGCATCCTTCACGGAACCCTCCCTTGTAGCAGAGAAATATAGTCCAAAGAAAACATGAACTATCATGGTTTTGCATATATAATATGCCATGCCAACAGTTCTCCACACCACCTCCTTTACCAGGGGAGAAGAGTATACTTCCTCTTAATTTCTCTAGCACCTGCGAGATTAATCATTTCAATTTCTCTAAGTCTTCCGGCTTTGGGTGTTGTTCGCTGTTAGATTTTTGTAGTCAGTGTGCATTTTCTCCTTCTGTCCTGAAGCAAGCCACTTCCTAAAGTGAACTAATAATCCATATTATCAATTCTTATGTCTGACATGAAAAAGTCAGTGGAGCATGGCGCTAATGAAACCTAGTTTAGGAATTAAGGAAAAAGAATCCTGGTCTCTTGAAAGTTAATAAAACTAGGAAGGAGGAACTCTTTTCCTTTTTTAAAAAAAATATAACTATTGGTTTTGGGCCCCTGAAAAGTCAGTTATTTTGCATTTTATATGTCAAAAGTACTTTGTCTTTTGTCCATTTCTCAGATATGGGAAAATTTAGTTGAGATCACAGATTTGAGACTAAAGCATCATTAAGTTATGAATATCTAGGTAGCACAGCAAATAGAGCACCAGCCCTGGAGTCAGGATGACCTGAGTTCAAATCTGGTCTCAGACACTTAACACTTACTAGGCATGTGACTTTGGGCAAGTCACTTAACCCCAATTGCCCTGCCTCCTCCTCCTCCAAAAAGCAAAAGAAAAAAAGTTATAAATATCTATTATTATTGTCTTTTAATCTTCTTACTAAGGCAAATACCACTTGAGCTACACTGGACTCTTTTAAAGACCCCTTACTCTACAGGGGAAATGTTTTGTCCCAAAGTTGGGAGGAAGAGAGGTGCATTTAACAAAAAATGGAAAGATTTATGTCATTTGGAGAATTTTATAAAATACTCAAATCTTTTATCAGAATAAGACTTGCCACTGTTAAAATATCAGTTTTGATGGGTAAAGCATGAAAAATCTAAAAACGTGATTTACATTCTTGACAATATGATAACTAATGTGTAGGGAGATGCTTTGGCTTTGCTTTAGCCAAATTCAATATCTTTTCAGTATTATGCCCAACTACTCCTGCTGGCTAAATCACAGGGATAAGAGAAATATTTGTGGGCAGATCTGAAACATTTGTGTCCTCCATCACTGAAGTCCTCAGAATTATTTGACATAAATACTAGAATTTAAAACCACTAAGACAACAGTAGATTGATCATTTTATTTATACACTGTATTTTTAATCCAGCAATATCCAGAACACGAACTCTAGCAGTACTGTGGCAAGAATCCTAAATCTCCAGTCTGAGAATTCTGCATGTGAATCCCAGCTCTGCAAACTGACTCTAGACATAACTTGGCTCAAGTCATCTGAGGTGTCTTTGTTTAAGTTGCCTTGTTTATAAAATGAGAAGATTAGACTAGATAATCTCCGAAGTCTCTTCTAGAGTTTATATAGGCAGCAATTAAGGATTGTTGTTTGTTTTTACATCCTCTGGACCCCATAGCATTTATCACAGTTTTAGTTACTAGATAGGGGGCATTTTAATTCATATTTGCTGACTGATTGATATCAGATTGGATAGTGAACTTTTTGAACATCATATAAAATCTAATCAGCTACCTCATCACAATAGTATTAGAGGGAACTTTTCATGTATACAAGGCATCCCAAAAATCTTAATTCAGTTTCAATCTCTAATAGCTTAAAACTGCACTAAGACTTTTGGGATGGTAGCTACAGATACACACAAGCACACAATGTCTGTGCTACTTGGCATGACACAAACACACACATATATCTATATATCTATCGAACATACGCACGCACACACACACACACACACACACACACGGACTCTCTGGTAAAGTATACTTAACAGAATGGCAAAGTGTATAGAAAATAGGCATCAGAGTAAAGAAGATCTAACTAAGCTCAAGGCCTGCTCTTTCATATATTGACTACAGACATGGACAACTTCTTTAAGGCCTCAGTGGGTGTCCCCAAGCAAAACTGAAGATTTATGAATTGCAAAGAATGTATCAATCTGCGTTGGTAGAAGAACATAAACACATGGAGTCTTCAGAGGACTCAGGTTCAAATCCTGTCTCTAATTGCTTGTATCAGGAGATTTTAGAATTTGGAAGGACTTCAGTAACAATCTAGTCCCACTCATAACCAAAAAGAAGCCCCCCCCCCCAAAACTACCACAAAACAATGAAGACCACCAACAACACAAAATAATTCTGCCCTCCCAGGGTTACTTTTGAATAGTTCTAATAGTTCTAGGTTGGCACAGTGGATAGAGTACTGGGTTTGGAATCAGGGAGTCTCATCTTCTTGAGTTCAAATCCAGCCAGTTCCTATCTATATGACCCTGGAAAGACACTTAATTCCATTTGCCTCAGTTTCCTCATCTGTAAAATGAGCTTTAGAAGGAAATGACAAACCAATCCAGAATCTTTGCCAAATGGAGTCACAAAGAGTTGGACGTGACTGAAAAACGACTCAATAATAAATTGTTAGGGACTTGTTTCTCTCCATCTGCTGCTCCTGGCTCTTCTGCTGTCAATTGGGGCAAATTGTACCTGAATTCCCCCCAAAACAAGAGAGCCAGTCAATATGATCCCCAAGGTTCTTTAAAATCCTTAACTCTGGAAATATTTTCCTTGGATGATTTTAAATGATAAAACTGAAGACGGAGTCCTACAATAAATTTCATTGACTGAACCGCTGTCTCCTTACCATCACATTACTCTTAAAAGCAATTATTTTTTTAACGGCCAGGATAAATCACGTGTTGATACTAGGAAGTGAGCTATGGTTGTCTAATACAGCAGTTTAGAAGTTATCACCATGTTTTACAAAATGTCCCAGGGAGCTTTAATTAAAGTATTGAACCACAGAATAGCAAAAAGAAAACACCAATTAAAGCATTAAGCTATAGCTTAAAAGTCCTTTATTTGTGTTGGCCAATCTTTGAGTAACTTAAGCACACTAGAATCCTTTCCTAAACCTCCTCCCAGCCACCAGTAAATTTATACCTTGACTTGAAGGTATTTCTATTAGAGGCCTACAAAACTAAGGCTTCTACAGATTTAGTAGCAGTGTTGTCAGGGGTCTCTTCAGGCAGAAGAAAAGTCCATCCCCTGAGCTTGTGCCCCACTCACTAACAGAAATACGTTTCCTAGTTAATTTGTCAGTATTGTACTCAAATGAAGAGTCCTTTTTTATTGGCAGGTGTAGTCAAAGCTCAAAAAAGCTACACAAAAAGTACTCAATAAAAAAAAAGAGAGGTGACCTTGCTGAGAAGATAGTTCTTTCTGATTTTCTGTAATAGACTTCACTTTGCCATGAAATTAAATTTATATTATATCTGCTAGACACTGAGACTCCAGCCAAGTTTTGCTATTCCCTGACTTGACATTAAGGCAAGTATTTTCATGGGAAGACCATTTCAAGACAAATAACTGGTTATATGAACCGTTTACAGCAAGCCTTTATTTAAAAAGAAAATGGATAGGTTCTGCATTTTCCAGAAACTGTTAGTACACAGGCACACATTCAAATAGTGTTTTCCTTTGAGAATACCCTTAAAAAGACAGATGTAACATTAGACAATGGGAAGCGTTCGAGTCTGAGACAACAACTCTGTGTTTATTATTCTGAATCATAATTTAGCATTTATCAGGTGGTGGATTGCAAATGGGAATGCAAAATCCAATTTCAATAGTGGATGATCTCCCCATAATAAAAAATCCACCCTCTATCATGTCAGCTCTGGAGTGGGTGTCTCATCAGGTGGCTGGCATTGCTGAGGAGGATCCAAGTGGTGATCCACAATGAAGAAGTGCTCCCATTTCCTGCCAATAGTAATGACATCCTGTTGTTAAATAAAAGCAACTGTTTTTGTGCAAATGAATTGGAAAGCTGAGAGATTGTCCCTGGAGAAGTATGCAGTAGTTTCCCCAAACCATTTAAGTATCTCCCATTTCAGTTTGTTTGGGGCAATTTTTAAGCTGAAAGGGACATTGAGACAGTGTTTTACAGGGGGAAAGAGTGGTGGAATTTTCAACAGAGGACTTGAGTTCAAGTCCAAGCCTTGAAGTTTACTACCTATGTAGCCTTGAGCCTCAGTTTCCTCATCTCTAAAATGGCAGAGCTGGACTAGATGACAACTAAGCACTCTTACACCTCTAAATCTACATCCATATTATAGAAAGGTGAAATCATAGTATCTTAGAACTGGAAGAAACTTCAGAAGTCATGCTTCAGCTCCTTTCACAAATCATGAATTCTTTGTCCAATAGACTCCCAAGATCTAGAGACTTTCTGAAGACCTCAAGTGACATTCACTATCCCAGAAGTATCTTGTTTCATCTTGGGCTATTTCTAATTATTAGAAAATGTTTCCTTATATTAAACTTAAAGCAGTTTCCTGTACTATCTACCCATCAGTCTTAGTTTTTCCTCCAGGACCAAAGGGAGCATGTGAAATCCTCTTACATAATAATGATAGTTACGGCATTTTAAGGTTTGCAAAGAACTTTATAAATTACTTCTTTTTATCCTCACAATAATATATCTAGGATATACTGGGAGGTAGTGCTATGTGCTATGATAATCCCCATTTTATAAATGAGGAAACTAAGGCAGAGAGAGGTTAACTTACTTGCTTAGAGTCACCCAGCTAGTAGGTATCTGAGGCTGTATTTGAACTCAGGTCTTCCTAAATGGAGATCTAATATTCTATCCACTGCACTACCTAGATATTGGTATATCCTTTAAAATTTGAGTTTATTGATGCATTCTTCATTCAACCACATCTTTTTCTTGATAAATTTTTCATGTCTTACTCGTTGAAACTGATGGTGATTGCGTCACTGAAGTTATATTCTTGACAGCCCGCTATACATCTTGAACTGATAACTTTTGGAATCTCAGGCCAGGGGATCTTACTTCTATCATTTCTAAAAGCAATCCCATTTCTAAAGTTCAGGGCACTGGTTAGACTATATAGTCTTCTCCTTACTTACAGCCTCTACACTGGAATAGATACTTCCTAGCAAATGTAAAGTTTCTGTCAACTCTACTAACCAAAGATGGAAAATTATAAATGAATTTGAGCTAAAGAATAGAGATTATCCAGGCAATAAATCTGCAGTACTATTTTAAAGAAAGAGAAGCAAACAGTAACTTTCAGGTTAAGACTATAACTTGAAAGATCCTTGAGGAAGCCCATTTTCTACAAATACTACAGGGAGAAAAAAAATAAACTAAAAAAGGCACCAAAAAGAACAATGATCAGGAATATCAAAGGGAAACAAGTGAGAGGTCCTTCATTTAGTCCAGGACTTTACAGAAAGAGAATCAGATGCTTGTGGGGGCTCAGAGAGAGAAGCCATGGGAGGAAGATTTCAGTTCAAGTCACAACAGAGAAAACCCGAAGGTCAAAAGATCTAAGTCATCACCTATTGAAACGTGGAAAACTAGGAGGCTATAGAGCAGCAATTCCTGTATTTAACAAGGAACGGAAGGTTGGACTACAAATTTAGAGTAATGGAATCAGATGTGTGTTTCAATTCCCACTCTGAGACTTACTACTGTGTGACACTGATCCAGGCATTGAAGACTTCTAATCCTCAGTCTTCTTACCTGTAGAATGACTGGCTCTGGATTAAATGATCTCAAAGACCCTTTTCCCCTCTAACCCTATGATTACATGAACCCTAAGGTCCTATTCAACTCAAAGTTTTTGGACTTTTATAAAAACCTGAGTGGAGGCCTATCATACTTCGCTTAATAGAAGTGTACTACATATTCTTACACTCGTTATTGCCCTCAAGGACACATTCTAAAGTTCACTAACTCAGAGAATAAAAAGAAAATTATTTCTGAATTCTTTTAATAGGAAAAAATGGATCATACCTCAGGTGCAAGCCCAAGTAAAAGAAATGTACACCTGATATATAATAAATTATTGCTACAAAATCACTTGCTCTCTATACCAAAGTCTCATTTGTTGAACACAGAAATACTTGAATACTCTTTCTTTCCAGTAAAACTGAATGGACATGAATATAACATCAGCAAATTTGACTCCATTAGGACAACATCTCCTAGGAAGGTAATTTTCACCCATCATTCCCAGTATTCATGAAAGAATAGCCTATTTTAGGAGTGCTCAAGCATCTTAGAAATCAGAGGCGAGGTACTTTAAAAAGAAATGGACTTGAGCCAGGTGTTGACAAAAAATAGCCCTTAACCAGTTTGCTTTAGAGTCATGACAATAAGACATGCAAAAGCAACTCTACCAAGGTAGAAAAAGAGATATGTCAAAATGTAATAACAGAGTACAGGAGTTAGAGATTACTTTTGATTGAAAGTTCTAGGAAGGCTTTAGAGGAGGCACATTTTGAAGTGGGAAAGTCACTGAAAGTTACAGATCACTCATTTCTAGATCTGCATTTTTTTTTTAAACTGGAGCTGTGATTTCATTGGTATAGGGAACTCCCTGAAAGGAATTTTCTTTACCAATGTAGATCAGCACCTTTTCTGAAACTTAAAAGTCTCAGAGAGTTGCCATAAAAACTAAGGTTTGACAAGGGTACCAAAAAACATATGAAAGAGGTCTATTCCACACACAGAAAAGGAAAAGGGCTGTTAGATTTGAGGGAGGTAATAGTAAAAAATCAGGAGAGTGTAAGTTGAATAAAAATAAAGTGAAGGCCCTAAGATTTTTTTTTAAGTCATTATAAAACTTGATCTTATAGGCAATATAAACACCTAAAAAGAAAAACAGAGTCCATAAAGGTGAAGAAGAATCAGAGAGGCAATCAGAACCATTTCTATGTGCAAAAAAGGGGGAATGAAAAGCAATGTCACCAAGTCAGCCTGGTAGAGCCAGGACCATGCACTGAATTAAATAAGACAAGCCTAAGTAGAAACTTCAGAACTAGGCAGATGAAAAATTAGGCTCAAGGTCCTCAGTTTAGTAGGGGAAGATCAGAAAGTTCTGAGAACCTAGAAACACTGGAGTGTGATTCCACAAGATAATTTTGACCTCTGGATGTCTGAGATTTTAACCTGGATGCTAGACATTTTGCTAGTGTCTCTTTCCATCTAGTTTCAAAGAATAAAAATGAGTCATTCATCCAAGGGGAAAGAAAAATCACCCTGTCAGATTATTTTCTAAAATTGTACAGCAAAAGTTCTTTTTTGCCCATATAAATTTGTTCATTTATTAATATGACCTATTTTTCCTATTATCCATCACTATTATCTAGAACTCCTTGCATGACTCTAAAAGACCTTTTCAAAATGCTTTCAAAGCCCCCCCCAAGCTTCTTTCCTCTAAATAAAGGGGGACATGTTTAATTTTTCTCTGCTCCATGACCCATAGGCTCATCCCAATCCCAAACAAGCAAATAGGGTTATGGGAAGAGGTGCATGGACTTCAGGCTTGGTGCTTGGTACTTCCTTTTTAACTCTCATTAATATTTTCTATCTTTGAACTTCCTTTAACTTCACACAAGTTTCTAGAAGAGTGTCAGCAGCAATACAGTTCAATCATGTTGAAGGTCTATGCATTCATACTTTACCTGTTTATAGGCACCTAACATAATATCCATCCTAATAAACAGGACAGAATCTTGCTAAAACTTCACACCTTAGGATGGAATTACCTTCTATTTCTAGATAACAATTTAAAATGGTTTTCACCCTGAATCTTGAGCAGATCCTTTACTTAAAATAACTGTTGAGTACTTAAGTGTTCACATCCATGCTACTTTGCTTAAGAGCAGTGGTTGTCAACCTGTGGGTCACCCCCTTTGGGGGTCAAACAACCCTTTCACAGGAGTCGCCTAAGACCATCAGAAACCACATATTTCCCAGGGTCTTAGGAACCAAGACACCGCTTCCTTTATCCCTCTCCAGGCAGGTCTGCCCACATGCAGATCTGCCCACATACGAGTATTAAAGGGTCACGACATTAGGAAGGTTGAGAACCACTGCTTGAGAGTAAGACATTTGATGAATGGAGGACTCATTTAACTCAATAACAAAATCTGAGACTTTGAAGGGACTCCAAAGATCATCTAGTTCAATCCATACATAATGGAGCATCCCCATCATGATACACCCAACAACTAGTCATCGAGCCTTTGCTTGGTGACTCCAGGCATTGATGGAATAATCTCTTCTCTAAGCTAAACTTGAACTAATTCCTGTAAAACAGGAATTCAAGGCCCTGCACCATCCTGGTTACCCTCCTCGGATGTTCTCCAGCTTATAATTATGCTCATAATCATTTGTGCTGCCCAGAATTGAACACAATGCTCCAGATGTGGTCTGAACAAGCAAGAGAGGAGATGAGGACATCACACCATCCCTTCAAAAAGAATGTGCTGACTCAGGCAAAGGTGCTTCTTGAATTCTGGTCCCTCTCATTCTGTTTTGCCTATTTCTGGAACTGACTTCTGCCTGAGATCAGGCAGCTGCCTCTTGCTGGCTCTTTTGTTTACTTCATTCTCATCTGCTTTGCCTGCATTCTGAATAACTTTGCTTTAGCTCCCTTAGCAGTTTTTGCTCTTTTCCCCTCAGGCAGAATGTCTAGGTCTACCTGATTATCCCCTGAAGAATTGTACCTTTAATATCCAGCACACTGTTTTTTGCTTATTCTAGTCAATTGCTTTGGGCACTAATTGCCTGCCAGGATCTGGCATTGTCTAGAAACAACATCGTTGCAGTGGATCTGGCTGAAGCTGGGAGTATGGTCCCACACCTGGCTCCCCACACAGAGCAGAACAAGATACCCAAGACAGCACCTTTGCCTGTGAGACTGAATCACTCCATGCCATATAAATTAAATGAGTGTTTACTTATCCTGACCATCATGAACAGAGATGTTCAGTCCAGAAGGCCAACAAAAGTAGGAAACACACATACCATAATATCTGTATATCAGCATAGACATACCACAACTAGGGCTATGGAAGGTTATATTACACCATTGCTCTAGTTGCAATTTCAAGGATGGGGTGCATAGTTTTTCATAAGAAGCCTATCTTGAGAGAGTATTCCATTCCACATTCATAATAAAGAAGTTCAAAAATTGTCCTAATAGTTCATATCTTCTAGCATCAAAGAGAAAACCCCAGCGCTATATTATATGCAAGGGGTCTATGCAAGATGTTTCAGAATACTGCAGTATCTTCAATGTAGTCATTGAGTTAGAGGCTTTTGAACAAGATAGGATCATAGAAATCTAGTTCAACCCCTTCATTAGAAAGCTAAGGAAACTGAGGCCTAGAGTAGTAAAGTGACTTGCTCTAGGTCGCACAGGAAAGCCAAGTAAGAAAGGATTCAAACTAATGCCTTCCGACTTGAAATCCAGTACTCTCTCTGGCACACCACACAACGTCTGCTAAGAGATGAGGAAATGTAAGACTGATGCCATCTAGATGTTGTGTATCAACAACCAGCAAAAGGAATTTTCTTTTTTTTCATTTTCTTTTATTATTGTGAATTTAACAATTCATCAATACACAAACATATCAAGACAAAAAAAGAACTATGCAACTCAACTCTTACATATAGTTCATTTTCTTCAAGTTTAACAAGGCAATAATAACATAGCTCTATGTGTGCTCCTTTCTGTACTTTTTTTCTCATATGCATTTTAAAATATTTTATTATGAAGTTATTTTCCACAATATTTTTCCTCTAGGCCTATGGCCTAAGTGGTTATGAAGTACTTTTTAATTGTCACCCATAGTACCCCAGATGTTTGGAACTTACATGGCATGGACTATAATCTAGAGGTTTTTCAGGAACCTTATACTCTGGCTCAAGAATGACTGAGGATTATTTCTCCTATGAATACCAGAATTTAAGAATTTAGTTTGTGTATAAAGCTCTATGAAAAAGGGAAAGAAACCTCAGCATCCAGGCAAGTACACAGGCTAATAAGATATTAGATACAAGATAGACTTTATTTAACCCTAGCTAACAAAAAAAAAAAAAGATTCATACCTGAACCCATTAAAGTTAAAGCCTATTCTTTCCCCTTCTTTAGTGCACCCCCATATCTCAAGAATTTATTTAAGTCACCAGACTCAGTAGTTCCCTG
Organism: Pseudochirops corinnae; assembly: GCA_028646515.1. Lineage (NCBI taxonomy): Eukaryota > Metazoa > Chordata > Mammalia > Diprotodontia > Pseudocheiridae > Pseudochirops > Pseudochirops corinnae. Next base: position 150,909,123 of record CM053587.1, on the reverse strand, counting down.
GCGGTCTATGTGGTGTCAAACTCAAATAGGGACCACTAATCCATACATAAGAATCCCTCCATGCTACATATTGATTTAGTTTTAAAATGTAGCAATATATATATTTTATTTTATTCATTATGTTAAATATTTCCCAGTTATATTTTAATCTGGTTCTGGCACACTCTCAATTGGGAGTCCCCTGATCATATGCTTGACACCTTTGGTCTATGTCATGATCACTTAGTTGATAGTGCTAAAAGTTGTGTTGTGAATATGCAGGACCCCTTTAAAAGAAAAAAGGCTGCTCATCATTGCACTGTTAATAAGGAGTTAATTCACTCCATTAGCAGTTAGGTTTTTTTAGGTTTTCATGAGATTGACTACATATAGTTGTGGACAGATTTCCCTAACCGTTTTCCAAGGGAATAAAATTTAGAAGGAGCCAGTATGAATCCATGTGTATTAAAACATTGCAACAATTCACTTAAAAGGTAAAAATGTACATTTTCCTCTGAAGGGAAAAATAAGGAAGAGTTACAGTATACTTTTATATATTCATTGATTCTTGTATTTATTTAACAAAATTATATTTCCTGTAATGTACAGTGTGCTGAGCTAGGTAGATGCAGAAAGATATACAAATATAAATAAGGTCATTTCTTCCTCATTCCCCAAGAATACTGTAGTCTTAATCTGGGTGATTAGAAAAGCTATCAGATATATACAACAGAAATTAAGAGTAATGCACATAACAACTGTAAGAAAAAAAAAAAGTTTTGTGAGTTCAAATGGGAAGGAATCATTTACAGGGGGAGAAAGGAATCAGAGAAGCCTGGCCCGTGAAAGTGATTTGAGGTGGGCTTTGAAGGCTGGGTAATATGTTCTCACACCAATTACATATGTCCGGTGGGCTATACCTAATGTTTGAGGAGAAACTTTGTGGAGATTACCAGCATGCTGTCACATATTTATGTTGTACCCAAATATAGGATGTGCATCCTGTAAATTCTAGGCTGTTTTGTGGGAGAAAAGTCTTTGTAAAACTTTTGCTTAATCAAGCTTATCAATAGTTTATTACTGATTATGCCCCAGAAGATATTAAAAATCATTTTCACATTCTGAAGCCATTCCAAGCGAAGTATATTCAGTCTGGAATTTTTTAAATTAAATTCTTCATTTCTTCATAAAATCCCCTACTTTCCAGGATTCCAGTGTGATGAGCATGTTGTGATGATGTTCTCATCTTGTGGTTGACAGGGGGTTAACTTCAGAGACTCTTCTTTTTTTTCCATTTACCAGTTCTCCATTCAGAGAGAGAGAGAGGAAGCAAGCTGGTTACTGGCACCTTCTTATGCCACCATATTAATACTCCTCCTATTCACCTTGTATTTCTTGAGATAAGGGATGAATCCATGAAGAACCTATTTATTCGAAAAGAAAAGCAAAAGTTTCATATCTTGGGGCTACTCATATTTTACCTCACACATGGGGAGGGAAGGAAATGGGGCTTAATGTATGTTGGTGACTAAGGCAAGACCATTAAGTCTATAACTTATCCATAACTTCTGAAAGTCTAAAAAAGCACTGCATTAATCAATTAGAACATCAAAACAAACCATATCACATCTAGAAATGCCCAACCTTTTGGAGTGAGAATGACTATCTCTATCAGACTGTCCGTAAGTTCAGGAATCAAGTAAGAGATTACTTGTGCTAGATGGTGATGACCACCAGGTCAGAGCTTATAAACATGGTAAAGGTCATAGTTACCCACTTTCAAGTTAACAAATAGCATACAGAGATGTCTGTCTATAGGAGAGGGGGCACACTTCATTCATTTTCCAAGAACTCCTACAGAGATGTTGTCTCAGGGCCTCAGACTGGGTTCCCGGAACTAGGTTTATCACACAATTGAACTGTTAACATGTCAAGTGAGATGGCTTCTCTGGTATGTTTATATACATCTGGATAATGCTACTGGGCAAAGAATTCTTGAAAGGTGTCTTGATGGGGGCTATGACCAGATATAACACACACACACTGGCAAAACTGGCTTAACAGTTAAATCCATCTAAGGTAATAACTGTAATATCCAGAGAACGCCACCTGGAAAGTGGAATAAGTGGGAAATATTCAACTGGAGTACCTGGAAATGTCTCCCTCCTCCTTGGACTCGAAGGAACTTGGACTTCTGCAACATTAATGTGGACTAGAATAGGTATGTATATCATGGCATGATTACCCAAAAGGCAGCACAGATATTTGTGATATTTATTTTCTACAGTCTAGAACACAATCCATAAAGGTTAAGGGGTCTGTGATGACTGTAATTACAACTCACAGTATTTGGAGCCCTGGCTTTTTGATCCTGAAGATTAGAAATGGGAGTGTCATTCATTGGAATCACATACATTCTATGGTTTACTTGCTATTCCTTATACATGATGTCTCATCTCCCATCTGCCTTTTCACTGGTCATACTCCATGCCTAGAATGCACTCTTTTCTCAATGTTATGTCTGGGAATGGAGAGAGAGAGGAAATCTTGTAGGCTCCATACCTATAATGGTAGGCAGACAAATTGAGAGATATCTTCCTGCCTAAGTGGAACGACAAGCCCAGGCTCTCTGAGGGGGAAGAGGGAGCTGGACATTGTGACTCTCAGATTGTACCAGCTTTACCCCACCATGCAGCAGAATTCCTGTGGGCAGATTAGAACACAGCATCAGCTGTTATTTAAGTTGGGGCTTGATATTTACATATTGCTACCTAAGTTCTGGCCATATCTACTGTCCCGAGTTCTCCATGGGTGGAGATGGCCAAAAGCATCAAAAATTAATGTTCCATAAAAGGAATATTTCATTCCAAGTCATTACAAAGTCTGAAGGCAGCTATGAGTTTCTACCACAGTCCCTTGGCCTGCTCAATCAACTCTCCTTGCTCCCGTGTTGTCTCTAGGATCTGTTTGGCATTTAAATCTCATCACATCTGGCTCTTTCTTAGCTTTACAGTCTTCTTACACATTACTTCCCTCCACACATTCTATTACTTACTTGCCATTGCTCAGACATGATGTTTCATCTCCCATCTGCCTTTTTGGTGCTCACACTGCATGCCTGGAATGCACTCCTTCCTCAACTCTTTCTACTGGAATCTCTGGTTCCCTTCAAGGATCAGCTCAAGTGTCACATTTTACCAAAAGCCATTTCAGATCCCCCACCTCCCAAGAACTCCCCACTCAAAGTACCTTATTTTCATTTTTTGTGTGTTCTTTATGTTTACGTACGCCCACATCATCTCTCTCAACAAAATACAAGCTTCCTGAACACACAGACTATTTCACTTATTTTATGTTTCACCAGTGACAAATGCTTGTTAGTTGATTGATCAAATAGCAATAACGGAATGTCTCTGACTTCCTACAGAATCTTTTTCATATTGCTCAATGGCTATATTTCCTGTGAGTTAGGGTCTCCTCCAGCGGTCCCCACAAAGATCTTCTGAGCTGTGTGTGTTGGAAGTCACAAGGGGTCGAAATCATTAAAAAACCGTTCATTGGTACAAGAGATACTAAGAGAGTCTCTATTCACATCTGAGCATCAGACCTCAAAACCCTAAAAGCACTTTACTTTTTAATTATTTAATATACTTTTTATGCAATATTGTATATTGTGATGGCTATGCATGTTGATATCTTATTCGCCACTTCACTATAAACTTCTTGAGAGTCATGACTTTGTCTCATTTAAACTTTGCATTGCCATCCAGTATTAAAGAATGTTCTGTAGACACTAGGTGCTAAACACATGTTTGTTGTTGGTGCTAAAACAGGAAATTCCAAAGACTGACCAGGGCCAGTGGAACTAACTTTAACCATCATCTGACATCGGTGTTTGCTTTCAGAAGAATAGGAATTCTTTGAGGCCAGGATCTTGTTATAAAATGTTATAAAACTGGCCTGCTCATTGTTTCTAAGACTTAAGCTATTTATTCAAATCTTCAACATTTTATAGCAGTTTTGGGTATTTTAATCTCTACCCCCACTCCCACTCCTTTATGCAGAGATTTCATCCTGGCATGGTCCATCATAGTCCATCCCGACTCACTTGTTCCAGGAAGGATGTGGGCTCAGACAAATCAATTGCTATGGGTTTCTTTGTTCATTTTTGCATGTCACCAAAGCCAACTTTTCCTGCAGTGCTTTACTGTCTATGAGAAAAATGCATCCTCTGTCTTAAGACATGTCAACATAACGAAGTTTTCTGGAATGTCAACCAGGGACTGACTTCTACGTCTCCACAATCCCTATCTTGTAAGCAGCAGAATACATGACTTCTTACCACAAGTGTCTGTTTCTACTTACGCTGTTGGAGCTATATTTAGCCACGATATGCAGACAGCATAGAAGCCCCAGTCTCTTAGTCCTCAAGAACAATATCATCTACCAAGAGGACTGTGCATACATGGGCCAGGAGGTTTTTGTTATTGTGGGTTTCAAGGAGTTCCCAAACTACCTCTGTAACTACACCCTTTCCAATGGGTGCTAATCCCTGGTCTCTAGTGGGACTCTTTTCTAGGGATGCAAGCTTTCTTAATTACACTACTGCATATTCAACACAAGCCACTTCTGCTCAGGACTTATGACTACACAGATGTTTACAAATCTGGTAGAAAAAATATCAAGTGCTAATTCGCAAAGCTGTGTGGCAATATATGTCCCAGATTATGCTGTGATTTAGGGAGTTTGTACGTTGTAATGAAAAGAGAATCTGAGTGTCAGGAAAGCTGGATTCTAGACCTGGCTCAGTAAATCATGTTACAAGTGAGCACAGGGTGACCTTGGGCAAGTCATTTTATATATCTTATAGTTAACATGAATATAATATTTTAAGGTTTGAAGGGCATTTGCATAATTTATGTCATTTGATCCTCACATCTCTGTGATGTACATACTAATGTTATCCCCATTTTACACAAGAGAAAATTAAGGCTGAACAAGGTGAAGTGACTTGCCCAGGGTCACACAGCTTGTTTCTGTGGCAGGATTTGAACTCAATACTTCTTGACTACAAGCCCAATGCTCTATCTACACTTTGTCACCTATCTAGGACTAAATATCCTTATCAAAAACCACCCCCTACCTAAGACATTTCCTGGACACCTCTTAGCTTCTACAGCCTCTCTACAAAAGTTATCCCACATTTAATTTCTGCATCTTTTGTAGGTAATTGCTTTTTTTCCTCCAGTGACAGAATGTAATCTAATTAAGGGTCTGAACTTACTTGATTTTGTCTTTTTATCCTCAGAATGTAGCACACTGATCAGGACACAGAAGGGCTTAACATTTACTTGGCTGATTTGTAAAAGCTAGGGTTGGCCTAAGTGATGTTATATTGTGTCAGTATAAGAGTGGACCCAATCTTCTCCAAATCAATAAGTGTGTAGTCTGGGAACCTCCATTCTCCTTTCCTATGTAAGGCACCTATTTGAACAGTAACCCAACTGAGAATGCCAGTCCTCTATCTGGCTCCCAATTCTGGAAATATATATAGTACCATCAGGTAGGGAAATAATTCCAGTAAGTTTAGGAAGTGATAGTACATATCAAAAATGATAGTAACAATAATCCCACATGGAGAAAGAAGACAATATGACATTCCTAAAGACCAAAAAAGACACCACCTGAAATCAGTGATTCTGGGTAAATTTAGTGTCCACTTCATTAATTGACTGAATGTGCAAGCCTTTCAAATCTCTATGCCTGATCTGTATTTAAGGATAATTGCCAATAAAAATGAAAAAAAAAAAAAAACACGCAGCATGTGGTTCAATTGAAGTGTTGCTGTGTATACATCTAAAAATTTGCTACCATAATAAGTTCTTTTTAAATTTTCTTTCTAATTTAGAATAAAAGAAGCACTTTGATAATATAGTATAATAAAAATGATTGCACATGAAACTGTAAATCGATTATGTGTAACTTGTTATTCCTTTTTAAATATATAATAAAGTTATCCTATAAATTTCTTTTTTTCCTTTTTTCCTTCCCTCCCCCCATACCCTACAATTACACACACACATACACACACACACACACACATGCACACACACCCAATCATTCCATATATACTTTTATTTATCAGTTCTTTCTCTGGATGCAGAAAGCATCTTCCTTTATATGTGTAGTTAATTTGGGTATTTATAATAGTTAAAATGACTTATTCATTCAAAATTTTTCTTAAAACAATACTGCTGTTACTGTATATAATGATCTCTTGGTTCTACACATTTTACTCTCCATTTCATGCAATATCCAAGTTTCTCTAAGATCACCAAGCTCATCATTTCTTATAGTACAGCAGCATTCCATCACAATCATAACATCACAGCTTGTTCAGTCATTCCTCAATGAATGGGCACCCTCTGTCAATCAATTAACTTAAATTATATTAATTTAATTCTTAATGTAACTCTCTCCTCAAGTCCTATTTTTTTCCTTTTGTTGCCATCAACCCATTATAAACCAGAAGCTTAGATTAAAAAAAAATAAAGTAAAACAAACATAATTAGGACAACAAAACACTGAGGAGCTCTTACAATCTTACCCAATACTAGACAATATGATCACTATAACTAGTGACATATTTTTGTTTTAGAAATGACATACCAAAAAATTTTCACAGAGTTAACATTTAACAGAATGTCAGAATTTGTCATTGAGATAGTTTAAAGCATGTCTTGAAGTTGGAAACTTAGGAATGTTCCTTTTGTTCTGTTCTGTTCTTTCCTTCAGGTGGTCTGTAGATGATTTCACCTGGTGCTTTGCTTTCTCTATAAATCCTGTGTGTTTTTTCTCATTTCGGTTGTTTGTTTGTTTTTGCTGGTCACTTTCTTCTGGGAGGCCTATGATCCTTAAGTGGGCTCTATGTATACTATCTTCAAAACCAATGTGTTTCCCATAAGGAAAGAAAATCACATGTTCTTTTACAAATTACTGCTTTGTGTTTCTCATCTTCCAGATTGCCCTTTACTTCAGAATATTTGTATTCCCAATAGGCTGTTTTCTTATTCAGTTCTTTGAAAAGATGTATCACTATGGATTCAAGTTTTCACTATTTTGCTAAATATTTTTGCTGTGCAATCCAAATATTCTGCCATTTATTCATTTTTAACTTCTTTCAAGATTCTGATTTCTCTCTAGATCTACTCAAGAACATCCTACTGCAGTTGTATACTCTTAACAGGAATCCGCAAGATCTGCTATTTTATTAAGTCTTGGTTCAAGTGCCTTTGTCATTTATATTTATTTAGATGAGTTTACAATTGTTTAGATGACATGATAGCCATCTTCTTTTCTATTTTTATATATTCCCTGTTGATTTAACTGTTTATACTCCATGTTTTCTTTCTCCTGAGAACTTTGGTAGTTTTAGTCTCCGCCCGCCCCCCCCCCCCCGCCTTGTATATTTCTATGTCTTGTTTTCTGATTCCTTCCCCTTTGATGGTAGAATTCCTCTGGTGGGATATCTCAACTTCCTCTCATGTTGAGAATTAATTTTTCAATTGCCTCAAATCCTGGCTCAAGAGACCTCTGGAAGAAAATGATTGGACCTAGCTGGATGCCACTGTCTTTTCCTTCAGTTCCAGTGCAGCACCATATGCTGGTACCTAGACCCAGTTCCTTCTGTTCTTTAGCTGTGTGACTGAGTGTAGCCACCTCTGGTAGAATGTAGTTCTACTTTCTATACTTTTCTCTCTTCTATAAATGGCTAAGTAGAAGAGAGATAGGGTGAAGGCAGGGTGTGCTGGCTACAACAGAAGCAAGAAATTTCTGTATAAATCGAAAAGTACAATCCAATGGATCTAATGTGCCCTGATAGAGTATAGAGGTTACCAGGTAGTGTCTGAATGTGTATGTTAGGGATGAACTTTCTCCATTGTTAATTCTAAGGGTTCTTATCTTGTTATCTTAACCTGAGGAGACAAATATAATTGCTCTAACTGTAGCATCTATTTTTTTTTTGGGGGGGGGAGGAATAGGGGAAAGAAGTAGAAAGGTAAAGAGGATAGGGGCTGGAGAAAATTTCTAGACCTCAGTTTTATTGGCCACATGGAGAATTTTAGAGTCAAAATGAACTTGGAGATTACCAGTCGCACATTCTAATTTTAAGCATAAGGAAAATGAGACATAGATAGTTAAGTAGCTTGTCCAAGGTCACCCTTAGACAATAATAAGTACTATTCCTCCATATTAGTGAATGACTACTTGTAGGTTGACTATGAGATAACTTATACAAGAATGTACTTTATTTAAAAAAAAACACTTTTTTTTTTTGCTAGATCATATAAGTCATATACAGAAAGGTTAATTATTTTGTGGATGTATTTTGTATTCTGTTACTTACCTGAATGAAATTGTTTCAATAAACCATCATATAAGCTGCAAATAGCAACAATTCTGCTTTTTCTTTGCCTATGCTCATCCCAATGCCAAAGTAAATTTACATTTACCTTAAAGACTTCAATGTCTTTATTTTATCTTTATCACAATGGCTAGCATTTATGAAACTATATAAAATATTATTGTTGAAAATGGACAGCATTCCTTTATGTCTGCTCTTACTGGAAAGGTCTCTACCAGGCTTTTTTTTTCCTATTATAGATAATGCTAAGGACACCACTAAATCAGCAAAAAGTGATATTTTTGTTTCTTACTTGTCTATGGATATTCACTCAAATTCTTTTTCTTATCTTATTGTTATAGCTAGCATTTCTAATACTATGTCAAAAAGAAGTGATGACAATGGACATCTTTGTTTTATCTCAAATTTATGGGAAAAAATTCCAGTTTAACTCCATTTCAAATAAGAATGGCCCTTAGTTTTAGATAAATACTGTTTATCATTTTAAAAAAAGACTGATTGATTCCTATATTTTCTAGTGTTTTTAACAGAAAAGAGTGCTGTATTTTGTCAAAAGCTTTATAGATAGATAGAGAGAGATTTTGATATAATCATATGACTTTGTTAATTTAGCTCTTTAAAATTATAATTAAAAATATTTTTATAGAAAACAATAAATGAAAGAAAAATAATGTTAAAGTTTCTCTATCTTTACTACATGAATAGGTATTCAGGCTGGTCAGTCCATAATATTACATATAATCTACCTATAATATACATATTAATCATGTATGTATGTATGTATGTATAAGCTACCACTATCTACCTATATTTCTATAAGGATAATTTCTATAAGGAAATAGATTGTTACTAGCAGGAAGCATGGACCATGACTAATATTTGCATCTCCTCCTGTGCTACTATATATAATGGACACTTAATAAATGGTTGCTAAATGAGTAGTAAATTTCTTGATGGTAGGAACTCCTTTCTTTTTGTCTCTATATCCTCAGTACCTAGCATATTTTCTGAAATGTGGTAAGTACTAAATAAATGCCTATTACTGAGAAATTAACTAATGTGAGATGTTTCTATGATTTGCCTAATCTGGATAGGACATATTCCCAAAGATATTCTCACATGGTGACACCTTGTATACTTCAATAATTATGCACCATTCTTCAGCTGAAGTTGGGAAAAGAGTACTAACAGAGAGGTGAAAGGAGAAAAAAAATTGTATCTTTAATCCTCAAATGGAAAACTATCAAGTTAAACATCAAGAGAAACCACCAAGAATATTTTATGCTGTTAAATTTAGAATTTTGTAGACTCATGAGGTTGAGAAATAATGGAGGAATCCTTTGATCTTAACCATACAAAATCTGCAAAGATAAGTGAGAGAGAAGATACTACAGCACTTTAGCTTTTTAGAATGTAAGATGCTACAGCAAAATCTCACTTTGTTGGTGTTATTGTTGTTTAGTCATTTCAACTGTATCTGACTCTTCATAACCCCATGTGGGATTTTCTTGGTAAAGATACATTTCCTTCTCCAACTTATTGTACAGTTGAGGAAATTAAGGCAAAACTTCACTGGCCCAGGTTAATCATAGAATCCCAAACAGAGAAGAAAACTCAGAAGTCATCTAACTCAACTCATATATGAACAAAAATCACCGGAATTCATCTAGACTTTGCCTAAGTGTCTGGTGAAAGGATTTTCAAGAATCTTGTAACTATACATTTGCAAACATTGAATAATATTGCTACAGCATGAAAGTATACTTCTAGAATAAGGAGTGTAAATTAATATTTTTCTATTCACTTCTGTGAATATTCTATTTCAATTTAATCTTAGTTTTTTTTAAGTTCAAGTTGTGCTTTGCATAGATCACTAATGATTAATGATATGAATAAGAGTAGGTTATAAGTCAATAAGAGTAGGTAATGTTTAAGATTAATTTTTTGTTTCTTTTTTAGAATTAAGAGAACACATGATGTTTACAGTATTTTGATCTATTGACTTTTTCCATTACATATGGGAAGAGACGTATGAAAATCCACATTATCAAACTGCCATAATCAGAAAAAAATTTGGAAATGTCTATTTATTTGAAACTCAGAAAAAATATCAGACCTTATACTGAATATTAAAATATCAAAAACAGATTTTACTTTTACTCCTTATTTGAATTCTGTGTGCGTCTTTATATTTCAAGTGCAATTCTTGTAAGCAACAAATTGTTGGATTTTGCTTACTAATCCATTTTGCTAACCTTTCATTTTATGACTGAGTTCATTCCATTCAAGTTCCCAGTTGTTTCCCCCCATTATCTTCTTATACTTTTGCTCCCTTGTACTCTATTCTCCTTTGTTTATTTCGAGCTATTGCCCTTTCCCCACCCCCCCTTTTAACTATCTCTTCACAAACCCCTCTCCAGACTTTAGTTTCATTTGGGGTTTTTTTTTTGCCTATGACTAATCCCTTGCTAAATCTAATCTATCCCACTTTCCCCTCTTCTCATTTCTATCTGTATCTTCATTGAATTGAATGTATTTCTACACCAAACTCCTTATATGTGTGTATAATCTGATCTCTTTTGACTAATTTAGATGAAAATGAAGTTCAGGTGATATTTGCTTCTCCTGGAATTCTAAAGAATCAATTAAAAATTAATTGAAATAATAACTTCAACAAACTTGCTTTATATAAAGTAAATTCACAGAAATCATCACACTTGCTGTACAGAACTAATAAAATTTATCAGAAAGAGATAAAAAGAAATGGAAATTGTATTTAATATTATCATTGAGTGCATAAAATGCTTGGGATTCTGCTTTACAAAATAAACACAAGAATTATATAAATACAACTCCAAACAAATGTTTACAGAAATACAGACCTATAAATAATTAAAAAGATATTAATTGCTCATGCATAGGATAAGGCAATATACCTAAATCAATTTTCATATTCAATTCCATACCAATCATACTACCAAAGGATTACTTTATAGAACTAGAAAAGATAATAATGAAGTTCACATGGAAGAAAAAAGAGGTAAAGAACCTCAAGAAAAATAATGATAAGAAATGGGAACAAAGGAGCCGAGCCATGCCAGATCTCAAAATGAACTACAAAGTATTAATCATGAAAACAATTCAGTTCTAATTAAAAAGATATTAATCAAAGGAACATATTAGGTATACAACATAGCAAAGCAAATGTATTTAGTACCCTAGTATACAATAAACACAAATAATCCAACTACAGGGTTAGGACTCCTTCTTTGACAAAAACTGCCTGGATAATTGGACAGCAGTATAGAAGAAATCAGATTTAGATCAACACAGCATACTCTATACAAAGGCTTCAAATGGGTTACATGACCTAAATATAAAAGTCCTCATTGTAAGCAAATTAGAGAAACATGGAAAAAAAGTTAACTATCATATATATGAACAGAAGGAAATCTCATGACCAAATTAAGGAGCAGAGAAGACTAGAAGATAAAATGGATAATTTTGGTATAAAATGTAAAAAGTTTTTACACAATCAAATCAAATACAGTTAAGATTGAAAGGGAAATAATGAGGAAAAAATCTTTGTGCGGCAAGTTTCTCAGATAAAGATTTCATTTCCAAAACATACAAGCAACTATTTCAAATCTATATTAATAAGACCAATTTGCCAATTAATAAATGGTTTAAGGATATGAAAGGAAGTTCTCAAGAGAGAAAAACTAGGATATCTTTAGTCATGTGCAAAAAAAAGTTCCAAATCATATTAATTAAAGAAATGCAAATTAAAACAACTCTGAGGTTCCACATTTACAGCCATCAAACCAGCTGACCACATCTCACCAAGTGACCAAAAAGAGAAAATGATAACTGTTGGAGGACCTTTGGGAAAACAAACATGCCAGTGCACTGTTGGCAGACCTGAGAATGAAAGTACCTATTCTGAAAAGCAATTTGCCATTTTATGCTTTGGTCTACCTATACTACTGCTAAGTCTGTACTCAAGAGTGATCAAAAAAAATCTCAAAAGATTTTGGACGTACAAAACAATTTATGAGACTTAAAAATACTACTCGATGGTCATCATCCTGCTTATCATTTCTTATAGCATTCTTCCATTACACATAACAACGTTCCTTGACAGTCATATACCACAAAAAAGCTTCAAGCTATTAAGTAGCAGAACCAGAATTCAGTGCCAGGTCTTCTGTATCCCAGTCTGACATTTTCTCCACTAACCTTTAGGTTTCCTTACAATTTCACAAATCTGTGCCTTTACTCATCTATTCTCTAAGTGTGGGTTGTCTTCCATCTCCCCCTCTTCAGCTGTTAAGTACCCAGAAGCAGAGGTATTAAACTTGTGGTGCAGCCATTACCCAAAAAACTCCCAATTAAAGCCCAATCCTTATTAAAATTTAATTGGGAAATGTTTAATAAAAATATAATACAACATAAATTATGTTAACTTGTCATTTTCTAAATGCTTGAATTATTAAATAAATAAAATAAGTCAATATGAGGCCCATAAGGGTCTGTTTCTATTTAAGTTTGATGCTACTGCTTGCTCCATGAAGCTTTCTCTGATTCCTCCCAGTAACAACCTTCTCTCTTGGACTTCATCCAGCATTTTGTTATTCATTCTCCAATACATTAATTTTATGCTGAGTCTTATATTTGTCTGAATTTGTGTTTCATTCATTTTCTATAGTAAAAATAAAGTGGAGGACAACAGGAACATATACAAACTTTTTATTTCCCCCTATATAGCCCTGTGCTCTATGTACAGAGGTGTTTAATGAATGCATATTGAATATGAGTTAGCTGGGACTCAGACATAGGCCTTCCAATATCCATTTACTAAGGAAGGAAGGAAGAAGGAAGGAGGAAGGAAGGAAATAAGGAAGGAAGAAGGGAGGAAGGAAGGAAAGAAGGAAGTAAGGAAGAAATATGCTTTGGTTAATATTTAACCACCATGAGTTCCTTCTTTGGAGGTGGATATCATTTTTCATCATGAGTGCTTTGAGATTGTCTTGAGAATAACTATGATTTACAGTTGTTTCTTGTGCAGTATTGTTGCTGTGCACAATGTTTTCCTGATTCTTCTCACTCCACTCTGTATCAGTTCATGCAAATCTTTCTAGGTTTTTCTAAAATCATTCTGCTCATCATTTCTTATAGCATTATTCCATTACATTTAGCAATGCTCCATTACAATCACATACCACAACTTGTTCATCCATTCCTCAATTGATGGGCATCCCCTCAATTTCAAATTCTTAGCCACCACAAAAAAGAGCTGCTATAAATATTTTGGAACATTTGGTTCTCATGATAAGCTTTTAACAAATGCTTGCTAACTGCTCGTCCTCTAGAGCAATCTGGTTTGGTCACTTTGCTATAACATCTAAAGAACCCATCAGAGTTGCAATGTGCTATTAACAGTGATGCCTAAAACCTCCCCCAGAAACGTTAATAGATTGTTCATCCAAAGATGCATGTTGTTCTTATTTCAAGGGTTTTAAGGGTCTTAGAATCTCAGGGCCTTTTCACTTTGGCAGTAGTGTACTTTGGAAGATTATTTCTAATACTTGTAAAATATTTGGACAATTCTCTTTGAAAACAGGGATGTATATTTACTAAGCACCAGGAATTAAAATACATCTGAATGCTTAGAGGAAAATAGTTTAAAGACAAATACATGGGTATTCCAGAGAATAAGATTTCTTTTTTTTTTTTTGCTTTAATAATCTATGATTTTATGTATTATTTTGTAAGGGAAAGTTAGCTCTGATAAATCAAAACCACACTACACAGAGTGAAAACATATACTGAAATGAGTCCATTGTATAACATGGGTAAAGTAATTTAATCTCTCTGGGCCTCAGTTTCCTCATCCATAAAATGAGGGATTATATTAGGTAACCACTCAAGTTACTTCAAAGTCAAAACTATGAGCTTTCCCTATTATATCTGTATACTGAAATCCTTTTTCAATCATTCTCTGAAAAGTATAGGTCAATGAGGAAAAGAGGTTCAGGAAAAGAAGAAAATCATCTTCTTTCCTCAAGTCCTTTTTTATGTCTGGATAGCATTCCTGCTATAACCTTTTTTCTCTTCTTCTACTGCGTTACTGTATGATAGCAAGTCATTTTCCTGGTTGGCTGGGGTATAGTTGAGGGCATTCAACCTTGACTTTGGCACTCACTTGCTCTCCCATTCAAGACTACCTTCTGCTAACCTGAATTAGATTTAACAGAGCTCCAGTCAGCCACAAAGCAAAAGATCAGTGGAATCTTAGAGAACTCCTTCCAAAATTTCATGAGCTTTTTCAGTCAGTCAACTAGCATTTATAAAGCACCTAATATGTGTGAGACATTGTGCTAAGTACTGGGGATACAAAAAAAAGCAAAATATAGAACCTGCTCTAAAAAAGTTCACAATTTAGTGGGGGAAACAACATGCAAACACACAAGTAAACCAGGTACATGCAGGATAAATTAAGACAGTGGTTCTCAACCTTCCTAATGCCACGACCCTTTAATACTCATATGTGGGCGGACCCACCTGGAGACGGATAGAGGAGCAGCGTCTCGGTTCCTAAGATCATCCGAAATATATGTTTTCCAATGGCCTTAAGCGACTCCTGTGAAAGGGTTGATCGACCCCCAAAGGTTGCAACCCACAGGTTGAGAACCACTGACTTAAGAGATAAGCACAGAGCTAAGGGACAAACATTAAAGGTGACTGGGAAAGGCTTCCTGTAGAAGATGGGATTTTAACTCAGACTGGAAGGAAGCCAAAGAAGTCAAGAAGCAGAAATGAGGAAAAAGAATTCCAGGTATGGAGGATATCCAGTGAAAATCATGAAGTGGGGATATGGAATAAGTTGCTCAAGGAAGAACATGGACAGAACAGTCATGGGGAGGAGAATAGCTGGGGTAAGGTATAAGAAAACTGGAAATATTTACCAAGAGAATGGGACAGATTACGAAGGGCTTTCAATACCAGAGGATCTTATATTTGAAGGTGGAAGTGATAGGGAATCACTGGAGTTGGCCGAGTAGGGGATGGCGTGCCATGGTCACATCTGTACTTTAGGAAAAAAACAATCTGACAGATAAGTAGAGAATAGACTGGAGTAAGGAGAGACTTGAGACAGGGAGACCAACAAGCAGACTATTACAATAGTCCAATATTTATAGCAGCTCTTTTTTGTGGTGGCTAAGAATTTGAAATTGAGGGGATGCCCATCAATTGAGGAATGGATGAACAAGTTGTGGTATGTGATTGTAATGGAGCATTGCTAAATGTAATGGAATAATGCTATAAGAAATGATGAGCAGAATGATTTTAGAACAGTGCACTATTACAATAGTTTATTACAATAAAGAGAAATTACAATATTACAATATTACAATAGCATATGTGAAATGATAGGGCTTTTTAAAAATTTAGACTTCAATCTAGATAACATAGTATTAGATACTCTATTAGATACAATAGATGAAATGCATCCTGACATCAACCAGTCAATCTCATGCCACACTAAGTTCTACCAAGGGTTATACCATCAGTGTGAGGCAATGAGGATCTGTACTAGGGTGGTGGCAATGTCAAAGGACAGAAGGGAGCATATATGAGAGATGTAACTAAGCCTGACAAGCTCTGGCTACAGATCAGATACAGGTGGTGAGAAAGAGAGACTACAGCTTTAAGGATAACATGTAGGTTGCCAGTATGGGTGTTTAAGAGGATAATGGTAGCCTTGACAGTAATAGTAAAGTTAAACAGTAAGGAAGATTTGGGGGAACAAATAATGAGTTCAGCTTTGGACATGCTGGGTTTAAGAAGCATGCAGGATATCTAGTTTGAAACGTTCAATAAGCATCTGAAGATGTGAGAATGGGGGTCAGCGAAGAGATTAGGGGTGAACAAGCAGGTCTGATAATCATCAATGATAATTTAATCTGAGAGTTGATAAAATCCCCAAGAGAATTAGAATAGAGGAAAAAGAGAAGAGGGCCCATGTGGTACACCCTAGTTTTAGCAAGTGCGACTCCGATGAAGTTCTGGTAAAGGAGCCTTAGAACAAGTGGTCAGAGAGGTAGGACATTGCTTCTGATTATTTCCCTAAGACATTATTCTAATCTTTTCCCTGTGGATACCTTATAAGGAGATGAAATGCATCCTGACATCAACCAGTCAATCTCATGCCACACTAAGTTCTACCAAGGGTTATACCATCAGTTAAAGAAATCATCTTTTTTTTTTTTTCCTATTCCCTACAATCGTGCAAACAGAATCACAAACATTCACATTTCTGGTTAAACCCTTAACTAAAGACCAAATTAATAAGGGGTAGGGCAGAGAGATGGCTATATATGTATTCCTGCAGATATTCAAACAAAAAGTAGTAATTTCTTCTAACTTTGTTTTTTTTTTTTTTTCAGGATCTTGTTGTGAGAAAGGGTGCTTTCGAAGCAAAAACATTTAGTAATGTTGAAGGACTATATATACCTGGGCTATTTAATGATATACACCATGGGCAGTGAAAAATAATACAAAAAGATTTTATAATCTCTAAAAACATGGGAAAATGATATGAAACAACAGAAGAAGCATCTGCTTGTAAGATATCCATGCACAATTCTCTAGGTCTTTGCATGAACTTTACCTGAAATGCAGATCCCTACCCCCACTGTCTCATATATAAGGCGCTTCTTAATTCCCCTCCTCCATCTGACAGGATCTTTACCCGGTCCCATACTAATTTGAATTGAATTTGAATCCTAAAATTTTCAGTGTCATTTTAAACTTTAATAGCATAAAACTGCGCTGAGAGTTTTGGGATACCTTTTATTTTGCATTGACTTACTGATGTGTAACTAGGCTTCCACTGGAACCTGGTGTGGTTTTGCATGCTACTATGTAAGCGGATGGAGTCATGAATGCCATTTGGTACTGGCAATGCTGGGTAAATTTCACTACACAATTTTACTTCCCAGTAGAACGTAAACGCTTTGAGGGCAAGTTCTGATTTTTGTTATTGTTGTCTGTGTTTGTATTTCCTAGTCCTGGCAGAGTACCAACAGAGAACAAGTGCTTAGTAAATGCTTATTGAATGGATGGATGAAAGAATGTAGAAAGAAATGGGTCTAGATTCTTCTTTTCATTGAAGTCACTGATTGACCTATATCTGGTCTGCTTTTGTTTTAGGCTATGGGTGCAAAGGCCAATTATTACAGATCTCCTTGAGCAAATTACTTCTAACTTGGCCTCTCGTCCACCTATTTCATTCTAGGACACTTGCATATGTGAAATGATAGGGCTCTTTAAAAATTTAGACTTCAATCTAGATAACATAGTATTAGATACTTCAAGTTTCTTCCTTAATAAAAAAAGCATAATTTAACACATCATGTTTCATTTACAGCATTTTAAATAAATCTCTCTTTTTCAATTGCCTCACTTGATCCCTTTTTCTCTGCAATTTTACATGGGTGCCCAAATTTCTATCCAAATTCACCTTTGAAAGACAAAACAAGATTTTAAGTACTTATTTTTTTTTAATGGAGCAACACCTAAGTCTGCACGACTCAGAAAATATACCTTCAAGTTTGCTTTACTTTTTAATTGCTCTTGTTCTAGAGTTGAGTGTTCTTAGTAAGTGTCATGCTGTTTGCCAAGAACTGAAGGTGAAGAGGAATAATAACAAGAGGCTACTTGAGAACAGAACCAAGGAAGAAATTAACTTAAAGAGAAATGAGAAACTGAGAAAGGCATAGAAAACAACAACAACAAGCTCAATATCATCGAGTCATTAGTTGTCATTGTATGAGTCAATGCTAAACCCCAGCAACTGCTTTTGACTTTTGTAAATAAATTCATGGCAGTATTCCACTCTGGCAGACCTGAAATGTGGGCTAAGTAATTAACCTTCAGGTTGTCAGAACTGATACTCCGTCATCATCACAATGTCACCACTGGTGTAAACCCCAAAGGAAAACATAATTCTTGTTGCTGTCACTCTCATTTGTGGACCCAAATCTCACAAAGTTTTTTAAGGTTCATTTTAAATGCAGAATCCTGTCTAGAATT
The DNA here is from genome assembly GCA_028646515.1 of Pseudochirops corinnae. Classification (NCBI taxonomy): domain Eukaryota; kingdom Metazoa; phylum Chordata; class Mammalia; order Diprotodontia; family Pseudocheiridae; genus Pseudochirops; species Pseudochirops corinnae. Next base: position 150,890,621 of record CM053587.1, on the reverse strand, counting down.
TTTTTTTAAATTTTTTAAAATAGAATAAGTGAGCTGAAGTGTCTTCTGAATAATAATGTTTAGGGATGGGGGTGGTCCAGATTTAGGTATCATATGATTACATGCAGTATCTAATCCAAATTATTTACTGATTAGTTGAGACATTTCCCACATTCTCTCAGCACACTGACATCTATTTGAAATTTTTTTATTTAATGCACTACAGAATTCTAATGAATCCCCAAACAGACGAGAAGCTCCAAAACATTTTAACTAAATTCTTTTGGGCAGTTTCTTTCCCAATATGCACTTCTCAACCAATACAAGAGGAAAGTGAGAAAATTCTAAAACCTAATTCCTACCCTAGGTATGCTGGTAGTCAAATAAATGAAATCATTTTCTATAATAACTTGCAAATCATAAATCATGACTTGGAAGGCGACTGGCAAGGCTGCAAGAGAATTAAAATGTTTATTCAACTGATGAACAAAATCCATTTGTACCCCGGGTATATTCTTCTACGGGTTCTATTCACTCGCTCTGAGCACTAATTTTCTCTGTTGTCCTCATTCCCAGCATTGGTTGGGATGTAGCTAGGCCGATGTAGGCATAAATAGCTCCTGCAGGCTGTATAAAGTGTTGTTAGGCAGAGCAGTGTCATGACTTTGCCTTACACTATTAATTTATTCCTAATGACAGGGCTTGAGTAAACAAGTGCTGGAAAAGCCTACCTCTTAAGGTAGATGTAGCTAACCTTCTGAATCATTGATACATTACTAGACCACTTATTGGGCTTTCTGACTAACTACTAGTTTCCCTACAGCTTGTCAGAAAGAGTATATGAAAGCATGGCTTATTCAGTTTTCATTAAAACATTTTAAGTCCAGCATTAGCTCTTATTTTAGGGTTACATTCACACTTCAAGGCTCTTCAGACAGGACGACCCTGCAGAATGTATGCAGACCAAATAGAAAGTGAAGGCTTAGTAATGAATGCAATATGGAATTTTTTTTTAAAGATTTGAGATAACGGGTTACATTTTTTTTTATTATTTCTTCTCAGGAAGATAACAAGAGCCATATATTCCGATTCTAAAAATGATTTGCAGAGAAGAAAAGACTTGTTTTATCTTGCCCCCGTAATAGATTTTTTTTTCTTTTGCTGAATTCTCTGCGTGAATAACGAGAATGGCAGCCATTTTCTCCCAGCTCAACATCAAAACTCCTTTCATCTGCTGTCTAAATGCAAACAAAGCAAACCTTCCACCAGGCCTTTCTTTCCAGATAAATTAAAACTCTCATGTCCTAGGGCCTAAATCAAGCCTACAGGCCTTCCCTAGATAAATCCTCTCTCAACCTGAAATCTTCTTGCCACACGTGCTCCTTGTAAGATAATTTTGCAGTAGCTAATCAATAATGCAACAGTAAATTGCATTTAAATAAACATTAGCACCCCCTCTTAATGAATAAAACCTCATCTGCAATTTGTCAAAGTCAGAAGTACTGGACTCTTTTGATATTCATTAGAATATTGGAAATTGGAGCTTTGACAGGCTTTATGTACATTGCAATTACAATTTTATGTGTGCATGTGCCTGCACATATGCGTATATGTCTCTGTCCACCACTGAAAGTCTTGTTTTTTTTACATTCCTGAATGAATCGTGGCACAGCAGAAGGTTTCTGAATTTGAAGTCATGTTCCTGCTACCACCATGGTTAAAAATATATAGTCAGATAGTCCTGCTTTCCATTGCAAATTAAGAGGCAATGAAGTTGTACTATACATTATAAATTTTTCCCCCTATGTATCTAATTTAAATTCCCTGGCTAGATGGGGGAAATGGTAGCTATTTTATGCAATTTATGTTGATGAAGGAATGGGCTTTATTTTGTGTTTTATAGGTCATCATTTTTGTATTGAGGTTTAATAGAACAAAGATTCTTCTTATTTAGAAATTCTGAAGTAATCATAATAGTTTATTAAAAGAATAATTGTCTTTCATTGGTCTAAAAATTTACATCATAATATAGATTGCAATTGTAACATGGAGTCTAACTAGTGGCATTTCCTAAGATCCAGATCAATGGCTTTAAATAAATATTCTCTTTAGGGAGGCTGAGGATCCTTATTGCTCACTGCAATTTAAAACTGATCAAGCACCATATTAAGTAATGTGCCACAGGTAACTCTGTGCAAAGGACAAAACTCTGCAATACCATGCTGACAAAGGAAACGGGAAGTCTTTTCCTATTTTTTTTCTAGACTTCTGTAATAATAATTTTAAAATTCTAAGTATAATTGCTCTCCACTGAGCTATGAAGTTATTCTGCTAAGTCTAAAGATGTCTAGAAGTGAAATGCAAAACAAAAGAATAATAGTTTGGAACCAAGCAAAGAAATGGCAAGTCCTTCGTGTTTCAGTCCATTGGAGAATTTGTTGTTTTCAGCATGACAGAAGTTTAAACTATGCAAATATAGGGACAAATGAAATGGTGATACTGCCTCTGTTGTCTTAGAAATATTCTGAGGAGAATAGTACTTGTTGCAAATAATGAAACAAACTGCAATTCTGTGAAAGAGGTAGTGAGAATTGCACTGAATCATGAGTCAGAAGGCTTGGGTACTAATCTCAGCTTCATCACTTAGAAGTAGCATAATGTTGGGCAAGTCAAAATGGTAGCTTCTGTCCTGCTAGCTATCCCACAGATTTGTTCTGATGTTCAAATGAGATAACAGAACCTCAGAGTTGGAAGCCATCCTACCTTCTTCTGTGCCCAAATAAAAGCCAATCAACAATCAAAAAGTATTTGAGTCCTTACTTTATGCCAGACTCTATGATATGTGCTGAAGAAGCAGGGAAAAAAATAACCTCTGCCCTCAAAGAGTTTATATTCTGAAGAGAAATTTTGCATATATGTATATATGTAAAAATAAAATGCATTTAGAATGGAAGGTAACTTTGTACTGAAAAATTATCACCTAGCCTTTGCTTGAAGATCTCCTGTAAGAGGGAACATATGTCCTAAGGCAGATTGTTTACCTTCCAACAGTTTCAAAGTTTTGTGTTTCTGTCATTGTTGTTGTTAATTAATGCAATTGTTACCCCCTTTGTAATTTTCATCCTTGCTCCTTATTCTCTCCTCTGGGACCAAATAGAATGTATCTAATGTTTCTTCCACATGACAGCCTTTTAAATATCCAAAGACACTATCACGTCCCATGATATCTTCTCATGCCCAACCTAAGTGTCCCTATTTCCTTCAAACAGTATAGTCCTGAGGCCCTTCAATATCAATCTGGCTGGATGCATTTCAGCTTATCCAAGCCATTATTAAAAATAGCTCCTAGAATTAACATGGTACTACAGATGAGATATTCGCAGGGCAGGAGACAACAAGGCTTATTACCTCTCTATTCCTACATACTATGTTCCACTTCATGTGGACAGAGATTGTTTAAATTTCTTTGCTGTTCTCTCACACTTTTTTCTAGTATAAAATTTGTAATTTATTAAACCCCTAAGATCTTTTTCAGAAGAAAAGCTGTATAGTTGTATTGTTAATGTATTTTTGCTTAATTGGAAGATCTTTCTCATTCATTAATAGACCCATGTGACCTGCTTATTTCACATGGTAGCCTAAGTCACATGAGTCTGAGTCACATGAAGTCTGTGGTAGGAGGAGCTTGCTAAATGGGTGGAGCAGAGGCCAGGGGAAGTCGGTCAGAGCAGTTAGAGCTGAGGGAGAGAGAGGAAAGAGGTGTGAGTGTGTGTTTGTTGGAAGGCCCCAGCAGGTAAAAAGAAGGCTTTGGGATGGCGGCACCCCCTGCAGTGTTATGGTGTATATATTTTTCTGTTGCTATGATGGATTTGGCTTTCTGGTATTTGAATAAATGTTTTGGTTCTGTCTTCCATGTGGAGAGTCTGTTATATTTTGCAGTTCAGAATTATGCCAGCATATTCATAGCCGCCATAGGCATTGTGATTATTGTGTTGGTGCTACAGTAGCCAAAACTCCCTCTCCCATGAAGCTGATTTTTAAAATCCATTTTACATATATTTATATATCTTTTTATTGAATTTCAAAGGTACTCTTTTTTGTCCCCTCCCTACTCTCCAGCTCTCCATTGGTGTCTTGTTTTCCCTTATCAGAAAGTAAAATCAACCTTTAAAGACTGAGAGAAGTAGAATATGTTATAGTATAGGTAGGTATATAGCATAATTCGAATGATACAAAATAATAACCATAAACAATTAAATGTTAACTTTAAAGTAAGACTCTGGTGGAGTACCCCAAGTATCTGTACTTTACCTTTTCCAATTTGAAAATTTTATCAATGTCTTGTATTGTAGATGGCATGATTATCATATATGTAGATGACACAAAGGTGGGAGTGACTGCTTATATACAGATAGAAAATAAGATTAAAGGAGATATTGATATTCTAGATTAGAAGTCAGAAAACTATGACTCCTGACCAAATCTGACTTCTCTTAGCTTTTGGATGGTTCTCTTTAACATTTTTGTCTTTCCTAGTACAAAGAGCATTGACCTTCACAGAGGAAACAGAAGTATTATAAGAACTGAGTAGCCCTTACTTCTTTCTGATAGAGGTTTTCATCTCACCAATCTCAAGCAGAAGTCCTTTCTCTTTGTTCATATTCTTTTCTCTCCCAATATAGCCTTTTAAAATCCAACCCTTTCCCATCTTGTGCTTATCTTTCCTAGCCAGCCTGGGTTTATTCTGAGGTTCATTTTTCCTCATAGGCTTCTTACAGGATGATGTAATGATTTTGTATTCATCTTCTATCATGGGCCTTTGCTTCCATCTTCTTCTGTGTGTGTGTGTATGTGTGTGTGTGTGCATGGTAAAAATTATATTGATTGGTGACTTCCCAGTGTATTTGCATCGATATATTTAGAGGAGTACACTCTTTCTTCATCATCAGAACTGTTTCTCTTCTTTTTTTTGTTTTTCATAATTTCATCTTTGGAAGCTTTCCAGTCCCTCCTGGGCTAACCTCTCCTGCAGAATATTATATCATGAGATCCTAGCTATACTTTCACTGAAGTCTTTGAAATCTCTCCTCACGTCTAGAGGGCATACTAAATTATGTCTGGCTTTACTCTCCTTCCCTACCACAAATTCCAAGATGGAATGATCCCTTTTCCCTAGGATTTCTATTACTTATGCTCCAGCACCTAGTTTTTTCCTTCTTGGTAACAATCAAATGATGTACATAAAAATATTTTTAAAAATTTGAAGTGCTATATAAGTTATAAGATGTTATCGCTTTTTTCCTAAACAATATCCCCTATATAGGAATTAATAGCTTTTTCACAAGGAAAATCATATACAAATAGTACCCAGTGAATTAATAAAAACTACAAGTCTCTATAACTACCAAATAGACTACTAGTGAGTACCCCTTCCTTGGTAGCATGCTGCTTCCTTAGTTCATATTTCAAAATATTATCAATCATTCTATTATGTACAATATACAAGATGCATTCAATGGGCTGCATACAGTAAAATGTAAGAACCTTGGAAAAAGAGGTTTGTTTCATTTTGTTGTTTCCTAAGTAGCTAACACAGTGCCCTGAAAGTAGTATGTGCTGAACAAATGGGGTTTTTTGTTAGTTTGTTAAAATACATTTACATTCATCAATGGAAAAAACTAAGCAGATTAATAAACACACAGAATCAATCCATTTAAAAGAAATATTGTATGTATTCACATATCTAATGAAACCTGTGCTATGGAAAAATGACATTTCAAGGACAAATTGGCAGCCCTAACTATTGAGATCTCCAGAAGTGGAATGGGTTGACTTTTAAAATAGCAGGTTCTTTCTCACTGCCTTTAAGCAATGGTTGGATGACCACTTCCTGAGTATTCTCTTGGGAGGATTCTTGCTAAAGTATGGTTGGACTTGGTGTACTCTGAGGTTTCCTTACAGTTCTAAGATTCTGTCTTTCTCTAACAATTCAAAATTACTTTCTTTGAAAGGAAGAAAGCATTTACTAAGCCCTTATTATGTACCAGGCACCATGATAAGCACTTTCAAATATTATCTCATTTGAGCCTCACAACAACGCCAGGATGTAAGTGTTATTATCATCCTCATTTTACTTTTGAAGAAAGTACAGTTAAGAAAAGATAAGTGATTTGCACAGGGTCACACAGCTAATAAGTGACTGAGGTCATACTTGAACTCACGTCTTCTTGACTCAAAGTCCAGAACTCTATGCACTGTGCCACCTAGTTTGCCATGAAAATCAGATGTTTGGTGTTCTATTTTTGGCCCTTTCTAGTGGTTTCAACTCACCCTCACTGTTTAGAGGACCAAAAGAGATAACAAATACAAAGTGCTTTATAAACCCTTAACTGATACATAAGTGCTAGCTTTTGTTTTATTATTTTTCTGCTATTCTGTAAGTAGGAGAGAAAACACAATAAGGCATAGTGGATAGTGTCAGACTTTCATTCAAAGTGATTTTAGTTCAAATCCTACCTCTGATCTTTATCAGCTATGTGACCCTGAGCACATCAGCACATCACAGATTGTGAGAAGCACTGGTCAAGGGGATTACCTCTTCTGCAAGTTACCTATGTTGACAAAAGCACAAATCCTACACAAATCATACTGAAGAGTAATCATTTACAAAAATTAAGCCTCCATTTAAAACTTGAAAAGTTTGCAACTCTGTCACAGTAATTAAAGTTCAGAATCTATAAATACCTTTCCAGATTAGTCTGGAGGCATTTAAGATGGACAATTCTACTTATTATTTGAATTTTGACATAGTGTTTAAGAGAGTACCTGTCAGGGCTTTGCTAGACTTCTGAAATTGCACAGAAAGAAGGTGAATTGGACCGAATCATTTCTCTGGCCTACCATCTCTTTATCAATCTGCCTCATGTAATAAACCAACACTGAGTGAGTTTGCAGCGTTAGTACTCAATTCTGATCTCTGGAGTTACACGTGAAACTTTGGGTCATGCAACAGCCATGCTTATGTACACAAATCAGGGAGTTAACCTTTCACTACCCAATTTGTCCATGCAAATATTGTCATTATTTGCACGGACTCCAGCAGGTATAATTTTGTTGGCAAGGTTAAGGTCCTTTTGAAAATTTGTGTTGGTGTATCAACACTTTTTTTTTTTAAGTATGATTCCTTTTGGGGAAGGACGTATAAATTAAGAGGGCAGCAACTTAATGTTTCATGATCTTTCTATTTAGAAGAGACTGGATCATCTCTGACTTTTAAAAACTAAGCAAGTTTCAGATTAGCCCACACAGTTCTTGGATGAATGGCATTAGGAATACCTGATGTGCTTATTTTCTGTGACAGCAATAGCTGGGTGCCAAAGGGGCAATACTCTCCCAGATCATTTAACTAGAACACAATTCAGCACCTACTGCAAGACACACTGCAGACTCTGAAGAAGTATTAATTGATAATGATGATGTGGGTGCTTGGGCTGGGAGGTCTCTAGACTGAGAAGCATTAGAAATGCATATACACTGCACAAATGAATGTGGGGTATGTAGTAGGTGGAGTAGGACAATGGCGTTTTTGTTAATACAGGTGAGAGCCCACAGGCATGTACTACTGCTTTTACAAATAGACTTGTCCGGAAAATTTTCATTTCCAGGTCTTAAAAAACAATAGTACTAATTTTTAAGTTATACTCACAAATTTTGTTGTTGGTGCTGTTGAGTTGTTTTCATTAATGTCCATATCCATCTCTGTTTGAGGTTTTCTTAGCAGAGATAGTAGAGTGGTTTATCATTTCCTTCTCAAGCTCATTTTATAGATGACGAATTAAGGCAAACAAGGTTAAGTGACTTGCCCAGAGTCACACAGCTAGTAAGTATCTGAGGCCAGACTTGAACTCAGGAAGATGGGTCTTACTGATTCGAAGTCCAGCACTCTATCCACTGTGCCACCTAGCTGACCACACTCATAATTAATGGATTTCTTTAAATATCTTAAAACATTAGCTTAAATAAGATTATTAAAAAGTGGTGGGTTTAATAGAAAAATAACTTTCACTGGTTATTATTAAGTTCATCCTACAGAAGGTAAGAGCCAACTAACCAATGATTTGGCAGTTACATGGCTCAGTGGATAGAGCTCTGGACCTGGAATCAGAAAGACCTGAGTTCAAATGTGACCTCTGAGTGCCTCTGGATAAGTCACTGACCTCTTTCTGTCTCGGTTTACTCGACTATAAAGTGGGGATAATAATAGTAACTTCCTCCCAAGGTTGTTCTATCATATGAGAACATATGTGTAAAGTACTCAGCATATGCCTGACACATAGAAGATACGTAATAAAAACTTGTAAAAAAAAAAAAAGTATCCTATTATTCCAAAAGATCTGTGATCTCATAGGTACCTCCTCCTCTATGGCAAAACAAAACCTCTCTCTGACTTTTTATCTTGTGCTAACCTGTGTACTTCTTTAAATCATCCATCTATCCATCAATCAATCAGGCAATTATTAAGCACCTAATATATGTCGATCACTGTGGTTATAGGGGAAAAAAAAGTAAAAGTCCCTGCCCCCAAAAATCTTCTATTCTAAGGGGAAGAAAGTATGTGCATAAATGCATATATAAGATACATACAGAATATATAGGAGATAAGCAGAGGGGGCAGGGAAACCAGGAACAGCATCAAAGAGGATTGGGACAGTCCCTTCACAAAATTATAAGATCGAAGCTCACAGAACCATAGATTTAGAGCTGGAAAGTACCTTAGAGATCATCAAGTCCAACCTTCCTTTTACAGATGAGGAAACCAAGGCCCAGAGAGGCTGAATGATTTGCCCAGGTTCACACAATAAGAGTCTAAAACAGCATTTACACTCAGGTTTTTCCAACTTTAAGTACAGCATTCTTCTCACTACCCCAAACTGGCATTTGAACTAAGTCTTGATGGAACTCAGGGATTCTAAGAGGCTAAGGTACAGAAGGTCATTTCCAGCATAGAAGACTGGTAGAGGATTGTGCCAGCCTTCATTCTTGATACATGTATTGCCCACCTATTTTCAGTCATACACATCCTTGATATTCGCTTTTATGCCACTGACCGAATGCGAGTCATCACTTGCAGTATGTTTCAGTCTCTGTAATGCTACAACATGCCTTTCTATTTTCTTGTCTGGTTATGTGAAATTTTGATTCTTCTGAGGTAATGATATTCTATGATTTGTCACCAAAGAGCATCATCAGTTAAATATAATCCCTTGTTGCACTAAAAGAACCTTAAAAAAAAAAAAGTTTTGAGCAGGGAGAATAAAATACAGTTTTAAATTCTCTGTTTAAATAAGTATATGCATATTTTAAATTCATGCAATAATCTTATATATCATCAGCACCATCTTAGCACATACATAGCATTTTAAGGTTTGCAAAGCCTTATAGATAAGTTATTTCTCTTGATCCAAGTGAAGTAAATGCTATTATCCCTACCTTTTTGATGCAGAAGCCGAGGCTGGGAGTGCTCAAATGCTTTGCCCAGAATCAAACAGCTAGTAAATGTCTGAGGCAAGATTCAAACTCAGGTCTTTCTGATTCCAAAGTCAGTATTAGAGATAACTACATTGAATGACCTGCTAAGAACATTACTAAAGACATCTAAAAAAAAAATGCTGAGCTAAGGTGTCTGTAACCAGAGTCACAGAGGAGCTCCTATGCATAGTCCAAATAGGAAAAAGTATTCCCTATTACAAATGAGTCCCTCCAAATGTTCCTATATACAGATGACACTGTACCAATTCCATTTAGTACAGAAATGGGCTCAATTTATTCAATTTATTTATTGAATTTATTTATTTGTTTATTGAAATTTATTCAAAAGAGACCAACCTAAGTCATTTACACAGGGGGGAAAAATACTTTCCATTTTTATTTTCCCCAAATGAAAGTCAATCTGAATTTACTTTTAAATGACTTCAAAAAGTGAATTAAAGCACCTGAGCAAGAGGGAAAAAAGTCAGGATTGCAATAGCTGAAGATAAACCCAAAATTCTGCTGGAAATTAAAGCTTCAGACTCAAAAATCCAGTACAGTACTTGTATTTCTTGGATTCTTAGAATCCACTTTACTTTTGGACACTAAGATATTCATAATTTTTAAATAAGAGTTAAAGAAAAAGGAAAAATTCAGAACCTTTACTGTAAAAAAAAACAAAACAGAGCATCTAGCAGGGACATAAGAGTTTTAGAATTAAAGGGGCCTTAGACTTTTATCTAATTCAAGTGCCTCTTGTTATAGATGAGTAAACTGATGAATTTGATTTAACTGACAAATTTGATTTAAACACTTAAACTGAAGACTTTGTTTACCCAAAACATAATGACTTGCACATGGAGCTTAATAAATGCTTGTTGAATTGTAATGAAATGGATTAGAATGCCTTGTGAATGACTTGGCAAGCTACTTCATTTCTCTTGGTGAGTTTCCCCATTTTTTTTTAATTAGGAGGCAGGATTATTTAATCTCTAAGGTCTTTTCCTGATAAATCTAACTGAAAAATTGTCTGCAAATAAATTTGGGGGACTTCCCAGAAGTCAGAAGTTTGAGTGTGAAAGTATTTACAGGTCCTGAAGTTTAAAGGATTTAGGTGGCACAATGGATAGAGTGTTGGACCTGAAGTCAGAAAGATTTATCTTTGTGAATTCAAACCTGGCCTCAGACACTTATCAGATGTGTGACTCTGGGCTAGTCACTTCATACTGTTTGCCTTAGTTCCTCATTTGTAGAACAAGATGGAGAAGGAAATGGAAAACCAACTCAGTATCGTTGCAAAGAAAATCCCAAACAGGGTCACAAAGAGTCAGACATGACTGAAATGACTGAACAACAACAGCAAAACTGATACCCAGAGAAAAGAAAATCAATTGCTTAAAAATATCTAGTTAGGGAAGAAGTAGGACAAGAACTACAATCTCAGGTCTCCCAGTTCAGTAGTCTTTCCATTAAATGCAATGGATTTCTATATAAAAGAAATTTCATAAATATCTGCAAAAACTATGAGTGCAGACACAAGATATTAAAGCAGGAAGAATTAACTCCTGTAACTCCTAACTCCTAGAGTTGGGCCACCTTACAAAAAATAAATTGAAATAATTTAAAGGAAGCATTGTTTTTCTCTAAAATATCATGTAATTAGTTTCTTGTTTTAAATAAATTACTTGGTTATTCTATTTCTAATCCAAACAATGGTACTGTTTATATTCCTAAAGCAATCCTGAAAAGAAAAAAAAATTCTAGGACAGACTTGCATTCCCTTTACTTTCTCCCTACAAAATCAGGTGACTTTAGAATCATATAATCTCAGAGTTGGAAGAGACCTCATAAATCTTCTAGATCAACTTTCATCTGATCAGATATTCTCTCAAAAACACTTCTAATAAGAGGTCATTGATTCTCCCCTTAAAGAACTGCAGTGATTAAGATTCCAAGGGCTTCAGTGGCAGTCTATTCCATTCTGGAATCACTCTAATTGACAGGAAGAGTTTCATCACATTAATCCTAAATCTGGTTCTCTGTATCTTTCATCCATTATTCTAAACTCTGTCGTTTGCCACAAAGCAGGAAAAAAAAATCTAATTCCTATTCCAGAGGACAACCCTACTTGAAGACAGCTACAGGTCCTTGCTGGAAAATATTCCTGGCTCCTTCAACCCATCTTCATATAACTTCTTCTTGTCCCCCAACAATCAAGGCTACCCAGTTCTAGATCCTTAACATTTTCTCAATGACATTCATAAAATGTGGCACCCATAATAAACATGACACTTTCTTTTGGGACTAACCACAAATTTTAGGTGTTTTTATATGTCAACTGGGCCTCAACAACAGAACAATCATTTTACTCCTATGTTATTGATTTTCTATTGTCATCTCAACAATGGGTTATTCCTAAACTATTCTTCCCTCAATGCTCCTCTACTAAACCTTTCTCTATCTCTCCACAGCATACCTTGCTTTCTACTTTAATGAGAAAAATAGAAATATTCCACCATCAGCTCATCCCACCCCTCAACCCCACCTTTTACATCTTTAACATCCCTCATATAATTGCTCTCTCACTCTTTAACTCCAGTCTGATGAAAAGATGACCATTGTCCTTGCCAAGACCATCTTCTCTATCTGTATTCACAGGCTTATTCATCTGCTTTACTTCAATATCCAGTCAGCTTCTTGCCAGTCACCTTGCCACTCAGATCAGTAATTATTCCCTTCAGTACTTAACCCCTTTTCTCTCCCCCAAATTCTGGACCTTGGGGCCTGTGGTCCTGGTTGGTGGTTGTCTCAGTCACTCAATACTTGTAGTTCCAGCTCTATCCATGCTTCGCTTCATCGCTCTGTAAACATCTCACCAGTGGCCTTGCCACACGTTTACTATTTATCTTCCCTAAGATCTTTCCCAGATTTAGATCTATAACAAAAGCAACTTTGCCAATGCTCCAGGAAAGGGTATGCCACACCTGTAATTTTTCAAACTCTGCTTGGCCACCACTCCTGTTTATATATTGTATATTCTAATTCAAATATAAGCTTCTTTAAGGCATGTCCTTTCTTCATTTTTTATTTCTGCATCCCCAACACCAAATACAGTGCTTTATACATAAGTTCTTAATATATGCTTTTACATTCATCCATTCAATTGTTCATACATATCCTCTGGAATACTGCGCCCACAATCACCTGTCCTGTGTAATCTTTAATCTCTCCTTGTCCAAAGACATTCCCAGCTTCTGTTCTATGATTCAAAAAACTTCATTTAACTCCACCATCCCCTTAAGCTACTGTTCTTTATCTCTCCTATCATCCACAATCTAACTCTTATAAAAAACTATCTACAATCTTTGCTTCCTTCTTCTCTACTTTAACTTACTTTTCAATCACTTGCAATCTGGCTTCTTAACTCATCACTCAAGTGAAACTGCTGTTCACGTTATAGATATATTCTCATTCTCGCATTCTCTCTCTCTCTCTCTCAGTACAAACTTTTACTTCAGATAATATATACCCAGTACAATTACACATAACAAAAAAAAAATCCTGTTTGCTTTTGTCACCCAGATAATTTGGAACTAACAGTCCTCTAGCCTAGCATACTTTAATTAGCACAGTCTGTCTCTTTCTAACTCCTGTTATTAGAAAAATAATAAACTCTCAGGCAGGTCTAGAGGTAGCCTCCTGAACCACATCTATCAAGCGGTCTCAAAGCATGATCAGACACAGATTTCTTAAATTCAAACATCATAATATTAATAAATTATTTATTTAAAAAATAAAACCCTAAACCACTTCTAGGAATGCAATTCTTAGAGGTGCTTGTTATATTTCAGGATGTTTATGTTAACAGTAAGGTTTATCACTGGGAAAACCAAAAGACACTTTGATTAGATGAAATCAGCCTTAAATTTCTAAATTATTTACAGCATCTAAATATTGTAATCTATATGTGATTTGGGGATACAGGGAGATCAAATTATTCCCACAGTAGAAAGTTACAAGCCTACTTTAGTTTAAAACAACTAAGTATCCTTTGCAGAAACCACCAATTCAGAAAAAATGAAAGTTTAAATTTTGGGCAGGAACTATGTGACATCTTTTAAACTAGTCTCATGGAAAGATATTAGGTGCATATGCCTCCATCTGTGGTCTGCTAGCCACAGATGAGATATTTTCCTGTTCTCTTTGTGACAGCAACAACTGATTAGGGTAAGAATTACTCAAATCTGCTAGTTTCTCCAGGCAATTTTCATCAAAGTAAATTACAGAATCTGAATTGGCTGTGGTTGCTCTAGGTCCACTGGAAGCTTTGATGCTCCCCTACACTCACCTCCACCCTCGTCCATGATACCATTTCTCACACACAATTTAAGAGAAGAGAGAGGAAGAGGAAGATTGCAGTGATCCTAATAACAAGCCAGTTGCTTACTGTATGCCTTCTGTTGTACAGGTGCACAGACCTATTGATCCAGAAAGTGATCACATCACTTCACTACATGTGATGAAATTATTTCTTAAATTTGGTTCTGCTGGTTGATGGATTATTGGGGGCTACTCAGCTTTACTGAAGCCCAGAACTCGTCTTCACTCTCTGTACCCAAGGCAAAGGCCACTCCTCCACAAAGATTCCTTCATCCACACTCTAATTACACTTCAGACACTAACCATGACTTCTGGAACACAGCAAAGTAACAAAAACAAGACACTGTAAGCCCCAGGGCAGGAACTACTGTATCTGGAGAAGGCTGAATTCCCCTTTAGTACCACACATTCCCTGTAGCCACAAGTTTGAAAGTTTCTCCAAAAAGTTACCATCTTTGAGAATATTTTATCTGTGCCAACTCCAAGGAATACAATCAGCAAAAAAGAAATAGTGACAAAGAGAACTCAGTTATGTTTGGTTATTTTCTCTCTTCATAATTTGTATTTGTCTTTGATGGCTCTTTGCCAATGTTTTTAGCCTCACTGCTGCTTGGGCAACTTGAACAGTGACTTGACAGCTATTTTTTGATACCAATAATTTTCAGACTGAGTTGTTTCAGAGATAGTCTTACACTCTTGTGTCCTGAAATGCTTATATTTCTGTGTGTCTTGGATCTTTTTTGGAGGATGATCAAGAAATAGACTCTCAAAGTCATGCAGGGAATGCTCAACTAGAATCCTGCCTTTAAGCAGGTCTGCTACTTCCTTCTGAACAACCTGGTATTTTTCTCCATGTTCAATGTCCTCTGGTGAACAGTTCAATAAGCAGTCATTTTCTCTGTTCGCTTGATACACTTGTCATAAACACACTTCCTAAACTGGTTCACAAGAAACACAAGACAAGAATGTTGACTTCCCCATTTGGCACTGCTTCCCAGCATCTCACAATCCATGACTACAGGTTTGGTCATGCTTTCAAATGCCCTTTCTTTCACCAGTGACAGCTATCTTTCCTTCATACTCAGTGTTTTGGGTGTTTTTTTGGGAGGAGGGGCAGAGAGGGAGCTCTGTTTCTGTAAATTCTTGGATAAATGACACCTTCCTTATATTTAGGATCTACATCTTCAAACCAGACATCTGATTCTGCTGGTGAAGGAGGAAATTCTTCTGTATTTCTCTTCTCATCCTTAATGTCCCCTATTTTCTGGTGAAGGATGCCATTTTTTCTTCTCTTGGTTTTCATTCTGCTGCCCTTCCCTTTTGTTTCCCTGACCTTTTTTATGAGGGGCAATCTTTGTGTTGTTCAAAGGGTTGGCCTGTTTTATCTGCCATGTTTGGTAGTTCTGTATCACCATGTTCTTCCTTTTCAAAAACACTTCTGCCATTCTGATGGTGGACTTTGTTTTTGTTTTTTCCCGAAGTTCTCTTGATTTAGAAAGGGACTTTTCTGGATTTGGTGTTTTTTGTTTCAACAGATCCAGCAAGGTCTTCTATTTGTGAGAAAAAATTCTTGCAACCTCTAGCTTCCCTGGCATCATTATTCTCCTGTTTCTTGGATGTTTCTGTTGCTTCTGCAGGTAATTTTTCTTTCATAATTTTCCCACCAATTGGGCTTCTTAACAAGCTGCGACTAGGCCACAGCACAGCCCTCCTAGTTTTGTAGAACGCAGGCTTCACTTTCATCTCGCTGCCATCCAAAGACCCCCAGGCTGCTCAAGCCCTCTTCTGCCTGGAAGGCTCAGAGTCCCCTTTCCGGCAGCTCCAGTGTGGAGAGAAGCCAGTCACCTTCATCGCGTGGGTACCAGTCTCCAAGCGGGCCCATGATACGCCTCTCGCCTTCCGTAGTCAGATGACTGGCAGCTTCAGGGCAGTTCGGCAGGCACGCACGCGTGACGCACGCACGTATGCATACACGCACCACGCTCGCACACAGGCACGCAGCCTTTGCAGAAAAAGCGGGAGCTTTAATAATCTCCCACTTGCCAAATCAAATGATATCTTGTGCAGACTTCGTTTTTCTTGACTTCTCCATAGCTTTTTTCACCATTTCTTACCTCTTCTGTGTACTGTCTTTTTTTTCCTTAGTTTTTGTGCCATTCCTCTCTCTTGGTTCTCCCATCCACCTGTATTTTATTCCATGTAGCCATGGCTTCCCCATTCTATCCTTTTTAGAAATGAAAGTTATCATCCAGTAGATTAGTTGCCCCACAAAAAATCGATAAACATGTTACTTATGACATAACATGTCATTTCCTACTTAGGACATGATAAGTCATTCATAAATGTATACCTGGGATGGTCACAAGGGACCCCTCTCTGAGTTAAGAGATTAATGGCAGTAAGAGGATTCTGATACCTCATCAGTTCTCTTCACTATAATCCAGTCGGTGGTTGTAGCCTCATGTGGGGCTACAATTTAAGTAATCCATCTAAACACTAAACACTCTTAACTTTTCTCGTTAGCACATACTATTAATACAACTACTGTTACATAGGGTCTGTGATTTTTATTTTTTAACCTTAAGAAGGAACAAAACACTCAGAAAGGTTAGGAAAAGATTATCTAGCCCAAATCTCTAAATCTCACCACAAGGTAACCTGACTAAAAAGTAAATCCAGTAAGATGGGCATGATCTATTTTTGATGAAGCTATGCTGACTCTAAATGATACACATTTCCTTTTCTAAATGCTCACAAACCATCTCTCCAATAGATTTTGCCAGAATTCAAAATCAAATTCTATACTTTGCAGATTTCACCCTATTTCCATTTTTTTCCCAATGAAGACAGCATCTGTCCTTTGGTCCTGTGGCACCTCTCCAGTTATCCATGATCACTGTCAGAAGCTCAGAAATTACTTATTTTGTTAGCCTGGGATATAGTTCTTCCAGGCCTGGGGAAGAATTAATTGAGGGAAATTACTCTTTACTGTTTTTCCAACTATCTTTGGTTTCAAATCCTAGTTAAAAATGTTTCATTCTGTCCTTCCCAGTATAATTATTATTCTGAGAAAATATAAGTGAAAAAATAATAGTAATAAAGTAACAACAACAGCAAACAGCATCTCTAAATACTGTAAGGCTTACAACATGTTTTAATGTTTTCCCACAAGGTTTTTACAACAACTCTGTGAGATAGGTGCTATAATTTTCTTTATTTTATGCATGAGGAAATAGTTTGAAAGAGTTTAAGTGACTTGCTCAGGGTCACAAGCCTGGTAGATGTCTGAAGAAGGGTTCGAACTTAGACTTTCTTGAGTCCAACTCCATTGTCTATTGTGTCACATAGATGCCTAAAGCCAAGTGATTCATTCTTTTTTTTTTTTTTTACTTAGTTATTGTCCTCTCCACCTGCACTGTGAGTGGTCTCATCCCTTCTTCGATCATCATTTTACATGCTAAATTCACTGCGTGTTCTTTGTATACCTTATAGCACTATACCAATACTAGCCATTATTATTATTATTATTATTATTATTCCTGTTGTTATACTTTGTGTTTTAGCTCTCTTAACTCTATTCTTAAAGGGTCATTATACTTTTACACTCATGCTCAGTTACTTCCCCTTATTTATATCTTCAGTAAATCTCTCTATCAAATATAAGTTGGTCTATGAAATCTCCTAGGCATATACACGAGTCTTTAGACAACTCTTTTTTTCCTGCCTTAGTAGAATAATTTTTTTGTGTCTTTTCCATTTCAGAAACTAACTCTACCTTATTGGTCAGAATCAATACCTATATTGTACCTCCTGAAAACATAATTAGTGAATTAAATTATCTTTAACTCTTGTCAAGATTTTTCAGCTGCATTGGTTTTAGCATAATAGTTGAAGCTTCCCTTCTCAAATAGTTACAGCTAATATCTAACATTTACATAGTTTTTCAAGGTAGGCTTTATCAACCAATAGTTTGAACTCATCATTCTGTCTCCAAGTCTTACACTCTGTCCACTATACTACCTAATTGCCTATATTATCACATGACAAGTTTGTCATATGATTTCTTAATTTTTCATCTGTGTCCTCTTCTTGAATGGTGATAAGTAATACTTTCCATGATATGACTCCTGCTTTCCTTCCATTAATCCACAGCCAAATGTTTTCCACCCTATTTCCATCCCACTTATTCCTATATCGCCTCACATGTATAGGTATTCTTAATATATGTTGTAACTCTATCATCCTTATTTCCCCCCTTTTTTCCTTTTGAAGAAGATAAAGCATCCAATAACTATATTCCACTTGAGTCCTGTACCACCAAGCCTCATTAACCTAAGAGTTGAACTTACCTGCTTATATTTAGGTCACTTATGTATCTTCTATATCATTTATACTTGAAACATTTGTCTAGAAACATCTATGACCATGGGTTATAAGGACATCCCTCTTCTTAGATCTTTCAGTACTTAAAAGAATTTGTGATTTCATCCACGTAGGTAATCCCTCTTATCTGTACAGATAATTACCCATCCATGGCTTCAAATCCTCTCTAATTCTTGCATGTTCTTCCATGGATCTTTAATAGAGTATCATACAACATGCTACAGATCTTCCTTCCTGTTTTTTGCACTACAAGGGTACCAGTGCATACATTCACGTTCTGTGTTTGCTATTACTTTATCTCATCACATGACTGGCCCACCTTATTTTCCCACAAAACATTTGCCCCAAAATATCATTAATGCTGCTTTTATGCCACAATCCATTTAAATTCACCATGGTTCTCTCCCCTGATCTTTTGTCATCTACAATATGTATTCTTTAGAAATTATAGGATTCCAAGATTCAGAACCATACAAGATCACAAAGAGAACTTTTCACTGCCTGTTCTCCATGCCTGCAATACTTTCCCTCTTCATCTCTGCCTCCTGGCTTCCCTGGCTTCTTTTCAAATCCCAGCTAAAATCTTACCTCCTACAAGAATCTGTAGCATAACCTCTGTAGATTTTTTTTTTCCATTTTATCCTGTTTGTAGCTGTTTACATGTTGTCACCCCATTAGAATGTAAGCTCCTTGAGGGCAGGAACTATCTTCTGCCTCTTTTTTAATCCTCAGTACTTAGCATAGTGCTGGGCACATAGTAAACACTTCATAAATGTTTACTGAATTGAACTGCATTGAAGGGATTCTGTTTGCAAGTACAAACAAAACAATGCGTCAAACCCATACACAATAACTGATATACACTGTCACTTTATTCCATAGAAATCAATACAATGGTAACGTAAGCTAATTAATTAACAGATGATTATTGGAGAAGGGGTTTTTGTCTATGTGGTTCCCCAAAATTTATTTGGCTTAATATTCTTAACCAATTGGTACAATGCAAAGAGCATTGGTTCTTGATTCACAGGATCTGCTTTGAAAATCTTCTTCTAACATTTGTTGTTTATGTGACCTTGAACAGGTTATTTCACTTCCATGGACCTCATTTTCCTTATTAGTAAAAGGAAAGGGTTGAACTAGATGGCATTTGAGGTCCCTTCCAGCTCTAGATCTGTGATCCGCTTTTGGATCAGTATTTACATTTTCTATTTCCTGTAAATATTCACCAATTTAAATATCTTTAAATAAATTTGCCAGATAAACCTTTCTCAGGTTTACTGTTTTAGCAAGTAAAAAATTTGCGTAGAATGTCAAGATGCATATAATGAATGTATGAATATTTCTTTAACACAGATTTAACATTTATAGTTTGGCTGCTGGATAATCCAATCTAGTGGGCTAAAGAATAATCACACCAATGGGGCATCAATGGAAATATTCCATTTGAGAATGGAAAAAGATAAAATGCTTTCAAATATAAGATCTCTGTATTAGTCATGAAATAAATTATTAATAGTGATGGGAAAATGTTGAGGTTCATATAATTATCTTAAAGTTCTGAGTTACCATCTGACACAACTACTAGGGCCTTGTAATTCACCAGTAAAAAAGACTATGTATCTTTCATTTTATTGTAATCTTCGAGTCATCTATACACATGGAGATCTCTTTGAAAAGACAGGACAATTATTTTCTTTTAACTCTCTTTACCCCAAATGTTAGCTCTTTTCAGAGGAAGCAAACACTTTGTTACTAGGCTTGGGAGTTTTCAGAAGGGGGTAAAGCAGCCGCTTTGGGGGATTCTCTTTGGGACCATCAGAGAACAGCTGGAGAGGCTCTCTTCATGAAATTGAGAGGGGCAGCTGGCAGGCTCTCTTTGGCTTTGTTGAATTTTTTTTCCTTTCTTTCTTTTTTTTTTTGAAGGGTGACGGTCCCCACCCCCACCTCCCTCCTCTCATCAAATCCTCTCTAATCCCCTTTTGTAATTCCCAGCCTCTTTGGTGGGACAGGAACTTGTCCACCCCATCCTGAGTACCAGCAGGAGCCAGAAACTCTGTTTCTACCTTCTTAAAAATTAAAGCTTCATGCACCCAAATAAGCAAGGGTTACACCAATGATTATATCATTGATTGCCTAGACAAGTCTGAGACGAGTAGCCTCCTTTCTAGTCTATCTGCCATTAGTAACACCTTCAAAATAGCTAAACCAAATATAGGACCCAGGAAAGGGTGGTCAAAGGTCTGTAGGTAAATAAAGAAGAGATGAGGAGATGTTTTAACATTCAGCAAAAATCCCATATTAATTCAGTAATAATATGAGAGAGGAAGGACATACATTTTGGGAAAGAGAAATGCTCATATTTTAAAATACATCCTTTCCTCTATCAGCTATGAACCTCTATAGAAACTTCTTGGATACAATGTATTATCAATTTACAAACTTGCATTTATTTAAAATTCTCCTGAGGGGAGTGAGGGTCATGTTTCAACACTGGTTCCCCCTTAGTAAATCATTTTCTGGTTAAATATTTTGTTAAGAAATTGGTACATATTAAATACACATTTATAATAATATATATTCACACGTTAGGGTTAAGGCTTTTCATTTATTTATGCAGGGAATTTCAGCTTGGATGAAGCATCCAATTCCAAGTGAAGTCTTGCATAGAAATTATAAGAATAAGAAAATGCACTGCACATTACTTGCTTTAAATATTGCAGGGGTGAACCAGGAGGGGAGCTTGCTATGTCTTTGATTTAGTACAAAATTAACTAGAGAACAGAGGAATTGGAATAGAAGAATAGTATGCATTGAGATTAAAAGATAGTTCACATCCTAAACATTAAGAATTATCTACATTTCTACATTCTTACTATAAAAAATTACTTTGTACATAGAATTACTATAGAATTTTTTTCCCAAAAAGCACTAAAGTCTTAAAGAACTTTATCTCAAAGTAGCTGATAGTTTACTATACTAATCAATAAAACACTTCTTCAAGGACACATATATTGCTTCAAACAGAGAATTGAAATTTATGATTTCTCTCTCCCCAACCCCACCTAGTTAAAAAGCCAGGCTGGAATCTATTTCTAAGGGCATAGCTTCACACCTAAGAGAGATATAGATTTGTACACTTGCATTACAATATTTTACACATGACCTTTGACCTAGTAGGATATTATTAAAATTAGACTGTTAGAACAAAAATGGGCTTCCTGATTTATTCATTGCTTTTTTTAAAAAAAATAAGATCTAGCAGGAGTTAGCTCTAGAAAAAGATTTCAAAATAGATACTTTAAAAAATTATTTAATAATACTTTAATACATCTGTGAAAGAATGTATCTTTGTCCTGAACTTATCAAATATTCAAACATTTCCTCTAATCAATTACAATTCTGCACTCTAATTAATTGAAAGATTGCAGACACTGATAACCACATTTAAGGTATTTCTAAAAACACCTTAACATCACAGATAAATATCTATATTGATTGTTAAAGAACTGTTAACCTGCTTATTCTATCATATTCTTAGAAAACAACTGGGGAGGAGAGATGCATACAACTGACTTCTCTAAGCTAGACAATGACAGGGACAGAACCCTGTTTAGCTACAAGGCTAGTAAATGGTTAACAAATTTAACAGAGTTGTTGTTGGAAAAATTTCTGAATCAGCATCATTCTTTCCCATTGCTTAAGCAAAGTTCCTAAATATCAATCAATGCAGCCAATCATTTGTCCACTTCCATTAGTTTGTACAGGATGTCAGAAAATACTTGAGATATTAAAAAATCAACACATTTGCATATAAACTACTGAAAAAAATTTAGAAACATACAATGACTTGAAGCACAAACATTTGTGGTCATACCCAGTAAAATAATGAGGGCTGTAGATCTTTCCAGTAAATGAAAATTTTGCATGATGCTTGCCTCTTTACTTAGCATATAATATCCTCACTTTCACATTGAATAAAGTGTTCTGCAAACCTTAAAGCTCTATATCAGTGTTCAATAATAATAGAGAAGTCTTGTTAAATTAACTTAAAGGCTTCCACCTGTTCTTTACCCACTTCAATTGTTTCATCTCTCTTCTCCTTTCCACCTCATAGTACCTTAGAAGCTGCATAAACTCTATTTGGGGTGAAGTTTAGAAACAGCTTCCTTAAAGAAAGTGAGCTGTCTTTTGGAGCAGCAGAAACAACAAACAATAGTATGGCTGGTGTTGTGAAAGAGCCTACCTGCTTATGCCAGAAAGCTCTCGCTGAACAACCAGGGGATGGACAGATGACTCAATTCATTAGTGTCAGCTATTACAGTGATGTCACAGACAAGTAAAAGAATCACTATGAGCCATGCACCAGTTTCAGGGTTTATGACGTCAGCAGAGGCCCTGGAGTAATTTATAGCATTTTGTTTACTCTGGAGCCATTTGATATGTATTAATACATGCAGCAGCAGCTGTCTCTTTTACTAAAAGAGTGTGCTCATGTGAGCTGTCTCGCCCAAACTGAGAACACAAGAACACTCTAATAGCAAAAGAGGCAGCTGCTGCTGCATGAATTAATACATTAAAAGTTACTCCCTCATTTGTTATTCCTTTTAAATTTTCACTTTATTATATTTAAAACAAAAATACTCAATTTCGAAAAAATAAAACTTCTACAAGGAGCTTGCAAATTAATACATATAACAAGCCAACAGAGACAGATTTTTTTTTAAAGGACAAGTATGTTGAAGACAACTAAAAACACTTAAAGTATTCATTATTTTCAGAACAGAAGCATCTGGTAATTTTGAAATGCTCTAAGTAGTGGAAATGGAAGAAGAGGGGTTTCCCACTTCTAGTTTTGATATGACTGAGTCATTGTCTTGAGTATTAAGTTATATTGACCCAAAGTAGAAAATCTCTCTGTCTGGAAATAAAATAAAATAAAATAAGCCTAATCCTGCACTTTATTTGATCTACTCATGACACCAGTTCTACTACTACTAATAGTAGCACCCTAGGTTATAGTTTAGTTAAACCAGAACTAAATCTTTATCCATACATAAGTAGAAACCCCCCCTAGCCCCAAAAGGAACGTAAAATGGCTCTGATCCTGGCAACCAAGATTTGGGTTTTTATTTGGGATGCCACCAGTGAAAATCTCAACTCTTCTCTGGTCTAGGACATGGAAAAACTTCAATTGCAAAATTAACTAGAACATTTCAATATTTATATTTCCAAGTACTCAAGATACTCAAGACTATTGGAATTAGAATCTATCTCTTCTTTAATGAGAATTTTTCCTTTTTCAATCATTCAATTGAAGAAGAATGTCTGAAAGCTCATACTATTTTCCTTGATTCTTTTCGATTCCATCCTATAATTTCCTATTCTGCTCTGAGCTAAGGTTACATTTACATTTTGTAAATATTGTACTGTGTAAATCTTGTACTTCTAATTTTATGCATTATTTTATCATTGTAAAATATCTGCAAATTAGTTTTCTGTTTACCTAGGAATCTAAAGTATTTAATATCTTTTTTTTTTAGTAATGCTACCTACTTGCTCACAATATGGCTCATTATTTAATCCAGAAAGGATTTAAAACGTGTGAGGTTCGAAACAGAATTTACTATTGCTATTTGCATTGACCTAATTAGTTCATTTACATGTTGACCTTTAAAACCAGTAAGGTTTCTTTAACTAAAGCTGTGGTTTCAGCCATCCCAGAAGAGACGTAGGAGGAAGAGAAGAAGAAGAGGGTAGAATAGAGATGGTGGGGAAAATGGTGGTGGGCAGATTGAAAAACAACACAAAAACTGCATTTTATGCCACAAAGTGAATTGCAGATAACCATCAAGTAGAGGTAATATCTTAGAGTAAAGATTCTTAAGCTTTTAACTGTCATGTATCCCTTGGGCCACTCAGTGAAGTCATAGGCCTCTTCTCAGAATAATGTTTTTAATTGTACAAAAGACACATGATTACAAAAGGAAATCAATTATACTGAAAGGCATTTATCAAAACATTATTTTGAACACAAAAACTTAATGGATCCCAGGTTAAAAACTCCTGTGTTAGAGGATCATAGAATTTGGAGCTGGAAGGGATCTTAGGTATCAACCTATCCAAACCCTTCATTTTACAGAAAAGGAAACTTGGGCCTGTGAGGTTAAATGATTTGCCCAAGATCACATGGGTAATAAATCCTTGAGCCAATTTTGAACTTATATCTTTGATTCAAAATCTAATGTCCTTTGCATGGTGATTATTTTATACAAATTTTTCTGAATGTCCATTCAGACAATTGGTTCTTTCTAGTTGCTTATCATTAAGCAATGCCTTAAAAAAAAGTATGCATATATAAAGAACTGAGCTATGAAAAGAATTTCAAATCTAAGATTCATTTCCTGAATTGTTTATGATTCCTGAATCCATAATACAGTGACATTACATACCCAAAAGCAGCACAGCACAATCTAGATGTCACACTTGGCTCTTGAGTCCTCTTATGCTCTCGTATCTGATTAGTTGTCAAGTGGTGTTGATTCTACCTTCGTAACATCTCTCATATTCACCTCCTTCTCTCCTCTAAAATTTCCATTACTCTGGTACAGGGTGGTCATATACTTTGGGCATCACCTCATGTCTGGACTCTCACAATAGCCTGTTGGTTGGTCTCTCTGTTTCAAGTCTCTCCTCCTAGATCATCCTCCACTTGGCTGTTAAATTGATCTTTATAAAGTATAGACTTGATCACGTTATTCCACTATTCAATAAACTCCAGTGGCTCTCTATTACTATTAATGTAAAATGTTTGGTTTGGCTTTAAATTCTTTCGTAACCTAGCCCCTTTCCTACCTTTCCAGTCTTTTTATAAATTACCCTCTTCCACATATTCTGTATTCCAATAACACTGACTTCCTTACTGTTTCTGACATAGGACACTGTATCTCCTAACTCCAAGTATTTTCAGTGGCTGCCCCTCTTTCCTGAAATGCCGTCCCTCTTCATTTCTACCTCCTGGATCCCTGGCTTCCTTCAATTCTCAGTTAAAGAATTACCTTTTGCAGGAAACCTTTCCCAGGCATATATATATATAGTGATTTGCATGTTGCTTCCCCCCATTAGATTACAAACTCATCTTGGGTATGGACTGCCTTTTGTAACCCTAGCACTCACCACAATGACTGGTATATAGCAAGCTCTTAATAAATGTTTACTGATTGATTGATATAGAAGAAAGGGTGCTTGGCTTGGGCTCAGAAGAACTAGAGTCATACCCCAGCTCTATCTTTAAGCAGCTCTGCAAATAGGGGAAAGTCACATAGTGCTTTGTAGCCTCTCTTTTTCTATCAGTAAAACTGGGAATAATACTTCCATTACCTACTTCATACTCTTATTATATGAAAAGTGCCATGATAGACCTCACATCGGTGAAAGTTATTATCATTGTCATTGCTTAAGATTCATATTACCCACATAAAAGTCAAGTATAGGCACCATTTTAAGATGGTGCTAATATTTTTAAAAATCACGAAGAATATATTATAGCTGATTTGACAGTGGGGCAATAATAACATAACTAAATATACTTATAAGCTGATATTCATATAGCACTTTTTATAGTTACAAGAGTTTTTCCTATACATCTTGTGAGTTTATGGTATTTTTATTGTTATTATCATTTTCAGATGAGAAAATTGAGGCTTAGATTATTTTGAGCCAAAAGAGTGAAGAAACTAAGTTACAGGCAACCATTGTAACACAATAAGCAAGCCATGTCCCACAAACATACTTTGAAATATTTTTGAAAATGTGGAGAGATAACAAGTTTTCTGAGACTCTGAGGTCAATGGAAGTATACTGAGAGGAAGTTGATAATGGAACCTTGAAACTAGAAGATATTGGGAACAGAAATGGGTAGAACTCACTTAATGAACTCAAATCTAGAAGGGGTCTTAGGGAGTATACTGTTTCCTACATGCTATTCATTTTATAGGAGGAAAC
The DNA here is from genome assembly GCA_028646515.1 of Pseudochirops corinnae. NCBI lineage: Eukaryota > Metazoa > Chordata > Mammalia > Diprotodontia > Pseudocheiridae > Pseudochirops > Pseudochirops corinnae. The sequence goes on along the minus strand of CM053587.1, from coordinate 150,864,347 downwards.
TGAGACCAGAAAAGTTAAATGCCTTATCCAAGGCCATGTAGGCTCCAAAAGAAGGATTTGAACTCTAGGATTCACTTTAAGGGCAGCTAGGTGGTGCTGGATAGTGCCAGGTCTGAAGTCAGGAAGACTCATTTTCCCGAGTTCAAATCTAGCCTAAGGCACTTATGAACTGTGTGATACTGGGCAAGTCACTTAACCCTGTTTGCCTCAGTTTCCTCAGCTGTAAAATGAACACAAGAAGAAAATGGTGAACCACTCCAGTAACTTTGCCAAGAAAACCCAAAAAGAGTCATAATGGGACAGATATAAATGAAGAACAACTGAACAATTCAATCTAAATCTAATAATCTTTCTATACGTCATTGCCTCCCTTCTCAATCCCACACACATACTCACCACACTGAAAGTTCAATTCAACTGGCAACAATTCAAAAGGTAAATATTTACTAAGGTCATTCAGGTTGGTTAGAACAGAAAAGAAGAAAAACAGCTACAATTAGTACATTTAGCCAGAAGAAAGTAATAATGCTAAACTAGAAATGATGCAATGTTGATGAATGATATAAATATGAAAGTTTTAAAAGTACAAGCAGCTTTCTATTCACTGAAAGAATGCAAAGGATGGTGACTTGAAAACTAAGTGATAGAACACTGATAAAATAAACAAACTTTTCAATACATGCTCTTCTGTCTCACTATTGAATCTGTTGAATACCACCCACATCTAGGGAAAGGAGGATTTACCTAATAAAAATGCAGGCATAGTAAACCCTGATCAAGAAAAATCAATTCAGGCAGCTAGGTGGTACAATGAATAGAGCACCAGCCCTGGAGTCAGGAGGACTTGAGTTCAAATCTGGCATCAGACACTTAACACTTACTAGCTCTGTGACCTTGGGCAAGTCACTTAACCCCAATTTCCCTGCCTTCCCCCCTACAAAAAGCAAAAAACAAACACAAAAAGAAAAGTTAACTCTCAGAGTTTGGGTACATGCCCATGGAATGAGGGTCATATAGCATTTACTTGGGTTAGGATTTACCAAATGATCAGATATTCCCCAATCCTGCAGTAACCACACACTTCCATGATGTCATGGCCATAAGCTCTATAGCTTAAAAAGATATTAGAGATGATTTGTTCTCATCTTCTCATTTTACGGATAAGGAACCTGAGACTCAAAGAGTGATGCAACTTCTACAAATATCACAAGTAATAAGAAAGAGAACCAGGATTCAAATCCAGGTCTTCCTACAAGTTCAGGACCCTTTCCCAATACTCTATTCTCTTCCACTTTACCACATGAGTCTCTGTGTCGGAATAACTGCCCACACTAAGGTTAATATTTAGCAATCCTTGACTGAATCTTATGTGAACCCAGGACCTTTTATTGAAAGGTAGTTAGGCATAGAGAGTTCTTGACTTGGAGTCAGAAAAACTGGTCTTTACATCCCACCTCTGGGACATCCCAGACACTTGCTCTGACCATAGCAAGTCATTTAAATTAGACTTTCATGATAATAACTTAGAGGGTAGTGAAGTGACTCAAATGGGATAACGATATTCCCAACACCAATGAAACAACAAACCCATACAAAAATAAGCAAGGAAAAACTCATATATGTATAGGTTTGTATGTATGTATGTATGTATGCATTTATTTATATATAAACATAAGTATTAGAATGTATTGGGGCAGCTAGGTGGTGCACTGAATAGAGCACTGGCCCTGGAGTCGGGAGGATTTGAGTTCAAATCTGGCCTCAGACACTTAACACTTACTAGTCGTGTGACCTTGGGCAAATCACTTAACCCCAATTGCCCTGCCTTCCCCCCTCCAAAAAACAAATCAACCCCCCCCAAATTTTATCATAATACTTTAAAATTACAGTATAGTTTACATATTTGACCACATTTTAGCCTTACCATAACCCCATGAGAGAATTACTATGTTATTCTTTACAATTTTTAGCTGAAGAAACCAAGGCTAAGAGAGGTCAAGTGTCATAGGATCCTAATCTCATAGGACTTAAAAGATACCTCAGACTTTTGGTCTTCATTTTACAGATGAGGAAACTGAGCCCCAGAAAGTTAAGTGATTTGCCAAATGTGAAGCAGCACAACGACTCTATACCCCTATGCCGTTAGAGTTGCATCACCTTCATCGCTTTCTTTTCCCTGGCTGGTTTCTTCCCTGTTATAGATGTATGTATGTATGCATTTATTTCTAAACTTAAGGTTTAGAAAACTCACATTCTCTTACCATTCATTTTCAACACATTGACAATGTGGGGGAAGCTGAGAGAAAAATGGGAAAAAAGGCTATTAATGAGAACTAGAAAATGTAGAGAAAAAGATGTAAAGCTAATAAAAGCTTTTGGTCAGATCATGGTGCTAATGAGATCAGGGTGTGATTTCCGCTCCCTATGTGGGTCAGTTTCCTTTGCTCTGTTCTCTCTTCACACACGTCACCCTTACACCCTGCCAGCAAATGGCAAATGTGTGTCATTGGTCACAAGGGGTTCAAGCACAATAGTGTAGATGGCTCAGCATAAACCATCGCCACTGCCAGAGAAACAACCTAGAACACATGCTATACTTATAGTGGGTCAGTAACAACATCTTTTATGTGAAAGGAGAATTTATTTTAAAAATCAGGCTATTACTTGAAGAGTTATTAGGATATGTTTCTTTTTTCTTTAAAGTTTGCTAGGATCTGAGGAGTGTGCAAAAACATAATTTTTCTGTTATTTCATATTCATAAACAGGGGATACATTTGTACGCATCAATCCACCCAATACTGAGAAAATTTCTAACAAAGACTTACAAATATTCAATATATTTTAAATAGTCCAAAAGCAATCCTCATAGTCTTCAAACCTATATAGGCTCTGGGTGACTTCCAACAGCTCAAGTAGTTTATCTGGGACCGCAGATGATTGAAAGCTATTCTGTAATGAGAAGGTATCAAGGCCAGTTCAGGACTTAACCCCAAACCTAGGGCACATAACCCTTCCTTCAGAGAAATAGAACAAGAAAAATATGGTTTCGATTGCATAGCAGTGAAGTTAAGAAATGAGGTGGGGAAAAATGCCAAGGAAGGATATACACTCAAGGTCAACTCACTGAAACTAAAGTGGGGTGTGAAGGATGCTCTTATGCTATTAGCATGAGTCATTGTTTCTTTCAGCTCAGATAGTCAATTCTTGATGAGTCTGTCTTTTTTTCTCCTCTTTAGCTTCCTGTCTTAGTTTACTGATGTAAAGATCTGTAGACTGTTACAGCTGAAAAAGAGATAGCTTTGCATATAGATAGACAGCTGCCTCAGAGCCAAGAAGATTTGAGTTCAAATCCCATTGGTGATATTTACTGCCTACATGACCCTAGGCTGCTCTCTAAGATGATGAGTTATGGAGAGGGACTGACTTGCATTGATATAGGGAATTTCTTCACTAAGGAGTTTTCCATCCCAATGGAACTATAGGTCCAGTACCTATTATTAGAGCTGAAAGAAATCTCAGGAGAGAAAGATGTAATGTCAGTCTTGTTCTCATTTTTTATGAAGAACAAAAGAATGGAAGCATCAAGCCTAGCTTTGGAGCTTAGGAGGGATCATACTACACAAAAATATCACAATATTAACTAGCATTTACACAATTTTAACTAGAAATAAGTAACTAGGGAAGTTAGGAAGGAGAATTCCACATGTATATACTTTAAGACAACTTTATCAAGCAACGTTCTATCATGTGAATGTCATTTTAGAATTGGGAGAGACTTTGGAAGTCAACTAATCCATTTTGTAGATGATATAGTCCTTCCATTTTATAGATGATAAAACTAAGGTCTTAGAAAGTTTAAGTGATTTCCCCAAGATCACATAGGTAATAAGTGGCAGAACCAAAATGTGAATGCTGGTCCTCTCTGCCTTCTAGCTAGTGCCAAAGACTATTAAAATTGGTTAGTTGGTTTCAACTATTTTGATAATATAAAAGATGTTATTCTTAAAGAAACCAGAATCTAAACATTCTTTGAAGATTGTTGTTTCTCCTGTTTGTTACATAGAGATATTATGACTGTATTGATTTCAGCAAAGCTTGAATTGCATTTTATTTCCTGGAGAAATGATGAAATTGCACTGAGCCATTCATATTCTTTTCTTTAATTTCATGTATAGGTTGATGGTATAGGTTTGCAATATGGCTAGTTTTACTTGCATATCCTGGCTATGGTCATGGAACAAACAAAAGTTAGCATGCCCTTTTGACAGGAACCATGAACTTGGCTGCATTATGAGTAGTGTATTTCTGTTTTTTAATAAATTTCTTGGTATAAAGAAAACAGCATGGAACTTAGAGGTATAAGACCAGGCCTCATGTTACAGGTTTTCATATATTTTGGACCACAGACAAGCATCTAAACTCTTTGAATGTCAGTTTCTTCATTTATAAATTGAAGATAACAATATTCTTACCACCCGCCTCATAGGGTTTTTGTAAAGAAAACTTCTTGAGGGTGGAGCCAAGATGGTGGCATAGAAGCAGGAAAACTCCATGAACTCCTCCCATAACCTCTTCAAATACCTATGAAATATGACTTGAAATAAATTTTAGAGCTACAGAACCCACAAAGTGACAGAGAGAAACAAATCTCCCGTTGAAGGCAGCCCAACAGGCAAGCAGGAAGCGTCCATTACAGCTTGCTGGGAGCCCAGCCCAGCCCTGCATGACCCCGTGGTTTTAGCCCCAGGGTAGCCCTGACCAGCAGCAGCTACAGTGGACTTCAGGAAAGTAGATCACCAGCAGTTGTGGCAGTTTCCAGAAATATCAACCCATAAATGCCAAAGACAAAGTAAAAGGTCACTATCGGAACTGGGGGTAGGGGGGAGGAGGTGGAGCATGGTCTGGCCTCTGCCCCTGGAGTGAGAACTGGCAGAGGCACCATGGAGGTGCAGCCACCTCCATGTGGCTACTTCAGAGCTCCTGGCCTGCAGATCATAGGGAGAACAAGTGACCATTCAGAGGGTAATCACTCTTGCTTTAACCTGACTGGATCTGGATCATGGTCTTGGGTGGTGGTTCTGAGGTGTGTGACCAGTAAGCCAGAGCTGGTGGGGACAGCAGAGAGGGCACCTAACTAATAGCTCCAGCAGCTGCAAAAAGGTCAGCAATTTGGGACAAAGCTCTCCCCTCTGGAAGCAGAGTTCTCCTATGGCAAAGAGCTCAAAAGTCAAGTAACTGAGTGGCAACATGAGCAAGCAAAGGAAGCAAAGCAATCACAGCAATCAAACCTTAGATACCTTTTTGGGGGATAAAAAGGATCAAAGCATGGAACCTGAGGAAGACAACAAAGTCAGAACTCCTGCACCAAAAGCTTCCAAGAAAAAAATGAACTGGTTACAGGCCATGGAGGAGTTCAAGAAGGATTTTTAAAATCAAGTAAGAGAAGTAGAGGAAAAATTGGGAACAGAAATGAGAATGATGTAGGAAAATCATGAAAAGAGAGTCAACAACCTGACTGAAGAAAATAACACCTTAAAAAATAGATTAACTCAAATGGCAACAGAGGCCCAAAAAGCCAATGAGGAGAAAAATGCCTTAAAAAATTGAATTTGCCATATGGAAAAAGAATTTCAAATGCTCACTAAAGAGAATAATTCCTTCAGAATTAGATTGGAGCAAGTGGAAGCTAATGACTTTATGAGGAATCAAGATACTATTAAACAGATCCAAACAAATGAAAAAATAGAAAGTGATGTGAAATATCTCATTGGAAAAACCACTGACATGGAAAATAGATCCAGGAGAGACAATTTAAAAATTATTGGACTACCTGAAAGCCATGATAAAAAAAAAA
>CM053587.1:150827021-150857992 GCA_028646515.1 Pseudochirops corinnae | reverse complement strand
TCCTGACTCTCTTTTCATGATTTTTCTGCAACATTCTTATTTCTCTTCCCAATTTTTCTTCTACTTCCCTTATTTGGTTTTGAAAATCCTTCTTCAGCTCATCTCTAGCTTTAAGGCATTCTTCATGTTTATTGGAGGCCTCTGGTGGGGGCACTCTGGCTGTGCTCTCCTCCTCCCTCTCTCTCCCATGATCTTTCTTTTCCCCAAAGAAGGAGTCTAGGGTTTGGGAGCTGTTCTTACTTTGCTTCTTATGCTTATTCTTACTCATGGTTGTTCAGACCGTGAATTTTTTTTTTTAAATCTCTGTGGGGCTCTGCTTCCAGAAGGGAAAGCTCTGTCCCAAATCACTGGGGTCCCCCCAGCTGCCGTAGACTTCCAGCTGACTGGATAATGAAGACTCCAAGACCGAGGCCCAAACGACGATCCGGATCCAGGCCGCTCAACGTGAGAGCACTGGCCTGAAAACAATTGCTAAGTCCCCCTGCTGTCTTCAGGCCACGGGTGGGAAGCTACAACGGAGGCGAGTGCAAAACCTCTGCCTTTCACTTTTCCACTCTGGAGACCTTTCGGCCGAACTGCTTATCTCCCCCTTTCACAATCCCCCCTCCTCGCAGCTGGTGCTAATCCGCTCACCTGAGAGGCTTTCCTGCACCTCCCGCCCAGCTGCCCCCGGGATCACAGCTGCGGCTTCAGGCCAGGCTGGTTTCAGTTCGCAGTGCTGATGTGGTTCCTTGTAGCTGAGCTGACTTTAGTGGGAAGTATCCTTGTGTGCGTTTTGGAGTTCTAGGATTGGTTTAGAGTCCTATTTTATGGGTATTTTGGGTGGCTATGTGAGAGGAGAGCTGCGATATGTTGCTGCTGCTATGCTGCCATCTTGGCTCCGCCCCCCACAAACCTGATTTGGTAGAAAGCATTTCCCCAATTATGGGCTTCCATTATCTTTGAAGTCACAGGTCTATAACCGCCCCCCCCCCCAAAAAAAAAAAAGAAAAAGAAAATGAAGAAAATATGAGATATTTAATAATAACAGGATCATGGGGGTCATAGAACTAGAAATGAGCCAACCTCTTTATTTTATGTATAAGGATACTAAGGCCCCCAGGAAATATCAGTTTAAACTGTCTTTTGTGTTAGTAAAGAGTACATAGCACTGTCTTATTTACATAATATACCAAATAGGGAAAATAAAGCCATAAGACTTTTTCCACCCTCTTATCTTAATCATCATTAAAGAATAGTTCTCCCATATCTTTTGACTCTTAGTCCAAGGCTCAATCCACTCTTTTATATTTCCAAAATATTTACAAGTGAAATATCTTTCATCAAGAATTAAACGAAGTACAAAACAGACCTTTTTTTGTGCTGCCATGACTTTGCTACTTAATCTATTTTCTGAAAAGTCTAACTCAAGCATTAAAAACAAAATGAATCTTTATGCTAAGGCTTTCAGAGGGAGTTGTCATTTTGATTGCCTAAAGACACTTGTACTCTAAAAACTGGACTAAGACCATGAACTCATTTCATCTTGACTACCAAGGATCACTTGAATGACAATGACTTGCAGTCAACACTCACTAGGACCAGATTTAAACTGATGACCTTAAAGTAAAAGGCTTTATACATCCCATTGCCCTCACCAGTCCCTACAGTCACTCACTCCACTAAGTCAAGCATCCAGAAGTTCCTATTAGAACATAGAACAAAGCAACAGATGGTCTTTAGTTTTCCAGAAGCTCTCCTTATGCTGAAGTGCCCTCACTCCCACCCCTTTGTCTTTCCAGGCTGACAGTTTAAAACATTTATAAAAATTCTGTAGGACTTTGTTGACATCTTAAGTTGCATTTTTGCTCAGCCATCAAATTTGTTTCAGAGAGAGAAGAATTGTATCCTTTCTAGGGAAGCTCTGTAGTGTAATGCAGTCCCTGGAGAGTAAGCACAGTGCTTGGAGACAGATGCACAGTGAACTAACCATCTCATAACTGCAGGGGTTGCCCTACCTCCTGTATAAATGTAAAGCCTTGTAAAAGCGAAAATAAACGTAACATAGAAAAGTAATGTAACATGTTCACCATTTGGGGCTGAAAGGCTTCAGAAGTATGCTGCTAGATTTCCCCTTGGGATCTCTCTACTTTGTAGTTTGTTTCTCTGTATGTCCTACATCATTACCTCCTTTCTTTCCAACACCTGAACTCTCCACGTTTCCTTAATAGTAGCTATGCTCTTAAGAATAACCCCCCAAATCCTTCATTGCAAAGAAGGTCATTATGTGATAGATAGAAACCTTAAGAGGAAAAAATCCCACATCAACTGGTGGTATAATCCCCAAGGGAAAACAGACTTTAGTTGAACAATCGGAAACCTGGCTTGCTTTATGGTGTTTACACTGCTGCTTGCTAATGGATCACCATAAAGGAAGCAAAAGAGCTCTTAGACCATTGAGTATGCTATCATGGGAGTCTTCTGAGTGTGCCTTTTTTATTTGCTGCAGTCAGGTTAATGAGCTCACCAGCCCACTTGATGTTGAGGACTTTGTAACAAAGCAATCTCTCATTAAATGCTGCCTGGCACCGCTCTCTTGAAGCAAAGGGACATTCAGATTATTGAATGCCTTTGTACTCCTCATTCCTACCAGGCTATGGAGTCCAGCAGTGGCATCAGTCCCACACACTTCCTGGCAGACATCCAGTCATCCGCCTGCCCTCTTCAAACTGCATGGGCATTTGCCAATCTAAGCAGCACTGGTAGGCAAACAAGCATGGCACACGACTCCTTTGGCTGATGGCCAAATGTGCAGCTGAACAATCTAATTTGTTTCTACTGTACAGGGAAACATTCTTCCTCATTCTTTCCCATTCAGTTGAATTTACATGTAAAAGTTTTGCTATGGTACAAAGGAATGTGCATTTATCTACATCCTCTTTCTGCTTTTACACCTTTTTAGTCTCAACAGTTCAGGTCATGATTTTGTCTGTAGCTTTATTTTAAGTACCTACTGGCTGACAGTTTCTTCAATGAAATGACCCCAGAGTGTTATCAGCTAGCTAGCAGGTGTGTCTCTATTCAGAATCTTGCAGGCAGCAATGCATTCTGGGTAAAAAGCAATCTAGGCAAAATCCAGCTTTTTCCTACATTACTCATGAGATTTAATAGTTCACTGTCATAAAAAAAGCTTGCAAAGATTTTTTTTTTTAAGTTGGCTAACTAGTGGGCATTTATTTTGCCCTGAGATATTGACCCTCTCCATATCTGCATCATTCAATCAAAAAAAAATTAAGGAAAATATTTCTGTTCGGTTAAATACTAGCAATTTTTTTTTTTAGTTTCAAGCTATTAAATGTTTACATTTAATGATCAAAAGGTCAAAAGTATGCACAGAATAGATGCACACATGCTAAAGTGCTATTTTGGTCTTAAGACTGTTGAGCACAGACATTGCTCAGGGTATTCTTGTGATTAATCAGGGATAGATCATTTTTGTTCAACTATGATATGATAGTCTTACTTTGTTCACCTTCTCAATGTATTCGAGAATAATTTTTTTCTCACTATTTCAGAGTAGTTTGCCTTAAGAGGAAAACACACTATATTTAGGTGATTTGCATCCACATACAATAGTTTGCCTATTTTTTCTTGGAACATTGTCAAATCAAGTATAATCTTAGATTTAAATGGTCCACTACATTGTTAGTTTAAGATTTGAATAACTCATAGAATGTGCATTCAAAACTAATGGCTACAAAAGATTGAAATTTGAAGCCAAGCAATGAAAGCACTAAAATATAATTGGGTAGCCTGAAATAGTCACTGAATGGAAATTAAATGGAGAAGACCATGCTCATATGAAAAATAATGATATTTCCAAATGCCCTTCTTAACTCAGTATTTGGAGGAAAAAAAAAAGACGTGATATAATAACTGGTCAAGTTCCTTCATTCCCCTCAACCTTATTTTCCTCCTAAGCAAAATGAAAGTATAAATAGTAACTGGGTTCTCCTGCTTACATCCTATGCTTCTATGATAATTTTGAAGGGTGGGTAGAAGGTCAGGAGACATCATTTTATTAATGGAGGGGTTGCTGGTGTGGAGATTCTCTTCACTGTCACAGATTGGAAACTCCTGTGACTGAACACTCTTAACAAAGACTTGCCTAACTTCATAAATATTAACTTAGAATCTATTGCTTCACATATTCTCATTTATGACTTAAGAAAAAAATTGAAAACTAATAAAAGTTATGTAGAATAAACCACATGCTAAATTCTATAGATTATAAATACAATTTATTTTAGAATTTGCTTGTAATTCTTCAGTTTACTTGAAGAATTAGTCATTTCAAATATTACCTCTTTTCCTAGTTTTTTTTTCCCCACAAAAAAAGTTTTCCTATATGGAGGATAAATCATATCAATTCTCAGTTTTTAATTACATCTTGTCTTGAAGAATGTGCTGATTTTGAAGAACAACACTTTCATTTCCAGTCACCATTATGCTCCAAATGATGTCCACATTTTTTAATAAAGGCTATCTCTTAAAAAAAAATGGAATCATTATCAGAGTCAAATCTAGCTCATAGTTAGGCCATTACCTTATTTAATCACAATGTTAAATTCAAATAGAAGAGAAAACATAGAAATAAAAAAATGCATATTCACAGTTTTAAGGAAGAGATAGATTTGGGATAAAATTCCTAACTATATCCTGAATGTATTTTCCCCCTTATTTAAGGAAAACAACACAAATTATAATGTCTTGTGCTTGGTAGAAAAGTACTAAGATTGAAACATGGTCAAGAATTAGCTGATGTACTCAGAGCAATTTTGCCCTCATGTCCTTGAGAGGGGCCCTGTTTTCGCTGTAAGGATATCTCAAACTGAGGAACAATTAGACCACTCCCCAAATCCATGTGTGCACATGACACTAAAACATCAGGTCAATTCCATCAGTCTGGATGTTTGGAGTCAATGTAGAGAAAACATCCAGTTGATTGACTGATTTTTTTACTATCTCAAATGAGTTGACCATATAGTTTGTCATGCTGAAGTCAAAGACTATGTATGTCACAATAAAGATTGATCAATCAGTTTGGTGAAGTAAAAATTGGCTGTTGTGACCCATATCATTCTCTAACATCTTGATACGAGATCAAACCTTGTTATTTTTGTCAATTACCTAGCATTCAGATACATGTAGCTTTTTATCTACTGAAAACATAATTTTATAGTGATTTAGAGGGATACTTTAATTCTGAAATGTAATCATATAACACACTTTTGGGACAGAATAGTTGGATTCTACTTTTGAGGATTAAGAAAATTCTATGGAGTTAGTCAACATGTTACATGAAATTAAGTAAAGGAAAAGTGGCATTGCTATATAATTCAGAATCTATTCAACATATTTCTCTTAATCAAATATTTGATCTCTTATTACTGCTTATATGGCTCTAAAATATTGTGGGAATGTTGCAATTTGATAATGATTGATTAATCAATTTTCTAATATATTTGCTTATTATCTCTTCATTAAGTTTAATAAATGACAAAGAGGATGGTGCAAGAAAAAAGTGTAGATAAATAAAGAAATATAACTATAGAATGTATTGATTTTAGAAAACAATCTAGATGATGTCCATATTTGTTAATAAAAAGCTATCTTCTTAAAAGAATATATATGTATGTGTATACTTATATGTATATCAATGTATACATACCTGCATATAAAATTAGGTGCACAAGTTATCAAAGCCTCTTTAGATATTGTCCAATAGTCACTTTACCTATAGCTTAAGTGGGCCAGTTTTTAAAAAGACCTTGCTACAATACATGAAAGTGTACATGTATGCACACATTTGGTTCGTATTCCATATCAGAACATTTTACAATTAAAATCAATTTACATTTACAAACAATAGATGTGGAGTGTGATCTTTGGAGGTTAAGAAAAGAATTCCAACCTATCCTAAATGCTTGTGATGAGAAGATTGGTTGACAAAATTCTCTGCAAGCAGTCTTCAATTTTTTATCTAGCTATTTATAGAAAACTGCAGAAACAGCTGAGCTGACTGAAGTGATGTCACATTTGCTGATGGAATGGTTTGTTCCAGAGCACGCTCAGAGGCTGCATGAGTCTGCTTAAGGTTTGGTACACAACCCTAAGCAGTGAGAAGGTGTAAACATGGGCATTTTTCAGCCCCACCAATCAATATTGCATTGATGACTCTCTGCTGACCTTTAACCCCTTGAGGAATGCCAATAGCAGCACACTGCATCTTCCAGTCTGCAAAGGCTGCCTAGCGTAAGCTACCAATTTTACAATCGATCAAAAGTCATCTTTTTGAATAAAGCTTGAAATTTCAAGCAACAGCAAGCAATTTTTGAAAGGTCAGGGCTGGGTTTTTATTTGTTCGACCCACGCTTTCAACTGGTAGCACAGTTCTTTTGTAACCACTAAAAGTAGTAAGAAAATTTCAGATTTTTCCCCCCATGTATTTTTAGTAAGCCTTTGGGCATTTTCACTGTCCCTAAAAGAACATGGTTGCATGGCAACCTTTGCAGTTGCTATGGAGACTCCATGTGTAAGCAGCTGCTGCAATCAGCATTAACTCCGGGCTTGCAGGTTTGTCATTCCAATACATAGGGAGGGAGAAACAAATAGGACAGCGCATTGCCGTAAAGGGGAAGTCACCTAGATAATGTCACTCACAAACATATGTTCCACAATTATTCTTTCCACTGTTTTATTGCTGCAATTATAGCTAAACTAAGATTACAAAATTATATGGTTTTAATTTGCCTCTATTGACTATGTTTCACTTTCATTAAAATTAAGTCTAAACCCATTTACGTAGAAAACTGTTGGCTTTCTGGGAGGTGGGGGTGGAAATCCTTTGCTTTTCCATTTAACACCAACAACAGAAGAAGAGGGGAAAAAACAGTGCCAGTAGGAACCGTTATTATGAGGAAAATGACTTAGCCAAAATATAAATTAACCTACCATTCAAAACATAGCCCCCATCTTAAAGTTCCATCTGTATTTCTAATATTTTCAGTTGTATCCATTCAGACCACAAGGCTATATCAGATGATGCTGATCCAACTCTTTAAAATGCAAGCAGAAATGCTGGATAAGCTATCTTAAGCTTCTCTCCTTAGCTCAACCCATTTAGCTTTTAATATTGGAGCCTGTGAGTCCCATAACACCAACGTTAAGAAGAACAGAGACGCAAAGAAAAAAAATCTACATTGATATTTCTTCTAAACTCATTTTGAATGCAACCTTAGTTGGTCTGTCCATTGCACAAGTCTCCTCAAGGACTCTCATATATACATTCCATAGGAGGCCTAGTCTGAAATACTCAGGCACAAGAGGGTTAACTGAGTGTTCCTGCCATGGTATTCTAAATTGTCTTGAAACTGAGGGCTTAACATCACAAAAATGTGTTTATTAGTTCATTACTCCTATTCCAATATTTCTATTTCATGTTTAGTGATGTGGTACTGGGGTGTGGAAAGCCTAGAATTTTCAGTGAAAATCAGCACTTTACCTAAGGGCAAAGTAGCCTCTTGCTTTTTAATGCTTGTGACGCAGCACTCCCTAGCAGGCAAGGAGGCAAAGACTGTTTGTTAGGGCATTATTTTAGATTCTAGCAAGTATCACAGGATTTTTTTGTTCTATATATGTATATGCTCCTCATGCCTCTTCCTATATGATTCCCTTTTATCTTTTTATAACTGAATTTGTTTGTATAATCAATGATCCACAAAAAGAGGTCACTTGCAATATACCATTTCTTCACGGATCTAAACTGGTGAGACCATAAATTTATTAAAGAAATACGAATCTCTCTTGGAAACATATGGGAAATAGTAACAACACTTCTAATAGCTTTTTCAGAAACTTTCTGGCCAATTGTTTAGGTGCAAACAATGTATGAAAGTGTTGTCCATATTTTAAAAGCACCTAATGCAATTTCAATGATTTTGTCAGAAAAATTATATCACTTTAGGCTTTTTTTAAATAATTCATCACCTCAAACTCCTAGACATATGCCAGAAGATACATGTACAAGATGGTAGAATAGAAAACATATAGAATAATCTGCATAATAGGACATAGTTTATGATAAAAAAGACATGATTGCCTATTCTAAAAACTTATACTGAAGCATATTTTAAGTGAAATTATAAAAACACCTGAAAAATTAATGTGTTCCTGATTAAAACATACTGATAAAAAACAATTCAGAAACCTGTAAGCCATTTTTATGTATTTGGGGGAGAGCTCTAATTAAACAGTTCAAAGGACTTTACTAAAACAACCGAATAATAAGTTATCCAATATAAAGAATGATCTTTTTAAGGCTTGGATTTTTATTTTTGCTCCTTAGAATGTAAAATGAGCTAGACTTTTCTTTAAAATTGTAGATTGCTACAAAAATGAACTCCCAGAAACTCGGCTCACAACCATTAGGATAGAAGCTTATTTCCAAGGCCAAGATACAGTCCATGTAAACCCTTGCAAATAAGGGCTTACAATAAAAACAGTGATAGACCCTTAACTCTAGCAATATGGGCAGGTGCTGCTGTAATACACAAATCCAGATAACATTAAGTGACCTATTTTTAAAGCCTGTCCAAGAAAAACGACATAAAGAAATTGAATTCTTTGCCCTTTACTTTAATAGTTCCTTGTCATGCAGTCTTCACATCAGAAAGGGTGATCGCCATGAAACAAATTCCCAACCAGATACACACAACTAGGGTGTCTTTTACAATTCTGTGGGCTGATATCTATGGCCTAATCATTATAGCTAGTTCCTGTACAAATGGAGGGCAGAGAATTCTGATTCAAATAAACTTAGATTTATCCATAAGCATTTTGATCAGATATTTTGAATGGTTTTAAAATAACAAACCACAAAGAGCTCTTATAAGTATCAATTATTCCTCAAGATACCAATATACCTTTAAAATTAATTTTACAAATATTGTGTTGTAGTTTATAAGCGGCATTTCTCTTAACAATAGATTTTTTTAGTACATCAAAAGCTAGATTAAAATAAAAAATCACCTAAGCTTTAAGTATTTCACAATGTGATATGCATATATAAATGTATATATTTTATATATATATGTATATGTATATATATATATATATCCTTTTGACTATAGTAGTAGACATTTAGATAGTAAGATAAGGAGATAAGCTATAAAATTTAAAATGGGTAAACTGATATAATAACTTCTGTCTATATAGGCAAAATGAATCTGAAGCAATTATTTGGATATTATGGACCCCCCCTCCCAAAAGTGACTAAGACAGATGATGTATAATTGGCCTGTACAATCCAGTATAGTTTTACATTGAATACATTATGTAAATTCTAACTCAAACCTTAGTTTCACTTTAGCTGTCTAAACCAGGATTTCTTGATAAAGGAATATATCTTACCCTATTTTCCTAGTACTTTTTTTAATAACTCATTTGGACCACTTGCTAAGGAAGCACAGTCATTTGCTATTGTTGCAGAAAGTATGAAATCCTATAATCCAGTTAAAATAATTTGATTTATTACAGTGTGAACCTGAATTGCACAGCCATTATACCTGTGGAACTTATAATGAGAAATTTGGGGTATCTAAAGACTGTATGATTGCATTCCCCTCCCCCAATCCACCCACCTACTGACAGCTGATGGACTGCCCAGATGGAAAATAAAGGCTGTGCTTTCTGGAATTTCTGAGAAGCAATTTTATCTCATCTTTGTTCTCTATGGCTCACACAATATGCTTTTCCCAAGAAACATCAGAAAAACTTATTTATTAAATAATTATTTTTAAAAAGCAAAAATAAGACTTTAACAAATAAAGAAATGTTTCTCTGGTGCCAACATATAAAATATAGAGACCAAAAGAAAACTACATTGGCATTAGAACTTTCAAATTATTATATGAATTACTGCCTAAAGTAATAAAATACCTTGCCAAACTTTAAATATTCAGGTTCATTTTATGATTTTGAAATTTTAGCTTTCTTAGTTGGGGTGGGGTAAGGGATGTTATCAATTGCCAAAAAATTGAGGAAGGCCAAATAAAATTCCATGAGCAAGCTCTAGGATATACCCATCACAGTTCTTAGCCTACTTATTATTGTGGGATGGGTTTGCCTACAAAAGAGTACTGCCAAATTGTTAAAAACAACTCATGAAGAAATGATCCCCCCCAGTTTTTCCAATCTCTTTTCATTATCTTGGGCCCTACTTTCTTCATTTATAAACGAGAGATAGCATATCCAGAAAACAGGGGCACATTTTGACGCTATGCAACATACCTTAAAGAGTGAAATGTTTAACTTAAACCTGAATGAACTACCTTCCAGTCAGTTCTCTTTCCTCCACTTCCATATATTATATTATCTTAAACAAGGGAAAAATGCTTATTGGTTTATCCACCTTTTTCATAGTTCCCCTTAGCACAGAAAATCTTAACTATGTCAAAGTTATTTATGAACATTTTAGAAAGGACTATTAGAATATCTGCATTTGGAATACTTGGCTCAATCATTATTAATATTATCCTTGCTACAATGTAGATTTAAAGAAGTATGCAGAATACATCAACTGAAGCTATTCCTTAAGGAAGATTGCTCTATAGCAGTATATGGCTAGAGTTTCAAAACCAAACAGCAAGCCATACAAAAGCTTTTAAGACCATTGCCTGTATACAAGCAAAATCTTTAGACTACTAAAGGTCTGTGTGGGCAAGGGTTAGAGAATTGGGCTGAAGAGAAAATTCATAACCAGATATTTTATTCCCCAGAATTCCAGTGTGCCAGGAAATATACTGCACACACACACACACACACACACACACACACACACACACACACACACACACACACCCCTAATGTACATGTATACATCTGATATACATAACAAATGGAATATAAAATAATACATATTTTCCCAAAGCACTGAATTTAGCTCTTTGTGTTCTTCATGTGATCTCTATCACAGTAATATGGGAAAATAATCTACTTGAGACCAAAGTCAACAGTTTTAGAATCCTATAGCAAGCTAAAAACAACCATGGTAAAAAAACAACAATCAGTGTTGTCATTTAGGAAGGACTTTTAAAAATTCAGTTCTTTTATTTAAAGGGACAGGCACCAATTCCCTTTCTCCTTATCTACGTTTATGTCAGTGAGGCAGTCTTATATTTCTCTTATTGGTTTCAATGCCTTTCTTCAAAAGGATATCACAGGATGGCTTCCAAAAGAAAACTAATAATTATTTAAATATTATAAGAAAACTATTCATGTTGTGCTTGACAGACTTGCAATGCAATTATTAAAAATAACATGTTTTTATTTGAACCTGGCCCAGTGCAATCACCTTTAAGGAATTTATGCTTTTAGGAATAATTGTTGAAAACTATGACAGTTTTTGTTTTGCTTTTTTTTTAAATGAAATCTTTATAGGCTTTTGGTTGAATTCTTCTGTTCTCAAACCCAAAGTACAAATATGCAGTGAAATAAAAAATAAAGATTTTTTTACACAGGGGAAAAAAACATTTCTTTTTAACTGAATTTTTAAATACTTATTGGCAAAAGCACCCTAGGGACTTAGATCCCCCAATATATACTTACCAATTTTGGTGCATTTAATATATATTTTAAGAGAAGTGATAATCTTTCTCATTAACAATATTTAATATTGACATCTTTGGTTAAATGGTAAAAATTTTAATAATTTAAATAACCTCCATGTTATCAATGTCAATCATAAGGTTATATAAATGTAAGTTACATGAATAATTTTTTAAATGACAAATGAAAAGCCAACAATATATAGGGTACTCTAAATCTAACTAGTAAAGCAAAATTTATTTTCATTGATAATCACAATGAAAAAGAGGGTTTAGAAAAAAATTGGCCAGATTAATTGAACAAACATTCAACCACTATTAATGTGCTGTTTTGGTTCAGTCTTTCTTTTCAGTAGCACCGCAATACTAACCAAATGTTACTCTAGTACTTTTAGGGCTATATTTATATTTTAAAAGATTTAATTCCCTTTTCCCTATGCTTATATCGCATTTTCTAAAGACCATCTCCTGGTCCCCTTCTCAGGAGACATCTTTGTTTAAATGAGGACAACATTGAGGCCTTAAGTTTTAAACATCCACCTGCCTACAATAAGCACCTGGCAAAAAAGATATTTTATCAAATCTTTCACTCTACTGCTTTCCTCATCAGCTTGATTTCTCCAGGACTGATGAGAAAAAAAAGTTTACATGACATCATCTACTGTAACCATAAAGATCTACCAAAATCCCATGACCCTTTCTAATAGCATCATTTCCTATTACTCCCTATTTGGTCCTATTGTACTTTACAGATGAAATCCTCTCTATTCCTAATGACTATAATGCCCCCTCTCATTCATGGACAATTTCCTTATTCTGTAGCCTCGTGGAAATTAAGTCAGCTGAACAGAGGTGTGATACTGACCCAAACCCATCAAAATTTTCATGGAAAAAGCCTAATCAGATTCAAGGCAGCTTTTGTGGGCTTTCATTGCAAATGCCTTTTAACAAAAAGTGATAAGGGAAAAAAAAATGATAGTCACACAGCAAGTGTAAGAACAGGGACTAAAGGTTTGAAAGGCCCACCAGGAGAGAAAATTCAACCTACTTATAATAAATCAGCTGTTATATTTTTTTCTATGTTTGGTACCCTGGAAAAATGATATGAATCCATTTTCAGTTCTGATTCTTTTTAATCCTACAGATGAAAACTATCCTACTGTTTCCAGTGCTTTTTCTTTCTAGTGGTAAAACAGTTCCCTTAAAGGTGAGGTTTCAGTGGGATTCTTTTAACACAATTTGGCTACTTGCAAAATAGCGTATGTGTGTGTATGTGTATGTGTGTATACACATGTATAGATTGTGTATGTACATGGGAATATATAGTATACATGTGTATATTTTATATATATATATACATATATGTATATAGTCTGTGAAATGAATAAAGTCACCAATTGTCAAACAATTTGTAAGCATGAATTTAGGAGAAAAGATAAAAAAAACCTCATAGTGTCAAGTTCTATTTAATAAAGGTTATCTGGAGGGAAAAAAAAAAAAAAAAACCTTCCACCTTCCACCCCCGGAATAGTACCAGTGAAAAGAACCCCACTGTTAAAGCAGGTGTTCTACATATGACACTTCCAAAGCCATGCGGGTTTCACAAGGACTATCAGCAGACTGCATCCTTTTGGCAATTTCCTGACTTGCCTAATTTCGGATTCCTAGTTCTTAAAAGCATGGTATAGATTATTCCTAATAAGGTGGTGGGGGGGAGCAACTGAGAGAAAGGTTTTTGACAGACTAATCAAACTGATTCATAATAATACCTCTATTTAGGAAGATAAGAAAATTATGATAAAAGATTTTTAAAACAAATTTCTGATATTCAATGCCATATTTTAAAGTATATTAATTGCAGGAGCATTACAAAGAAATAAAATCATACCATTCATCTAATTTTTCATAATTGCCCAAGTATTACTATATTTTATAGCTTATGTTCTTATGTTTTATTTCAAATATGCTTAGATCATGTATTTTTTTCATTGAAAGATAAAAAATAAAAGAGATTCCTAGAATGTATTAAATCTATACTTTTCCTAGGCTTATTTTTATTTATTCTACTGTGAAAGAATGAAACCATAGAAAGATGATGATTTTAATTAAAATATTGTCTAAAAAGAAAGCTAATGAAAAAGATGTTATTTGAGTAGCTAGATATGATGTTATAAATGGTAACAATGTAACTTCTTTAATTCCTTCTATCATCAAAACATATACACATATAAAGGCATGTCTCTTTTCCTCTCTCCCTCTCACAGACATACACATAGATTTGCCATTTTCAAATCCATATATAATACCTTAAGTATATGCATATGCATTTTTGCATAATTTGAATGCCTCTGAATAAGTGAAAAAACATTTATTAAACACTTACTAACACTTAACAAACACTGTTACACTAATGAAAAAAAAGTTTAGTCTTTTTTTTTTAATTTACAATTCTCATTTAAATAGAAACCTCAGAAAGGTGCATATACCATCTAACTCTAACATACAATTTACCTTTCATTTTAACCCCAAAACTACCCATATACTTTAGTTTATTTTATATGAAATGATTGTGTCACTGTTCTTGATCAGTTCAAATTATAATTATTAATGAAAAGGTTTGACTTTATTCTACTAATGTACCTTATCAGTTTGAAGCAGATGGATTTTTTAATTGAAAGAAAATACTGATAGTTAATTATTGCATTAAGTATTACTTATATGTGTAATTTTTGCTGTCTACATATCATTCTGTCTAGGTTTTAAAAATCCGTCCCAAAAATGTATATGCTACTATATCAGACTTGAGAGAAAGTTAGAGTATTTTAAATTATTTCTACTCTCTGAAAACCCAAATTTCACTTAATATTTAACTAACATTTGTATCTGAGTTTTGATTATCTACAAAAACAGGGAAAAAAAAAGTAGATATCTGGGAATACAAATGAGACAAATTGAAAGTAGTTTAGATTTTAAAGGACTATAGCCAAGCTGTACCATGTAACTTGCTGCCCATGAACATTAGGTATCTTTCTCCCCTGGTGTGTCAGCAAAGCCACACACATTCTTTCTTGCTACAAATCTGTAAATCTGAAAAGGGTCCGAGAACATGAATAGAAAATCTCTTTATAGAATAAAAAGCATGGGGTGTTATTAAGAAGAACTGTAAGCCCTATTCTATTCATAGTAATTACAGGATCAGATCAGGTTAATGTGGGGACCTAGGTCAATAAAGTACTGTAGGTTCACCCTCTTTAATCCTTTTCAATCCTATAGTCTGCATTTCTGACAGCTCTGTTGGACTTACTATAGGTAACACAGACACCAGAGGAATTCTAGCCAAGCTGAAATTTATATTCAGTCAATCTCAAGTTTCAGAACAAAAAGAAAAAGTTTTTTAAAAAATTTAAGATTTTATTTCTTTCAATGTTGATATCTAGTTAAAACCATTTCCAAACTCTTCAGTTAAAATGTTTTTCTTAAATATTTCATCCTTCTACTCTGTATAAACTTGAAAAAACATCTAAATAAAAAACCAAATTGTCTTTAGTTTGATTTAATAAAATCACCTCCACAAGTCTATTATACCTAAAGTTTTTGGGGATAATGGTTAACAAAAAGTAAACATTTCAGGACTGATTTCTGTTTTTTTTCTCCACTAAAATGTATTTTTCAGCTATTCTTTTTTTTGCTTTTTATTATTAAAACATATTTCTTGCTAAGTGCCTAAGGAATTTATTGCAAATTAATTATACTTTAAAATAGATGTATTTCCCTGAAGCTCAGTGGCATTTTTAGAATAAGTAGAAGAAAAAACAACAGAAAACAAACCCTTAGACTTAGTGAGGTTTAAAAACTTCATACCCCCCCTCCTCCATTCTTCTATACTGAAATAGTGAAAGGTCTTGACATTTTGAAAGAGGTAGAGATCTAGGTTGAAAGAATTGACCAGATCCTGGGAATAAAACATTTTGCAGCTTTCAGCTGACTGTTAGTTTGACTGTGATTTTTTTTTCATTTGAAGTACCTGACTTTTACTTTTTGTTTAATGCATTCTTAAATTTCTTTATTTTTCTCCTAAGAGTAAAAAGTGAATGAAATCCATATCATATATGGTACACACTAAATCTGGTCAGAATTTCCAGAAACAGTAACTATCAAATATATTTACCATTGGACTACCAGGGAGAGAAGTGAAAATAGAGGAGATGTGTTTGGTGTCTGCCTCATGAGGTAGCCTCTCAATTTACCACATTGTTGTCTGATCCTCTAGGGGAGCAGAGAGTTTCTGAGCTGGTCAAAATATTAGAGCAAAGGAAATGGAATTCCTATAATTACTCTGAGTAGTCCATTAAGACACTGATGATTCAATAAAGTAGCCTGTTATGGCCCCATGTCACTCAGCATCTTCATTCCCCAATTACTTTGTATTTCCATATATATCTCCCACAAAGACAATCTGTGCACTTTGGTGTATCACTAAATAAATGTGTGTACTTTCCTTATATGCCA
Source organism: Pseudochirops corinnae (assembly GCA_028646515.1). Classification (NCBI taxonomy): domain Eukaryota; kingdom Metazoa; phylum Chordata; class Mammalia; order Diprotodontia; family Pseudocheiridae; genus Pseudochirops; species Pseudochirops corinnae. The sequence continues at coordinate 150,841,838 of CM053587.1, read as the reverse complement.
AGTTAAGATTGCAAGCCTCTTGAAGTCAAGGGTTGTGCTTTCCATTTCCTTTAAACTCCCCATAATATCTAATGTACCAGGTTTATAACTTGGAACCCAGTGACATTGGGCTTTGACTTTCCTCAAGAGTTTTTAGTTCAAAACTTAAGTAGGTAACTATTTTAATTCTTTGTAAATGTTTATCACTAAATATAAGTATTTTATAGTGATAAATTGGAAATGTATTTAGAATTGCATTAAAAAATTAAACTTTTTACTCAACATGCCAACTTCTTTGACTACTAAAGTTGAGTTTAAGGAACAGATAGAGAAAGGAATTATTCACTTCATGTAAGATCACGGACAATGAAAATGTTGTTAGGAGACAGAGGTCATTCTGAGAAAGTAAAAAAAAAAAATGAAAAAAAAAACACCAAATATGTTAGTAGTTGAATGATGTGAACTCTGGTAAACGCCAGCATGCAATATGGCAAAAACGAATCAATCAGTTCAGCTTAGTTCAGCCTCTGCAACTGGCCATCTGGCACAAAATCAACCAAATGTATCCCTGCATATTCATCTTCATTTTCACAAATACTCAGGAGAATGTCATTCTAGGGCAAAATAAAATTAAATCACCATAATTTTTAAGACATCTTTTCCTTTCATACTCTCTGGAGAACAGTGTGTTTATATGAGAATACTTCCTGCTATAGGATTGTTGTGTAATTTCTGTTCGGACGTGCTTTGCTTTCTGTATGTTAAAAATAAAGCACCTGTTTATTCCATTTCTTTTTCCTTAGGATTATTTTTCCAGAGCAAAGAAATATTTATATATAGGTCAATGGACTTTTTAGTAAAGGGACAAGTGTTGATCTAACAATCAAAGACATTTTAATAATATGAAATACATTTCACAAGCATGTCATGGAAATGAATATGGACTCATTTATTCTTTAAGACAACCAAAGAAACATAAGATCAATTTACATTTTTTATATCATATTTAAGTGACATCAGAAATGAAATTTTTATTTGGCAAAGTGGAAAGAGAGTGACTGGAATCAGAGGATCTAGGTTCATTTCTCACCTCTGATACTTAATATCTTTGTGACCTCAGGAAAATCACTTAACCTTCCTGGGCTTTAGTCTCCTCATTTGTAAAATGAAGAAGTTACGTCAGATTGGCTAAGATTAAAAAAAGGGGGGGGGGGAGGAAGGAATAACCACTATTGAAGGGGCTTCAGGAAAACAGACACACTTGTGAACTATTGATGGAGCTGTGAATTTGAGCTATGCTTCCAATGTCACTAAGCTGTGCAAATTCTTTGACCTGATAATATTACTTCTAAATACCTATCCCCAAAGAGATTAAAGAAAGGAAAGGACCTATATGTAGAAAAATAAATATAACAACTCTTTTTGGACTAATAAAATATTGGAAACCAAGCAGATGTTCATCTATTGTGGAATGCCTAAGCAAATTATAGTATATGAATTTAAAGGAATATTATTGAGTCATAAGAAATTATGAAATGAGGAGTTTTAGAGAAATTTAGAAAGAACAGTATCAAGTGATAAAGTAAGCAGAACCCGAACAATGCATAAAATTAACATTATAAAGAAAAAACTTTGAAAGACTCTAGAATTCTGATCAGTGAAGTGACAAACAGCAATTCCAGACTATCTAAAATCAAGTATCTTATGCACTCCTGACCCACTCCTTTACCCACTAAAGCCCGGGAAGGTGATGGACTCAAGATGCATAATTAGACACACATTTTTGAACATGGTAAATACTATGCATATTTGTAATGAGGGTTTTTTCTCTTTATTGTTATTAATTCTTTTCAATTGGAGAATTAGAAAAAATCAACATTCATTCTTCAAAAAATGAATTTAATGTAAAATAATATAGTATGTTGAAGGCTAGAAGGGATAGGAGCAGGTTAGATGACCTTTGAGGTCTCTTTCAGCCCTAGGTCTATAACCATATGATCCTGTAAAATCAGTCCAAGGACCTTGTCCCATGCAATGGTATCATTCTCTTTTCCTTTATTTGGGTCCCTGTTTTAGCTTCCCTCTTCATTTGTAAGCTCCCTGAGGGCAGAAATTGTGTCTTAATCATTTTCAATCCCCATATTTCCCCTATACCTAGCACAGTACCTCTATGTCAACATATAGTATGTGTTTAATGTTTGTTGAATTCACATTTGTTCTTGACTTATAAAAACAAGAGAAAAGATCAGGGCGGAAGTAACAGAATTATTTTTGCAACATTGAAATTACATTAAGTATTCACCAATGAAGCACTGATCAGTATCATTTTATATTCACTGAATATGTAATATTTTTTCTACACTTGTACTAAGTACAGTGTAAAGAAATATGTCAAGTCAAACTATTCCTACGCTCTGTTTTGGTACTAGAGTCATTCTACTTTACACAAAGACTAACAAAGAAGCCTTTGCTCTTTTGAAATATGGAGTTAAGCAGTGCTAAAAAAAAATATATAATAAATGGAAGAAACTAAAGTGTAATCTTTGTGTGAAGTTCCAGACCATATATGCAAATATACTATCAATCTATAAGCATTTATTAAGCTCCTGGAGTCATGTCAACAAGTCAAGCCAAGAAACATTCATTAACCCCTTACCATATGTCAGGCACTATGCTGAGCATTGGAATAACAACAAACAACAATAGCTAACATTTCTATATTGCTTACTCTGTGCCAGGCACTGTGTAGACCACTGAAATAATAATAATGATGATAACAATGATAACTGATAATAGATAATACTTATATGGCTCCTACTATATGCCAGGCACTGTGCTGATCACTAGAATAAATACAAAGAATAGGACAATCATTTTACTCTCAAGAAGCTGATTTTCTAAAATATCTATGCTACAACCTTAACAGTAATCTTAGAGGAAATGATCATCTTTTGACTTTTATAAAATCATTTATTACCATATATTTATACAGCAAAAACCAAAAAATCCAAAGAGTGAAAAGTTTCTTTCAAAAAAATACTGTGATGGTTATAAAGATATATTTTAATCATTTTAGTAATATAAAATTTATTTATTGAATAGCATTTAATTCAGTATTTCAGAGACAGAAGCTATTACCTCCTTTCTAAATACTGTAAACAGTTTAAAAGCATTTTCTTTTAACAACTAGTTATCAATTTACATCATTTATACACATTTTGGAATGAAAACTCATTTTCTTTGCTTCCAGCTAAAAACTGAATCTGTACCTTATAGATGCCCTAGAAAGAACTCTTTTCAAGATTCACTCACCTAGCTGCTTTGTATTTCACTGATTTTACTGTGGAAAAGTATTTTTATTTGTTTTTAAAAGGATGTTACATATGAGACATTTTGTCATAATAGATAGAGTTGGTTTGAGGATAAGGATGATCCAAGTTCAAGTCTCATTGCTAACATACTGACTGCATGACTGGTTAAATCTCTTCATTTGTCAGGATCCCAACTAGCTAAGATTATAACTGGCAAAACAGTTGTATGTGTGCAGTGGAAGAGGAACTTTCTTCACTTAAGAGCTCCCTACACAGATAAATCACCTATTTAAAACAACAAAAAAGAGGGAATATAGCTTTAAAAAAAACTTTGGTTCACAGTTCAAATAAATTTTCCTCCTCACATTCCTTTTACACAGTTAAAACTCAGGGAAAAAAAGGGTATCTCACTAGGTAAAAGACACCATCAACATGAATGAGCAAACCCTTGGAGCCAAAATTAGCATTAAGACTCTTGGACCCATTGCCCTCATACCACTCAAGTCAGACAAATTGAGAGTCAGGCTCTTTCCTCTGTTTTGTTATTGATCTCGGAATATTGCCAAGCAGATATGAACATAAAATGAAACGAAGTCAGCTGTAAAATATTTTGTATTTATTTCTCAACTTTGTGAATCATTAAGCAGACATTAGGAGGGTCTTTTTCTTTTTTTAAGAGCTAGAAATGTTGGTCCATAAACTTAGCAGCTTTCGATTTCAGAAAGTTAAAAGAACTGAATAGAACTTGATGATTATTATTAATACATTACATTCTTATACTCTCTTTATACATTTTCCAAGTCTTTTCACTTGTGGGTATAAAAAGCACCAAAGCAACAGACCAAAAATCTAGATTTTATCAAGGGTGTGCTGGTAAATGGTTAACAGCAACTCTCTGGAAATTTGCATTATTAACATTTTGTCTACTTTCTAAAGTCTAGATGATCAACAAAACAACAAAGCAAGCCCTGATTTGTAGGGCTTTCCTATTTCCAAGGTGTAAAATGCTTATAATGAAAATTTCGCGATTGGTTCTTACTAGCTGGTTTGAACCATCTCTAGCACAACCCTTGTTCTAATTCTGCCTTCATAATTTGCTTATATTTTTACCTTGAGAAAGGCATAAAGATTGTATTGAATTTAAGAACTGAAAGAGACAGTAGAGATCATCTAGTTGACTTCCCAGATTTTACAAGTTTCAGCTGCCTCACCTATATAACAAGAGAGATAATGCCTGCCTCACTAGTTACCTTACAGGAATTTATCTGAGACACAAACAATATAACATGTGTAGATAACTTATAAGGAGAAAATGCTATAAAATGCAAAGCAGGTGATTCTCAAATCAATCCTATATAATAGGAGAGATTCATAACCCCATTTTGCAGATGAGAAAACTGAATTACAAAGCAACTAAATGGCTTGCCCTACACATCTAGTTAATGGTGGAACCAAGAATAGAACACAGGCCTATTTGTCCAGTGCTATTTTTATTCCACAATGGCCTACTTCTACTTAAAAACCAATCATCACCATCCTACAGGACAAATTTCTTTAAGGGCAAAAATACAAATTGAGTTACATTTGTTTAAAAAGGTCGATATTAAAACAATTTTTAGAGTGCTACTTGAACAAGGAATATGATTCCAGCACATACATAAATATATATGTACATACATATATACCTTTATGCATATACATACATATATGTATACACAGGTATCTATATATAATACTTCCTTAGATTTCTATTAAATTCAGCACATATTTTTTAAAATTTATAATTTATTTATTTTTCATTTTCAATGTTCATTTCCACAAGATTTTGAGTTACGAATTTTCTCCCCATCTCTCCCCTAACCCCCACCCCAAGATGGCAAGCAAATTGAATACCCCTTCCCCCAATCTGCTCTCTCTTATATCCTCCCATTGATCCCCTTATTTTCTTGTAGGGCAAGATGGATTTCTATACCCCATTCCTTATATATCTTATTTCCCAGGTGCATGTAAAAATAATTTTTAAAAATTGTTTTTAAAACTTTGAGTTCCATATACTCTCCTTTCTCCCCTTCTCCCCCACTCCCAGAGGGAAGACAAGCAATTCAATATAGGTTATACATGTGTAATTATGCAAAACACTTCTATAGTAGTTGTATTATGAAAAACTAACTATATTTCCCTCCATCCTATCCTGTCTCTCATTCATTCTATTTTCTCTTTTGACCCTGTCCCTTTTCAAAAGCTATTGCTTCTAACTACCCTCTCCTCCAAACTGCCCTTCCTTCTATCATTGCCCTCGTATCCCCTTCCCCCCTACTTTTCTATAGGATAAGATACCCAATTGAGTCAGCACAGTTACAAAATACATTTGTTAACTGGGTTTGAGATTTTAGGTGGTGAAGAACCTCCTGATGGCAAGGAAGCACCCACTGGGCAATAGCCTTAAAGAGTTGTCAGAGGCAGAGGTGTCAAACATGTATCTTAACAAACCTTTGACAGCCTACCACACTGCTGAGTATAGCCCAAACCAGATTAAAAAGTAATTGGGGAATGGCTAACAAAATAAATAAAAATAAAACAAAACATAGATATATTACATTTTATAACTAAATCAATATGTGTCCCTCAGGGATCTTTATGTATGGATTAGGGGCCCCTTTTTCTATTTGAGTTTGGTACCACTGGTCTGGACTCCCAAGAACCTAAGTGATTAGCTTGCCCAGAATCATAGAGCCAGTATGTGTTAAAGGTGAGATTTAAACCCAGCTCTTAAGATCAGTTCACTACTCTATACTGTCTCTCATACTTTGTACATAATTTTCAATAATAAAGCATGAAATAAAGATTCAATATTCAATAGAGATTCAAGATTCAATAAAGCATGAAACAAAGATTCAATATTCAATACTTGGTTGTATTTGTACAAGACTAAACTTATCAGAATGTGACCTGCCAGTTTATACAGAAGACTTGATGAATAAGAGAATCACAGCATATAATGCTAGACCAGAAAGAACCTTAGAGTTGCTCTTTCTTCAACCTATTTATTTTCCAGATAGAGAAACTGAGGTCCAGAAAAAGGGAAATTATGGGTAACAATTCTATTCCATTTCCAAGTGAGAAATCTCAAAGTACTCTTAAGAAAAAGATTTGCCAGTAGGGAATTAAATAGGTAAAGAGACAATACAAAACTAGCTTGAGGTCACACTGCAAGAAATTGCAACCCCTGAAACAGGAACAATTAGCATATCTGGTGCTATTACTGGAAGATCACAAGCTCTCATTTTTCCTTCCCTATGATGTTATAAATCAGCCACAGTGCACTCACCTAGGCTTAATCTGAAATAGTTCTGTAAAACCTTAGCAATGTAATGAGGAAAATGAGGATTATTTTTTCCCTGTAACATTATTGTTAGATTACAGTCATCCATCTGTTACTTCTAAGTTATAGTAGATCTTCTGGATACTGGTGGGAAGCAACAGTATCAGTAGCAAAATTTACCCTTTCTTAGAATATCCAGAACAAAAATCTTAGGGTACTTGAAACATCACAAATGACAGAGCGAAGAACAATTCAAAGTAGGTCATCATCATTTTTAAGCCTATCTTTGAAAACATGAGATTATGGAATAGGCCTAGGAAGGTGACTAAATATCCCATTCTCTAAGCTATAATTTTTGATACCTTTAAAGTTGACCTATAACAATGTAGCTAAAAACTACCAGGAAGATGGGAAATAAGTCAGTGTAGTAAACACTCTGATGTATTTAGAACTAAGGCTAAAAAATTTTTTGTGTGTCATGAACCTCCCTCCCCTACCCCGCTGGCAGCCTGGTGAAGCCCAGGGATCCCCTCCCAGAATGTTTCTTATCTACATTCATAAGGAATTGAGAAGGAAAAGCTAAATTTCAGTTAAATGTCACTGAAAACAAAGATTGTTTTGTTTTGTTTTTTTCCCATCCAAGTTTATGAAATCTATACATAGACACTTCCCCCCCCCCCCCCCCCCCCGCCGGGGTAGAGGAGAAATCTGTGTCCTTCCAGGTAAAGACCCCTGTTTTAGAGTCAGTGGGAGAACATACAAGAGTTGAAAGGTGTCTAGGTAGATCTAGGTTCAAAATCCAGGTCTTAAACTTAATTAGCAGTGATTTATCATTTGATGTCTATGAGCCTCAGTTTCCTCTATTGCAAAAATTGGAAAAGGAATATTCATCCTATCTCTTTTTCATGGTTATTATGAGGAAAGTGTTTTGTAAATCTTCAAGTGCTGCAGAAATGTGAGTCGTGGCCGCTTTAGCTGTTGCTATGCTCATTATCCAGTAGAGTACGTTAGCAACACAGTTAAAACTCTAATGAGCCAGATTCTCCATGGTGTCTAAGTCACTTGCTGGGAGTAAGTTAGCTGCTTTGGGAAGCACTTAACTCCTTCACAGGTAACAGTTAGAGCTTTATTGGTAGAGGACCCTTAAACAAGTAATATACCTGCCCAAGAACCAAACCTACTGCCAAATTGACTTAAAATTTGGAGATTTTTGAGCTCCTTGTCCCATAACTTACTCTTTATAATTATTGGAGACCTAGATAATAAATGTTCAAAATTCAAATTAAACAGGGATATATTAAAACACCTCCTATGTGCAAAGCATCATGACATGATGTCTAGAGAGCTGTTCAGAGTCAGGAAAGCCTGGATTCAAGTCCTGGCTTTGACTTAATGCTGACTATGTTAAGCTTGGTCAACTCTCCAAGATCATAAGTTACAGATCATGTGCTGATCTTGTTGATGGAAGGAGTTTCCTTGTGAGACCACTGAATCATAACCACTGAAATCATAGCTCCATTCCAAAAGAAAACATACAAGATATTAGAAACAGAAAGACAAAAATGACAACTAGTACCTGCCCTTGAGGAGTGTACATTCTCTTACAACAGTGGTTCTCAACCTTTCTAATGCCACGACCCTTTAATACTTGTATGTGGGCATATCTGCATGTGGGCGGACCTGTCTGGAGACAGATAGAGGAGTGGTGTCTCGGTTCCTAAGACCATTGGAAATGTGTGTTTTCCGATGGTCTTAGGTGACCCCTGTGAAAGGTCGTTAGGGGTCGCCAACCACAGGTTGAGAACTGCTGTCTTAGAACATTTGTTCAGGAGAATATTATCATATATCAGAGAGAATATTATCATATATCAGAGTAAATATTGGGTAAATACAAATTTTGTAATTCTGTCTCAGCAAAAGTCCTATTCCAATACTTCAAATGGGTGTGGAGATGACCCTGGGCTCTTTATAACTCTGCTGACAGCTTGCCAGGACTGATAGTTTCTACTATCAGTAGAAGCTTTCAGTCCAAAGCACATTCATCCAAAGACCTAGCCAATGAAGTCTGGAGGGCTTCATCACTAGAAGGCTGGTCATCAGCTAGGGACTGGTTTTATTTATTTGCCACAACAACTCGTGAAAGTGAGTATAAAGGTATGACGAAACCTCAAAGGATCAAGAAGAGACCTTTGAAGACATATATTCTGTTGTGGTTCACTTGTTTCCAATGTGCCTGACTCTTCCTGACCCCATTTGGGCTTTTCTTGGCAAAGATACTATAGAAGTTTTTCATTTCCTTCTCTAGCTCCTTTTACAGATGAGGTAACTGAGGCAAATAGAGCAAAGTGACTTTTTCAGGGTCACATAGCTAGTAAGTGTCTGAGACCAGATTTGAACTCAGGTTTTCCTGACTCCAGGTAGCATTCTGTGCCACTGCACCACCCTGTTTTCCTGCCTGACTCCTTCAACTTTCAGCTGAGGAAAATGAGACCCAGAGATCTCATAACTGTCCTAATTTCCCAAACTAGTAAATAGCAGAAGCAGGATTTGTACTAGCCAGATCCTTTGATTATGAATCTATCCCTACATGAATAATATGTATTGGTAGGAGTATTCATACAAATGACATCACAAATATTTTGTGATCCTAAAGCATATTAGCAGAAATAAAAGCATGATAGTAATACACTTATGTGTGTCATCTATTACATCAAGGATCATTGAATGCATCAGTGTAGGAGCCCCAAATGGGAGAAGTATCTCTACCAAGGCAAATCACAACTCTTTTATAATTTAGAGTTTAGAAAGCTGCCTAAAGCTCAGAGGGATTAAGACACTTGCCTCTGGTCACACAACTAGTAAGTATGAAAAGCAGAATTTGAGCCTAGATCCTCCTAACTTCAAGTTTTGTTCTCTATCCATTATACTATGAGATCTCTTTATTCATTATTACATTTTCATTATTTATATCCTGATTATTTATAAAGAGACTTCAAGGAGATCCTTGTATTAAGTCATTTGGTAGTGCCTGAGTCTTTGTGACCCTGTGGGACCATATTGTTCATGGGATTTTCTTGGCAAAGATATTAAAGTGGTTTGCCCAGGATCATACAGCTAGTAATTGTCTAAGGCTGGATTTGAACTCAGGCCTTCCTGACTCCACGCCTGGCACTCTACCCACTGAGTCACTTAACTGCCTCCTAAGGTGATCCTGTGTCAGTATAAATTTAAACCAGTATAATTTAAAAGTATTGAATGTAAGACAGAGGCAGTACGCTGAGTAAAGTCAGCATAAGAGGGTAGAACAAGATCTGTATTTGACATTGCAAGACCTAGGCTGGAACCTTCCCTCTGCTATTTTATCTAGTTGTATGATACAGAGCAAGTCATGAAATATTGCTGAGACTGTCTTTCATCATCTGTAAAAAATGAGAGGGTTGGACTAGATGATCTTTGAGGTCTGTTTCAGCTCTAGAGTCTCTAGTATTACATGCTCTAATTTTTAATACCCTAATAATTTATGAACCCAATTCTCTGACCTCAGATTCAGAAAGGAGGTTTCACATAATCAGAGAAGAAAATGTTTCACATGTTTATTCCCTGAGGCAAAACATCCCACACTTTTAATCCTCCCTATGTTCCCTAATCTCCTCCTACTAAGCCTCCTCCTTTTCCATCTAAATATAGTCATCTAGCCCCCCCCAAAAAAAAGCAATCCACAGAAAGAATGCTCTAAAACATTTTACCATTTACTGATTTTGTACTGAAGCTGCACCCAAAGTAACGTGCAAGAGATTGTCTTCCTGGAAAGACTGAGGCCTCAGGAGCATAATAAGAAAAATAGTAATTGTTAACATTCATATATAGTGCTTTATGGTTAGAAAAATTTTACGTATTCTCATTTGATCCATGCCCATGGATTTTTCCCATTCTCTCCTCTCTTCAGCTAATGTCTCTTTAGTAAAAATCTATGCTCAAACAATCATCTGGAATGCAAAGCACCTTACTACACTGTATGGAGAACTTGGGGTAAAAAGAGCAGTAACACTGAGATCATAGAGGAGAGCAAGACTGTGTAGGCCTTGGTAGAAGCTCCCATGCTTCGCGAAGACCTAATACTCTCAGATTCTGAGTTTTCCTGTGTCAAGGAAAGTGAAATTACTACCCTAACAGAATAAGAACTTCAAGGTAAGGTCTAAATCCACTGCATGCTGGGCCATTACCAGTTATCTTGATCTTTGTCTTGCCACTGGACTTTGATGACTTTGGAGAAGAGTGTAAGACTGATGACTTTGCACAGCTCTGCCTCACTTACATCCAGTTCACGTGCAAGTCAAGACATCACCCCATGATGCCACTGGTCCTCTTTGAGAACAAAGGATCAACAAAATGCTTTTTGAGGATAGGATGGTTCATTTTCCTCAAGGCAGAGTTGTCTAGAAAGAGCTCATCAGTCCCATGAAAAGGCAACACCTTCTCTTGGCACAACTCACCTTTTGTCTTTTTGTTTCTGACTAGCTTGACGACTCCCTATCACCCTTTTCCTCTAGTCCTGAGTCAGCCTCTTGGCCATACTTTGCTTGATACACTCTTTTCAACCTTGATTCCCAGCTCTGAACATCTGTCTCATGTGACTTACCTATTTCTGTGAGGACTTCTTCCTTCCTTTCCCACTTTCTTTTCTGTACCCTAGACCCATCTCTACCCTTGGCATTCTTAATTTCCTTATCCAAACACTTGTTAAGTTATATTCCAAGGGTAAGGAAAAAGAGATGAGGGTAAGCACGTGAGTAGTAAGTCTCCATGTATGACAAGAACATTGGTCTTACGTGTAGCTCAAAGGGAGGTAAAAAAAAAAAACAAAAACCAACATCTCTAGCTTCTTCTCCTCCCACCCTTCTCCAGGGGAGATTTTTATTCCTGTCAGAAAGGGAATAAGGAGACTTAAGCCTAGAGGCCACTGCTCTGCTCTCCTCAAAGAGACAGGATACCAGAGAAGAAATTTATCTATCTGTTCTCTTAAATATTGTTCATGTAGGCAATATGATTGGGTTCCATCTAAATTAATTGCTTTGTTATTTCTAGGGGGAATGAGCTCCATATCCAAGGCTTGACTCCTTCCCTAGGTAATGTCAGTCCCATAATGAACTTGTAGCATGTAGCATGTAGCAAAGCAGTCCATCTATCCAAGTCCATCTATCAAATCAGAAATCAGAGAAAGTATAAATAGCATACCTTCATAGGTATACATACCAGAGAGTATAGTGAGGAGTTCTCCCATTGGGACAAGATAACTCAGCTCAACCAAGAGAGTGTCCTATATCTCACCAAAGAAGAAAACTCCCCAGTTTCTGGAGTCACAAGCTGGAAATAGGTACATGATACAGACTTCCAGATCCTCTCATGTCTTTCCAAGCTATTTTTCTTCAGCAACCTGAGTTTATCTCTTCTATCTTCTCTCTCAAAACTAGAAGCCCAGAGTAACTTGATGCTTGAAAGGATTTGAAATTTGATCATTTCCCAAAAGGGACTGATTCTGAAAAGTACTAGAATGGGAGTCAAAAGAAACTGGAGAAGGGTAGAGCTCTCTCCTTTTGCCAAGTCTGTTTTGTTCCTCATGCAGGGCATTCATCTCCACCAATAAGGAGAGTGTCTCATACAAATGGGTCTTGGGACAGGGATTATACAAGTACGTAGCTTTAGCACCTATGCACTGCTCTTAATATCCAGCCTCACTTACATATAATTGCTCATATTTGTTTGCTTCCCTTTTAGTCCCCATCTCTAGAAGATGGTTCCCAGGATACATCCCAGTTGATTATAGCATAATATTATTTTTCTCAGTCAGTTTTGACATCTCATAGCTATGGAATGCCAAGATCTGATGGCTGCCTTTCAGGACTGTAAGAGAATATTTTGCTACAGGAATAAATCCTCCAAATGAGAAGAATTAGATGTGAGCACGTGCCTAGAGAATCCCTTTAACCACTTAGGGAATTTTTCCTGCCCCTACATTCTGGTCTACCTTCCAAATGTGAAAGGGCTTCAGAAAAAAAAAAAAATTTCTTGGCAACAACAGCAACAGTGGCAACATTTATATTGTACTTTAATAATTGTAAAATCCTGTACATATATTATCTCATTTAATCCTCACAATAACCCTGGAACGTAGGTTCTATTATTATCACCCCCATTTTCAGATGAGAGAACAGGCATAAGAGAGCTTAAGTGACATTCTCAGGGTGGCAAAGATAATGTCTGAGGTGGGGTTTGAACTCAGATCTTTTTACCTCCAAATCCAAAACTCTATTCACTGTGCTACCTAATTGCCAAGTCTCACTATTAATGGAACAATAGTCTGAAGATTTACCCTCAAGATGAGAAGAGGAGTACCCTAAAACTAGAAAAGTGGTTCTTAACATTTTTGTGTCATGGATCCCCTTGGATTTCTGGTCAAGTCCATAGACTCCTTCTCAAAGCATGTTTTCAAATACATAAAATAAAGTACTTTGAATTGCAAGGAAAATTGAACGTGAATGAAAATTGATGACATTTGTCCCCATCTAAATTTAGGGTCTCCTAGAAATTTATTCTTTGGCCTGTTGTGGATGTATGTAACCCAGTTTCAAGAACCTTTGAACTAGAGAAGTTGTTCTATGAACCATATCCATAATGTTTATGCTAAGGGATAATTATTGGTGGATAGGCAATGGGAGATCAAGAGATGGAGAAGGAGCCTAGTACAGTTTTGAAATGAATAGTGAGTGAATGATAATGCTCATGGCACTGTATTGGACTTATATCAGCACCTCATTTGGGCAACACTATACTATATCTGTCACCCTAGTTCAAATGGTCCTTATCACCCCTCTTCTGTACAACTGTAATAATGTCCCCTCCAAAATCTCTCCCCACACCAACCTGTTCTTCACACGGTTACCATGGACATTTTTCTTAGGTTGTTTTCACCGGATGCGGGATAGAAGTAGATAAAATACAAAACTTGGAGTCGGGAAAATGTAAGTTTATACTTCCTGGCTGTGTGACCCTTAGCAGGTCACTTAATCCCCCTTAATTTTCTAGTTTGGAAAATGGGGAAAGGAGTACCTACCTTACATGGTTGGAGTAAGTCTTAAATGAAATAATATACACAAAGTGTTTTTAAAACCTTAACACTGTCAACATTAGCTATTATTATGAAATAAGCTCCAATGATTCTTTACAAAGCTCTATCCTTGGTATTGAGAGTTCTTCACAACCTTTCTCCAGTATACTTTTCCAACCATATTATACATCACTCCCCTTTAAGCACTCTATTATTCAGCCAAAATGACCTCCTTACTGTTCCTCATATACAACACTTCATCTCTGATTGTGCCTTTGCATTGGTTGTCCCTCATGCCTGAGAAGTCCTCCCTCCTTACTCTAACCTCAAAACATCTCAAACATCCTTCAAAACTCAGATCACATACTAACTTCTACATGAAGCCTTCTTTAATCTCCCCAGATGCTAGGCGGCACAGCGGATAGAGCACTGGACCTGAAGTTAGGAAGGCTTGAGTCTTGTGTGAGTGTGAACTAGTGGCTTAACCACTACCTCAGTTTTCTCATCTATAAAATGGGGATAATAATAGCATCTGCCTCCCAGGGTTGTTGTGAGGATCAAATAAGACAATTGTAAGGTGCTTAGCGCAGTGCCTGAAACATAATAAATGTTATATAAACATTTGCTGCTACTACTAGTAGTAGCAACAGTGATCTTTTATCCTCCCCATCACCTTATATCTAGCTCTTACATACCTAGATTGGTACCTATTTGTCTCCCTCAAGAGCATATACATTCTTGAGGGTAGAGACTGTAACGTTTTTGTATTCCTAGCAGTTCTATGTCTTCCCAACACATAAGAGGTGCTTAATAAAAGCTTATTGATCAACTGATTGATTGAGAAAGTGGCAAAACAACATAGTGCATAGATTGTAATCCTGCCTAACACTTATCTGCTGTGTGTTCCTGGATGAGTCACTGTAACGATACTGGGATTCGAAGATCTTCCACGCCTCTTGAGCTTGCTGAAGTAGCAGGAAGGGGTGGAGCAAGAGAACGCCGGAACCAAGCTAGTCTCCGTGCGGTGCGGACTGGAAGCGGCGTCAGAGGCAGTGGCTGCGGCTGCGAACTCTTTTTGCTTTGAGCGGGCCAGAATCTCT
>CM053587.1:150796890-150826521 GCA_028646515.1 Pseudochirops corinnae | reverse complement strand
CTTTAGAAAAGCAGATCTAAGAACCTGTGCTAGTAGCCGCCCTAGGTATGCTAGGGTGCTTGTTGTTACAATTACTTACAGCTAGTGTGTGTGTGCGTGTGTGTATGTCTGTGTGTCTGTGTGTATCTGTGTGTGTTTGTATGTATGTATATGTATGTGTATGTATGTGGGGGAAGGACAGATAAAAGGAAATAGTTATTTTTTAAAAATATGTTTATACTTCTAGCAGGGCAACTAGGTGGTACAGTGGGTAGAGTGCCAGGACTGGAGTCAAGAAGACTTGAGTTCAAATCTGGCCACAGACACTTATTAGCTGTGCTTGGGCAAATCACTTAACCCTGTTTGCATCATTTCCTCATCTGTAAAATGAGGTGGAGATGGAAATGGCAAACCTCTCCAGTATCTCTGCCAAGAAAACCCCAAATGGGGTCCTGAAGAGTTGGAAACAACCTAACAACAACAATAAAATACTTCCAGACTCTGGAATTTCAAGCCCTAGGCAGTAGTTTACTTTGCTTGGACCGTTGTTTGCTTTCACCCAGGTCCTCTTTTGACTGATTCTCCAGTCATGAAGTGTCTTCTCTCTTCCTAATTCCATTCAGTTTATATACCTTGAGCAGCATAGCTCCCCCTAAGTTGCCCTTCATCACTCAAAGAAAAAAGGTGATCTCATGGGTTCTCCATACTAACCCTATAAGAATAGAAACCTAGATCTAAGTCTTCTGAATCTCCCAAAGATAGATCCAAGGTGCTTGAAACTATAGCATTTGATACAAATACTCCAGATCCCTCAATGACACTGAGAGAAGATGCAGCCTTGATATGGAGGAACTGATTCAAAAGTATCAGTATCATCTGGAGTGAGAATCCTCAGAGCTTTATATGGCCCACACTTACATGTCTTCATATTGTTTCATGTGTAAAGACTGCACACTACGTGAGGGCAAGGAATCTTCCATTGCTGGTTTTTAATTCCTGTCACCTAGCATGGGGCATGGCCCATAGTAGGTGCCTAATAAATGTTTTTTGATTGATCATGAGGATATCCAAGTAGGCATTTATGATTAAAGGGAGTTTTTCTTTGTGGAGATATGATCTCAATTTTTTTATGTTGTTTTTATGACATTTGTGATTTGAGGGAGGCTGATATGATGAGGACCAGATAAAATAAGTCTTTGAGGAGCAAAGAGTGACTTGATATTTCTATCAATGATGACCGTCCTTAATACACTTGCTTTAACATTGACATGCTGGGATACTCCCAGCCACTGTCTTCCCCATAAAAAAATGACCTACAATTTGGAAAAGAGAAAAGGAGAAAGCACTTGGTAGATCTTTAACCAAATCCAGATTTCATTTTTGTCACCCCTTAGAGCCAGCTGCCCTGTGTGGCCCCACCAACTAGACCAGTGGTAGCCATGTCTGTCTCTATAAAGATAGCTGTCCTGATGCCCAGTGAGAACACTGATAGAAAGCTTTTAACTGGTAAAACTAAGAGGGCCTAGCATATCACTTTACTCATCATCGTCAGCTTCATTCTCCTCTCTCAATATCCTCATCATTAATTACCTCAGTATTTTAGCAGTCTAATGGATATGGTACTGCATCAACCACATTATATAGCATATTAAGTATTAAATAGAGATGACCCTCATCCTGCAGAAATTTATATTATAAAAAGATAAGAATAATATTAATACTTCAGCAATCATAATAGCTGATATTTTATGGCACATACAGCAAAGTGCTTTATATGCCTCATAACATGTAGGAAGCTAGTTTGCTCATTTTTGGACCTGCAGTCAGGAACACTTGAGTTCAAATCTGGCCTCAGACACTTGCTAGGTATGTGTCCTTGGACAAGTCACTTAACCTTTGTCTGCTTCAATTTCTTCAATTGTAAAAGGAGGAAATAACAGTACCTGCCTACCAATTGTGAAGATCAAATGACTTAATATTTACAAAATACTTAGCACATTGCCTAGCACATAGTAGCAGCAGTAGTTCTAATAATAACAGCAACAATAAATAGCTAACATTCATTAAGTTCTCACTATGTAGATAATTAGTAAATACTTATTTCCTTCTTTAAATCATTGGAGCCTCCTACATGCCTTCTGATAGAGGTACTACAAGTCTCATTGCACTGATTTTACAGAGGAGAAGACTGAGGTTCAGAGAGATTTAGTGACTTGCCAATAGTCATACAGCTAGAGAACATCATTGAAAGAATGGTGAAGGAGCAAAGTCAAGATTCAAAAGGGATGGTGTGTTATAGTTCAAATGAAAAATTTGAAAGAGTTGCTTGAAGGAATGATTCCTACTGACCCAAACCCAACTCGAAAGAATAAGGTTTGAATATATATATTTTTAAAAAATCATATTGAGCTTGACAAAACCAGCCATAAAGATCCAGAGCTAGATAAATGAATTGATTTCTGCAATAACCAGAAATTTCAATTTGACTTCCATCAATGAAGATACAAAATTGTTTGAATGCCCTTGGAGAAACAAATCCCATTCTTATTAAAAGTGTTCCCCAGCTTTAATTCTGTGCATAACAATTTGCCTCTCCAATCAGGATTTTAGTCCTATTTTAAATCAAATCCAATGCAAGAAACCAATGGGAGGCTGAACGAAATATGTGACCACCTCTTTCTAAAACTATATGGAGAATCAAACTCTTAGTTGACAATAAACAGATTCAGTGGTCTGAATGAGACAGCTGATTATATTAATTACTTAATAATATTAAAATGTGTTGTTATGTAATATAGTTTTATTTTTAAAATTAATATTTTGTATTATTTCTTATATCCATGTAGGCTTTGTAAATGCTATACCTTATTTCCCTTTGATATTGAACAGTCATTACTAAAAGGTTTACTGAAGGCTCAGGGGTATGGAGATCAAAAAAGGCTGGGAATTGTGGCACTGCACCCCAGGTCTACTGCAGTCATGTTCTTTGATAGGATGAGTAAGTCTTCAATATTGAGTGCTATTGGATTCAGAGTCAGTCTAGTGTAAATAGACAGGCCATTGGAGGTGAAGGTGGAGGTGGAGGTGGAGGTGGAGGTCTATAGCAACTACATAGCATGGTGGATAGACAATTATAGTCAGGAATACCTAAGACCAAATCTGGCCTCAGATACTTACTAGCTGTGTGATCTAAGACAAGTCAGTTTTAACTTCTGTCCACCTCATTTTCCTCATCTGCCAATAAGGATATTCATACTGTCTAACTTCTAGGGCTGTTTCGAAGATGAGATAATATTTGTAAAATGATTAGGAAACCTTAAAGTGATTTATAGATGCCAATCACTGTTATTAATCAGGAGAGTTTAGCTCTAGCTCTACTACCTAACTGGCTATATAACCCTGGCAAGTCACTTAAACTCTGAGTCTTAGTTTCCTAATTCTTAAAAGGAACTCTCAAATTGATGAGGTCACCACTTCATTTGAGTATTTAAATAAAATGGGGATAATGAAAACTTGTATGACAGAATTAATAGTATTACTATGAATGTTACATTGCCATGTAAATCTTTGATAAATATGAATCATAAGTTCAGGATCAGACCCAATAAAGATATATACACATGTGGGCATATATATGTGTATATACATATATGTGTATATGCATATACATGTAATAACATGTTATATACATATTAGGAGCACCATTAAAATGGGAGCTCTTTGAGATCAAGGACTGCTTTTTGCCTTTCTTTATATCACTCATCACAGCAGCTGGCACATAGTAGGCCCTTAATAAATACTTGTTGACCAACTGACCAACTGGAGAGAATTCTTCTTTGTTTACTATTATCTCTATGATTCTGCCTCTCACTCTCAGTACATGGTCACTTATAGTTTGAATCTACCTCATAGGATTTTTGGATCAAATTCATAGAACAAAAGAGCTTCAGAATCTCAGAGATGGAAGAGACCTCAGAGGCCATCTAATTCAACTTGTTATATGACAGAAATCACATTTACAAGATCTGTGACAAGTAGTCATAGATACTGTTACTGAAGACCTTTAGAGATAGGAACTCACTAAGGTAGCCCATTTCACTTTTGGACAGCTCTATTGGGATTCCTTTCCTTATTTTGAGTCTAAATTTGGATTCCTTTTCTAACCTCTGGGATGAAGCAAAACAAATCTAATCTTCTCACATGATAGCTCTTCAAATAATTGAAATCGTCTATCACGTCTGCCCTATAATCCCTCCCTCCGCCCCCTGCCCCTCACCCCTACTCCAGTGTTCTTTTCTCTGGGTATAACATCCTCAGAATTTTAAACAAATCTGTGTGTGCCATGATCATTTCTCTGTATTCTGGTCATCCCACTTCTGGCTTTGATACAAGCTTATGAATACACTTGTAAAATGTGGTGCTGAGAATTGAACACAGTACTTCTCAAATGTAGTTCCATTTTTGACGCTGTGCAGTACTGAAACTTTTATATATCATTCTTGCAAATTTTACTATTTTTGTCCCGGAGTTTCTCCTGGCCCAGGAGAGAGTTGTTATTTTAAGAATCATTATGAACTTCTGCTGGTCAAAAGGGCTGATTTGGACAGGAAGTCAGCAAGGAAGAATCTTTCATTAGCAAATTCAATAGTACATGGTGATGACGAGTCAGAGATGGCCTGAAATCCTACTTTTCTTATTAGAAGTAGAGGGAATGAATGTGGAGGAGGAGGAGGAGGTTTCCTTGAAGAATGACAAATAAGAAGACAGAATGTCTCTACCTGCCTGACCTTCCACAACACTTGGTTTGAACCATTCAATCTGCACTTGATTATATTCTGTTTTTTATTGTTCTCTAATCCTTTTATCTGTGTTCCTTTGTCTCTCCAACAATTCTTTAAGTTTCTTGGAGGCAGTGACCTTGTCAGATATTTATTTAGCATCTCCCATAGTCCCTAGTACAGTTCAAGGAAAATAATAGGTATTCAATAAATACTTGTCAGATGGAATTTCATTTAAAACTGTAAAACATTAAGAAAAGTTAACAGCATTTAGTCCAAAAAAGAGTTTTAAATTTATGTTCCTATTTTTTTTCTATATATGTTTGTTTCTTTTTCTGCAAGCACTGTGAGTACATCACTGCGGTCCAAAGAATTGTTGCCTCATATCCTTTCAAACAAGAATGGTTTCTGGGAAGAAAAAAGGTAGATGAGCTGTGAGGAACAGGAGAAGTACTATAAGAAATAGTTGAAGAAACACCCAAAAGGTACATGCTAATCCTAGTTTAAAAAGGCATTCTAACCATAACTAGCTACATACATGCATACATACATACACATACATACATATAGATGCACACACACACACACACACACACACACACATAGATCCAAGGACTCAAAGAACCAAGA
Organism: Pseudochirops corinnae; assembly: GCA_028646515.1. NCBI lineage: Eukaryota > Metazoa > Chordata > Mammalia > Diprotodontia > Pseudocheiridae > Pseudochirops > Pseudochirops corinnae. Next base: position 150,821,134 of record CM053587.1, on the reverse strand, counting down.
ATTTCAATTCAACAAGAATTTATTAACCTCCTGATATGTGTGAGGTATCAGTGAAGGAATATAGTGCAGTGAATAGAGAACTGACTTAAAAATTGTGAAGTCCTGTGTTCAAGTTCCACCACTAACACTTGCTGACTTATGTCCTTGGTCAAATCACTTTTCCTCTCAATGCTCCCAGGAAGCTTTCTAAAAAAGTTGCTTGTCTGCACTGGTAGATAGAGTTTTTCTTACCAGGAGTGGTATACATCAATAGCATCATAATAGTCAAATTTAGCTGTGGGTGAGGATGGAACAAGGAAGGAAATAAGTGAAGCATGGTGCTATGTTTTGAGGATGTAAAGATAAAAACAACATGTATGACCCCTTCTCTCAAGGAATCTTCTTTTTCTTCTTCATTTATTTATTTTTTTTACAAAATGATGGGACAATTTACCTTTTGTCCTACAATGTTTTCATTTTTGATTTCTCGAAATCTAGCTCCAGAAAGACAGGCTTTTAAAAAGTTCATTGTGTTTTAGATGGAGCTGTTGGACTATGTCTTTAAACCCAAATCACTCAGGCTTTCACTGAATGACCAATAATAGCCCCAACCCAAGCCTCTGTAGCTCATAGATTTCAATGACTTAGAATGAGTGTAAACAGCAATTTCTTCTGTTCTGGTCAGAAATTCTGAGGATCTTCCCCTCCCAGATTGATATCTTTGTGATGGCAAATTAAGTAAATTAATGGTAAGTGGAAAATTAAATTGTGATGGTAAATTAAACTCTTATCTAACCCTTAGTCATTGAATGGGCATGGCCTCAGAAGAACTGAGATCTAGGAAAAACCTTAATTTAGAAAGGCCAAGATCACCCACTGCCTAACAGGCCATTGCCAGTTGTCTTGACCTTGTCTTGCCACTGGACTCTGATGACTCTGGAGGAGAAAGTAAGACTGATGACATTTTCGCATCTCTGACTCCTATATATCCAACCAAGGGCAAGTCAAGACATCATCCTTGTGATGTTATTGGTACTCTTTGAGAAGGAAGGATAAACGACAATAACTGTACTAGATATTGTGTATGGGAATATGTCTCCTTTTTTTTGGAGGAGAGAAGGCAGGGCAATTGGGGTTAAGTGACTTGTCCAAGGTCACACGACTAGTAAGTGTTTAAGTGTCTGAGACCGGATTCGAACACAGGTATTCTTGACTCCAGGGTTGGTGCTCTATTCACTGCCACTTAGCCACCCTGAGAATATGTCTTTCTTGAAAGGAATTTTTAAAATGTGTGTGCACATACATGTGCCCATGCACACATGTGTACGTGTCTGTACCCACTCACTTATGTATTAGGCAAGAATCATCATGTCTTAGAGCAAAAGGACCACAAAACCCTTAAGAAGCTCAGGAGATTATCTATCCATAAGGCTTTATAAAGTTTCCAAAAGCCCTAACACCACTATAGCACCCAATCAAAGCAGAATGTATATCAGTCTCACTGTCTGATTGCTTATGTGGATTTATCAGCTCTGCTCCACCTCTAACCACTCCTTTTCCCTTCTTTAAACTTGCTGTCCTTGCTTCTAATTAACTGTGTTTTTTTTAAAACAAATTTTCATTGACATGTCTAGTTTTTCCGTTCTAATTAGTTTCATTGACCCGCTACACTGACTGCCTATCTGAATGACCAACTTCTATAGCATGTTTCACATTCATAGTCTTATCTGTCCAGTTAGCTTGTCCCTTGGGTTGCTTGCTTCCCTCCTTTACAGACTTGTAAGGTCATCAAGTAAGAACTGGAAAGGATCTTAGATGTCCACCTCCTTCCTTTTAGAGATGAGGAAATAAAACTCAGAGAAGTTATAGGCTCATAGAACATGGACCGAGAGCTGAAAGAAACTCCAGCAACCTCATTTTAAATTGGAGTAAACTGATGCCTGGGAAGGAATCATATCAACTGAGTTGCCAAAAGTAATACAGGTAGCAAATATAAAAATCCTTTGACTTCAAATCCAATGTCCTCCCAGGTTTTGTTGGAATAACTTCAACATCTGGGCATGGCAGGATCATCAATCCTCTCAAAGTAGAAATTTGGGAGAGACTTCCTGGGCAGCTAACCACCCCAAGGTTTCCCTTAAACCAGTGTTTCTCAACCTTCCTAATGCCTCAACCCTTTAATACTCATATGTGGACATGTCTGCATGTGGGCGGACCCACTTGGAAACAGATAGAGGAGAGGTGTCTCTGTTCCTAAGACCACTGGAAATATGTGTTTTCTGATGGTCTTAGATGACTCCGTGACCCCTGTGAAAGGGTTATTCGACCCCCAAAGGTGTCATGACCCACAGGTTGAGAACCACTGCCTTAAACCCTTTGGGTCATATATCTCCACTTCAGGCCACCATGGAAAGAGAGAAAGAGAAACTAGATAACCATGGACCATCAAGTTAAAGAATAGTTGGAAGAGTGATGAACATGACTTTAGTCATGAAATGACCTATAAGTGAAAAAAAAATGATCTTGGTATCAGTGTATAGGACTGAGTGCAGATTGTATTGTTTAAAGTAAGGTGGTCAGAACAGTGGCATTTTAGGTAAGACTGAAGTATTGAAGTGGAAATTTTTCCAATGGGCTATAATTTGAATTGCCTTTTTAAAGGTGGGTATTAGGAGGAAAACAAGAAATGATCATCTATTCTTGGAAACTTGTATTTTCTCTAACATATAGAAGAGTATCCATATCAAACATTATTAGTTACAATACTAATACCAAGAAGTATCCCAACCTGAGATGAGTGGTTTAAAAGTATAAGGTGAAATTTAAAAAAAGGATGTGAAAAGACAATGTGACAAAATTTAGTGATATATGGTAACTTAAGGACAGTGAAGTTACGTATGTGTTTGTTGGGAAGCAATTAGTTGTGTCAAAGACTTCTTGTCAATGATGGAAAAGTTGAGCAGGAAAAGAGGATTTTGGAAGAGTTTAAAAAAAATTTTTTTCCCTTTTAGGCAAAAAGGAAATGTGTGCATGTGTGTGTTTGTATGTGTGTGTCTGTATTTTTAAGAAAGAGATTTACATTTCTCAGAACCACACAAAATAGCACAATTCTAGCATTAAAAGGAATGCTATAAACCATATAGTCTGATGCAAACTTGAACTAGAATCCACTCTATACCTTCCCCAACAAGTAGTCATAAGCCTCTGCTTGAAATTGTCCAGTGGGCATGAGATGGAGCGGTGGGGGCATCCACTACCTTCTAGAGCACTATTAGGAGTTTGTTCTCAAATTTCCCTTTAAATATACCTCTCTCCAACTTCCACCAATTACTCTCACTTCTGATGACTGGCATGATTGCAGAAAAAATGTAACTCCTTCATTCTATAACAGCCCTTCACTACTTTAAAAAAGCGATTATATGCCCTTAAGGTCTTCTTTAAGCTAAGCTAAAGAACCGAGCTGACTCCATCTACCCACGTATAGAATTATTTCAGGACACTTCATTATACCAATTGCCTTCTCTCTGACATGCTCCAGATTACCTATGTCCTTAAAATATAGCGCCTCAGGCTAAAGACATGTATCATATATGGTGTGCCCTAGACAGAGCACGTTGGGACTATCACCTCCCTAGTACTGGAAACTATGTCAGTCTTAATTCAAACTAAGATGGCTTTAGTTTTTTGATCACCATATCACATTGTTGTCTTTTATTTTGTGAAAGTCCATTAAAATAACCAGTTCTCTTTTAGACAAACTGTTATCTATTCATGTCTCCCCCACCTTGTACTTGTGAAATTGGTCTTTTGAGCCCATGTAAGTCTTTATATTTATCCTTATTAAATTTCATATGTTATTTAGTCTTTTAATAATTATTCTGGATCCCAGTTCTGACAGTCTACACATTATCTCTCTCTCCCAGCTTTGATAAGTATGTCAACCATGCCTTTATCCAATGCATTGATATAAATGTTAAACAGCACAGGTCCCTGGGGCTTGCACTAAAGTCTTCTCTCCACATTATCTATGGTGCCTACCATGGGACTCCTAATGTTAGTCCCAGGAAAACCAAACATGAACTCTGAATGAAACATCATCATGTTCCTTGGCTATTTAGCAATATGATGAGTTTCTTAGTCATTTGATATGTATTTACTATATATTCTAGAAATATGATCTAAACATGAATCTGACATGTGAGAAAGCATGTTGAAAACCTGTAAATCATCTATCTAAAAATAAATTTAGATGCAAGCTGCTAATGTTATAATTTATTAATCTCAGACTCTCCTTTCCAATAACATTGCAAATGATTTTTTAAAAAAAATCTTATTATTCTAGTTTTTGTCCACTCTATATTCTCATTGTACTTCTTATTTTATGTATTTTTAAAATTTGTATTGTTTGGAGTTTTACTTTATTTCAACTGTAGATTCTTAGCAGAGGAAAACAATGTTTAATATTAGCTAAATTTGGCATGGTATCTCAACTATGTGGATCTCAGGTTTGTCAATCTTCCTTAGATAATCGTTTCAGACAATGTCATGGCGGCCTCAGTTTTTATGGCAGAAGAAGGTGTAGAATCAAAGGAAGCAGCAAGATTCTCTGACTTATGACCTGAAAGAACAATATATATATTTTTAATGTGATTCCCCTGAAGATCAGTGAAAAATCTCAATGTTTTGAGATCCTTTTTTCAGAGAGTAGGCCAGACTATCTCTGTGGCATTTCTCCTTTTTTTCCCCCCACAAAGTACTTATGTATTTCGATAGAAGCCTTCCAAAGAGAACTCCCTGGGTTGTGAGAGTGTCTTGTGACCAGGAGAATTGGGCTTAATAATTCCATAAGAACTAAGTCTATCTGTGGTAATGTATCTTTATTTAGTATCTAAATTAAAAGTTTGAGACTCAGTTTTCCCAGCAGTAATTTCTACTCTCATCAGGGAATGTGTATGCTATAAATAAGAACATGTAGCTCAAAAGCTAATTGTTTTAGAACATTTAATTGAAAGTAATGGCTAATGAGAGGGTCACATTAGTAACTTAATGTTTGTGGTCACATTAGAAACCTAAATTCACACACCTGGTTCATTTGCTTCTTCATAGCTCACATTAGTGGACAAGTAATTTGTTTCAGAATAGTTGCTGCATATAGAATGTGCTGGACATAGCTCACTGACCATTAAAGATTATAACAAAAGTAAATCTCCCTCCTGAACTCAGAGATTCTTAGAACTAGTGTGGTATTCTGCTAAAAACTGAATGCATTAAAAGGGCCTGAAACTGTCTACTATCCATTAATAGCAAACTAGAGGAAGTTCATTGTCTTTCTTACATTCCTGTCGTGATGTATATAGAACGTGGGTAAATATGAAAGTGCAAACACACATGAAAATCACAACTGCTCAAAGTCTACTAGATAAAAATAATAAGTCCCAACCCCTCTCCAGTCCAAAAATTCTACAGAAGAGAAAACATAAGACTAAAGAAGAAAATGTCTTTACTATATCTACTTCTTGGCCTCCCCCCAAGTATATGCAGTGCTGTAACTCTATGTTTGAAATTCAAAAGAATGGCATCATCACCATCATCATCATCATTATGATTAGCTAGCTAATGAAGGCATTAAAGCAAGACTGTGTGAACTTTAAAACATTTTAGTAAATAAATATGACATGATGCAATGGGATAGAACCATAATAACAGAATAACAATTATAGACCAAAATTTTACTCTGTTTAACAAGAATATAAAGTTAGAGTTGAGATTATTTATTAGTGTAGCTGTGACCTGAAAAGAAGTCCAATAAAATCCAGGGGAAAATATATATAGAGAGATAGAATATATACATATATATGTACACACACATACACATACATATACATACATTGTCTATATATATATATATATATACATATATATAGATAGATAGATACATATACATACATACATGTTTTAAGGAAAAGCCAAAGCAATCAAGGAATTTGAAGACCTGAGGAATAAATGCCCAATGAACGAATAAATGAAAAAATCTTGTTAAATGAATCAAAGTAAAGCAGTGTCTGAAGTAATTTCACAAACTGTAGTCAGAAATATTGATACTATGTCAATTTTAAAAACAATACTTTTCAATGTTTGCATATTGAGAGGAAATCTCTATTCATTTTTATTAATTCATGCTTTCATTTACTCATTCACTAACATTTATTATGGACCATTGCTTGGGATGGAGACAATGATGATACCAGACATCAGGGAGAATTAAGAGCTGCTCACTAGTAACTGCTTATTTTCTCTGTCATGGAGAATAATCTTTGCATTGGAAATGACAGGAAAATGGCTAAAGAAAATGATAAACAAGGCAGTAATAAGAGAGTACAAAGTTCTTTTGATGACTTCAAGTCACCTGACTTAGATGAACTATGTACTTAGTTACTAGAAGAACCCATAGACATGTTTGCTAAGCCACTGTCCTTGATAGTTAATAGATCAGAAAGAATGGGAAGGGTGGTATAGAACTAAAGGACAAGTACTGTCCAAATTTTCAAAAAGGCAAGAGAAAAAACTGTAAGTATAGGCCAATGAATTTGACTTCTGTTCCTGGGAATAGTCTAGAATGGATCATTAAAGAAAAGTGTAGTGAACAACTAGAAAGGGAAGTGAGGTTTACAATGGTCTCACGTGGCTTTACCAAGAACAGATAAAGCAAAATTAGCCTTATTTCCCTTTTATCAGGGTTTCAAACCTGACAAATCAGGAGAATGTTGTAGATGTTGTTTACCTATATTTTGGCATAGCATCTGATAAATTGGCAAAGCCTTTATTATTCTTGTGGAAAAGAGGGAGATATATGAACTAGAAAATAATACTATTGAGTGGATTTAGAGTTGGTTGAATAGTTGTACTCAGAATAGTCACCAGTTTCTCAAAGTGACCCTCAATAGATCGTGAGGCCTAGGAATCTGAGGTTGATTGTATACTGTTCAGCATTTTTAATAACTTAGATAGCATGCCATATTCATCTAATTTCATGATGACACAAAGGCAAGAGGGATAGATGATGAAAGAGTTAGGATTTAATAAGATCTTGATAATCAATAGCATTAAACAATCTAAGAAGATGAAGTTCAGTAAGAATAAATACAATGACTTACACATGGGTAGGGGAAAAACAATTGCCATAAGTGCAAGAGGAGGGAAGAATAGTGGGCACTTTGTCAAGAAAACTTTTGGGCATTTAGTAGATTTTTATGCTTAATATCAATCAAAAGTTTGAAATGACAGCTTAAAAATAATATGATCTTGGTCTGTGTTGAGAGAGAGGCATAGCTTCTAGGAATGAGCAAGTAATAAGTCCCTCTATTGTATTGTTTGTCTTTTATTTTTGAAGAGGACCAATAAGGTGATGTCAAGTTGCCCAGGAACTGGATTTAAGTGAGGCGGAGATGCACAAAGTCATCAGTCTCACTCCCTCTTCCAGAGTCATCAAAGTCCAGCAACAAGGAAAAAAGTCAAGATAACTGGCAATGGCCCAGGATGCAGTGGATGACCTTGGCATCTTTGAAATCTGATCAAGCTCTATATACTCTACAGTGCCTACTTCATCTGCCATCATGATGGCCATTAGAACAAATTGTTTTCATATTTCCATTTTGTTGAGAGAAGGCTTCACAAAGTTGGGATAGACATCCCCCTAGCTTGGGTTTGTGACCCATCACTTACCCTCATAGCACCTCATACATATATACCTCATACATACCTTTCATCAATCTATATCTAAAATATTCTGTTCAGTTCTGGGCACAACAGTTTAGGAAAGATGTTAGTAAGTTAGAGAGCATATAAAGGTAGGCAGTTATGATGATGAAGTGATTTGAATCCATGATATATGAGAATCAGTTGAAGGAATTGGTGTGGTTATTCTGGAGAAGAGAGAATTTGAGGGGAACATGAAGATAAAGGAATGGCATGTGAAACAGGTCTTAAACTGGCCCCAGGAGGCAGAACCAAGAACAAAGAATAGAAATAGCAAAGAGGAAAATTTAGACTCAATGTCAAGAAATTATATCCTAAAAACTAGTTTCACAAAAATATACTAAACTCCCTCAGGAGATAAGAGGTTCCCTTCACCAATCTACCACATTTTAATAGAATCTAGAAGACCTTTTCTCCAGTAACCACATCTACAAAAATATTTATAGCAGCTGTTTTTTTGTGGTGGCAAAGAGTTGGAAACTTCAGGGATATCCATTAATATGGGAAATGAACAAGTTATGTTATATGATTATGATGGAATACTATTGTACTATAAGAAAGGATAAAGAGGGTGGCTTCAGAAAAAACTGGGAAGGTATATATGAGCTAATACAAGTGAATTAAGAAGAACCAGAAAACAATCTACACAATAACAGTAATAATGTAAAGATAAACTGAGAAAGACTTAATAACTGATAAATAAAAGAATCTGCCACAATTCCAAGGGACTCATGATAAAAAATACTGTCCACCTCCAGATAGAAAATTGATGGTATCTGAATGCAGCTTGAAGCATAATTTTTCACCATTATTTTCCTTGGGTTTTTTTGGAACATAGTTAATGCATGAATATGTTTTGCATAAGTTCATATGGATAGTGGGCATCATGTTTCTTTCCTTCTTAATGAAGGAGAGAAGAACTTGGAGCTAAAAAAAATTAAATAATTTTTTTTAAAAGAAAGTAGAAACTGTTTTGAAATTGTGGATTTATTATATATAATCATTTTTAAAATTGTGTTTAAATGCATGTATGTGGCTGTTAAAAAATTAAACTCACAAACAGACAGAAGGCAATTTGGGAAAGTAAAAAGAACTGAGTTTGAATCCTAAGTTCTGCTAAATTATTGTGTAAGCCAGAATAAATAACTTTATCTCTTTTTGTCTCAGTTTTCTCATCTATAAAATGAAAAATATTAGACTAGATAACCTCTCTACTAGCTATGATCCAGTAATCCTAGAAACCAAAATATTTTATAGAGCTTAAAATCTTGTATAATTGTGAATTCATTTTTACTAATGTTTAGGTTCTTAAAAGCCTGGTACTCTTTACATCTGAAAGGCTGTTAAGCAGTAGATATAAGAATCTAGAGTACCCTGAATCTGCTTTATTCCACTTTCTCACTTTCCTTTTTCTTATGCACATTTATGATAGCCTACTAGTTATTTTAGAAATGAAGCAAATGGACTAGCAGAGTCTTACAATATATTATAAATTTATTCCATTGTATAATTGAAATTGATATTAATATTGTGGTTTGGCAAAGAATTAAGACAGCATTATTGATATTAAGAATATGTGTGCTAATGTGATAAGGTAAAAAAAGAAAAGAAAAAAAAAGCATCTGGGATAATTAAATGAATACGTTCCTTTATTACATACTGTCAAAATGAATTCACTGCCATAAATTCACATATTTATGTGGCTGACTAAAATAAAATAAAAAATATATTCTACCATCAGAATACAGTTAAGAGCAAGAATCATCCATAAACATATTAAAACATCAAATCCAGGAGCAGGCAACAAAGTCCCTGTGGTCTACCAATTAATAAGTCCTAAAGTTTGCAAGAGGATTCCCATAGCTAATTATGGGCTCATAACATGTCACAAAGTCCTCTCTGTTCCCAAATACCTTTCTCTGTCTGGGGAAATCACTGTATCTCCATCATATAGCCCAGTAATAGGTAAAACATTTTAAAATCCCAGGGATGTGGCCAGAAATATCACAAAGAGATTGGAGACCTCAATTTTACTCAAATGTAACAATTATCTATGTAAGTGAACATTAAGCTAAAATATTTCATATGATCACTTAGTTCAAATATTGAAAAATGATCTTCTTTCAGAATTAAAACCAAGAAACTTAAAAATATTATTATTTAACATTATTGTGACACTTCATCAGCTGTCACTGAGAGTTTAGGAATGATGCATTACATCATTGCATATAGTGTTATCTGAAATGTATTATTATCCACCGCAATGATAGATTTGGCCAAAGCAAGAAAAGGAGATTATGTATGTAGAAAATTGATATAAGACACATTCACCCATGGTTACCACTTTTGTTATAGGTTGTATCTGGATATATGCCATTGAGAATGTATGTCCAATATACAAATTGAAGTGGTAAATAGAAGTGATTATATAATTATACAACCCCTCAAAGTAATGAAAATATCTAGAATTTCAGGTATTATTTGAATTGTTCACATAAGGAAGGACAATGTGTTTTTACTATAAAGACAGGGTAAGTGAACATACCTTCTATTCACAGATGATTTTCTCTACTATATAGGTTTCTGTGCTACTTAGTACCAATTTCAGAGATTGAATTCTCTATTGCAGAACAAAAAAAGAAATAGAATTATTTCATTGCTTGGCACAGTAGACAAATTCCAGGAAAGTTTGCAACAAAGCACCCTACTTCCAACAGAATCCTCTTTTCCTATTGACTTGCATCTGAAAACTATCAGTACATTTTAGCGCATTTTTTTTATCTTTATATGGGGGGAAAAAAACATACTTCGGACTATAGGATTTTATATTCTTTTTAATTTTGGGGTTTTTTGCTAGGCAATGGGATTATGTGACCTGTCCAGCATCACACAAATGTCCTTTAAAAAAAAATCTGAGAATGGACTAACCACCTTTGACAGAAGAAGTTTCTTAATAGGAGGTCCTTAAACCAAGGAAATCACAAATCCAGTCCCTAACCCAAAATATTGTCCTTTAAAAATGTGCCAAAATGTTTGTACTGGCATTTTTGTTGTAGAAAACAAAAACAAAAACTGGAAACAGAGTGGGTATCCCTCAATTACAGCATAACAAAACAAATTGTGGTGTATGAATATTATAGGATATTATTATGCTGTGAGAAATGGTGAATATGCATGCTGAGAAACTTGGGAAAATTTATATGAACTGATACAGACAATATGAAACAAATAGAGCCAGAAAAACAATATACGTAATGATTGGAAGAGTGTGAAGGAAGAGGTAATTAATTAAAGTAATGCTAAATGTTTGTGACTACCATTCTTTAACCTAAAATAGAAATGAGCAAATGCCTTTCATTTTTCAGTTATGATACATAGGGTGTAAAATATTGTCTAGGCTGTCACATGGTTAGTTTTGCTTAACTATTTTTCTTTGTTACAAGGAGTGGCTCTCTTTCCTGCCAGCCTCCATGCAAGCTCATGGCTGGAAGTGGGGGACCGGTATAGCTGTATTTAGAAATGGCTATTATGTAAAAACAAAAGTAATTTTAAAAGTTTATTTAAAAAAAACAACTTCAAGAGAATAGTAAGACTAAATAAGATGTTATTTGTAAAGCACTTAGCACTGTGCCTGCCACATAATAGGTGCTTAATAATTCCTTATTCTCAGTTCACCTCCTCCAAGAGTATTTAAAAAAAAAAAACAAAAACATGAACTAGTAATACTATACCAAACTCAAAATAAGGAACAACAAAATCTCAAAATAAAAACAGAAATGAGTACTGGAAGTCTACATACTGTGCATATGGCATAATCATCTTCTTTCTTTGGTTTGGACCATCTCTAGAGAAGGGAGCCCCGGGAAGAATATGAGTCTAACCCTAAGGTGTTGCAACTACAAGGCAGATCAAGAGCAACACAACATTTTCAACAAATTCTATTTGAGAGCCCCCAAGATCTATAGTGCCCTGCATCATGGGGTTGTTGACAATATTACATGAGAAGCTACATTAATGCACTTCGTAAAATATAAATTGCTATATAAGTATTATTATTATTACTACTACTGCTGTATATAGGGAAGTATGCTAGTTTCTGCTCATACAAAGAGATATTATAGTAATCTTTACTTTACATGTTTAATTTCAACTATAGTTTGCAGAGCACTTTTCTCTCAACTCCATGAAATGCAAGTCTTATTATCCCCGTTTGACACACAAGGAGACAGAGACTTGCTCAGGCAGTACAGATGACTAGACCAAAGTCACACAATGATGGAGATAGAATTCACACGCAATACTTCTCCCACTAAACCAGAATACTTAGTTCATAAGATGCTTAATGTATCACTGAAGTGGACCTCAAATGTCAGGGTTACTCTTGAAGTAAAATGGCCTCCCAAGAACATTCAAGAACATAAGTGGGCCAGCAAGAGCAGGGACCCAAGGGTTACTCTGTATAATTGTCTCCCTGTACCATGAGCATATTCTTCAATCTAGACTCATGGTCCTAAAACCATTATAAAACTTAATCAATTTCTATAAAAGAAGATGGGAAAGAAGGTTCTGTCCTTGAAATTTGAGCAATGTCAATTCATGTAGAGAACCCTATGTGAGTTCACTATATCTAGTGGTTTGTGAAAACATTCATACACTAGAGCAGAATTTTCCAATCTTTTTTCATCCTCATACCCCTTCATTTTCAATATATCTTTCTTTATCCTCCATTAATAACAAAAGTAAACATTCTAGAGATTATAGTACATATGGATATAGGAAATAAAGGGATGAATTAATTTTCACTAAAAAGCTTTAGTTCATACATATCAGCATTCTTTAGCATCTGTTTTCTGTCTCTAATCCACACTTTTTTTTTCATTAACATCACAACTTTGGCAACTTTCATTAGGATGGGATGGTTATTTTTAAAATATTTCCCATGTCTCTTTAACAAACTTCTTGTGCTCCCTGAGCACATGTATACCCCTATACCAGAAGATCAAAAATCCATAATATTTGAGGCAGAAGTACATGCACATTTTGGATTCTTTCCTATTGTCTCTAAGGATCACAAACTATGCCTAAAAAATATGCCTAAGCACATTTGCATTACTAATTGGCTTTCCCTGGCCATAATACCCTCCTTGCTGCTCAAATCTGTTTGCCTCTTTCCTGTCTGGGTAGATTTGTTCTCCTCCATCGGCAACCCCAACTCCTGCACCAGATAGCTATTCTGTTTCTTCTCTAGTCATTCTTCTGGTTTTTTCCCCCTGGTCCTCCTAGGTCTTCCAGCAGTAGGTAGCTAGGTAGTATAGTGAACAGAAAACTGGATGCAGTCAGGAAAATCTGAGTTCGAATCTGGATTTGTATCCAGTAGCTGTATGAGCAAGTCGCTTAACTTCTATTTACTTTATTTTCCTTGGTTATAAAATACAGATCATTAGAGTACCTACCTCTTCACAGAGGTATAGTAAGAATTAGATGAAATGTTTGTAAAGCCTTTAGCACAGTGCCTGGAGCATCTTAGGCTCCACATAAATGTTTATTTCCTTCCCTCCCACCACCCCCTGTGTAGTCCTTGGCACATGAACTTGAGAGTTTAGCATCTGCATGTATAGAGGGGCAGAAACACATCAGAGATAAGCAAGTTTTGAAGTCAGGAAGACCCACCTTCAAGTCCTGCTTATGACACATTTCAGCTGTGTGACCTCTGAACTTCAGACCGCTCTAAGACTAGAAGCTAAAAACATGATACTAATATGTATCAGAGGAGGGAGTTTCCAAGTCAGGAAATACCCTACATGGATGTAATCATAGGTTTTACTGCCCCCCAAGTATATCATATAGATAGAGAGAGAGAGAGAGAGAGAGATGTATATATGTGTGTATGTATATGGGGCATATGTATATGGTATATATATGTATATGTACATATGTATATATAGTGTGTATAATATTATATTTTATTATTCTATTTTTATATTAGACATATTATATCATGTTATCAGGGGAGATTCTATTTAGTACCTTGTAACAAGTACCCCACTACACCTGACAGATTATCATGTTGATATGTGGCCTAATTTGTAGCCCTTACTAGGTGAAAGAAGATATCTTCATTTGGGACCTTAGACGTATCATGTGAAAGAACAAAAGTCTAGCTTAATGGTAGCAGAGTAGAACTAATTCAATTCCATTGAATTTGACAAGCATTTATTAACTGTTTTCCATGTGTGGTAATATCCTGAGCACTAGAGAAAATAACGTTATATTTACATAGTTCCTCTACAAGCCATTCTGTAAGTATTGTCTCATTTAAACCTTACAACAATTCTGTGAGATCCATAGTTGAGACACTATTCTTTGAACCTATTGTAAATAAGAGAAATGGCATTTTCCTATCTAAAACACATATCTAATCATTGATCAGTTAGCATTTTTTAAGGAGATGAATAATTTGTTAGGAAATGATACCACAGTTGGCCCTCTGTAAGGTCTCCATATACAACCTTTTTCAAATCCATCTTTTCATTTCCTGAACTCTCATTTTCTCCCCTTAATCAATAATTCCCCATTGATATCTCATTGAGTAGATTTCCACATGTCGAGATAATGTGATCTATTCACTGAAGGGCCAGGGCAGTGTTGCTATGGACTTAGCCAGAAAAAAATAATCAGTGCCAATCTTTTATTTCTAATTAAAGATATTAAATTTGTTTTTCTGCTTTTAAAGCGTATGCAGTCAGTTTCCCACATTTTGGCACATCAGTTTTAGATTATGTATTAGCCTGTGCTGCAGTTCATGAAAGAGGTTATATAACTGAAAAATTCTATTTTCTATGGAGGCTTGCAGATGAGAAATATCAAAGGCTTATTGTTTATTACAGTGTACCTTTTGAATTAGTTTTCTTGAAGAAATATAACTGACAATCAGTGAGAAAATCTGGCTCAACTAAAAGGCAAGCAAAAACAAATAACTTCCCAATATTGGTGCCCCATGACTCATCCTTATGCAAACTCAATAGCAAAGATGTAACTAGGGCAGTGTAGCTGGGGATTTCTCCCATGCACTGAAATTACAGGGTACTTCTTGCACCAATTTTATAGCCTATATATCACAGTGTGGAGGCTCTCAATCCCAAGAAAGAAAAGAATAAGAACCTAAGCTAGCTGATAAAATATGGTAGAAAGAAGAAGGTCAGGTTGTCTTGCCTCTTTCAGATTGATTCTACATGTATTCAGAGGGTCCTATACATTGTTCCTACCCACCCCATCTCCCTCAACTGTTTTTGCCCCAAGTGAAAAAAAAATCCCAGCCATACCTCTGCTCAATAGTGTGAAACAATTAATGAAATAATATTGCAAGAAAATTAATGTAATGTGCTCCAGCCATGTTACCATCTCATCACGTCAGATACTGAAACCAACAAGTTTGATGAAGCATTCTAAGGCATCTGCTAACCAACAATTTAATTTTCCAGCAACAAGAAGCAGGAGGGATTTATTTAGTCTTGAATTTTCTTGCTTTTATTTATTTGAGTAGCTCACCAGGAATCTATGGTCGCTTGAGTTTGCACAACTCTTCATCCCTGTAGATACCAATCTGTTCAGTTTTGCATTTTGGATTTTATCTTGTCTGATCTATTAGAACAACAATAACCTGGCCTAGAATAGTTTGCTATTTATCACATATATGGTATCTTCGGGAGTTATTTTTTCTTTATTTAAAAATCTTAAATTGGGACTTGACCACATGACATAAGCAAATCTGCATTTTGTCTTTGGGAAGGAAGAACATTTTTTTTTCTCTGTGACAAACAAAAAAAGCAGAAACAAATGTTAACAACCAAAACAAAGAGTCCTGCCCTCTAATACCCATAGGAGCCAGAACATAGGAATGGTAATAACTTGCATTTACATATAACTTTCAGCTTTGTAATGTGCTTTACCCAATGCTGTGAAGTAGAGACTTGGAGTATTGTTTTACCTATTTTAAAGATGAGGAAGCTGAGGATCAAAGAAATTAAATGGCTTGCCAATGGTCCCATAGGTACCATGTGCTGCATATATCTTAAAGATATTTGTCCTTTCTCTAGGAAATCTTGAGTTGGAAAGAGGAAAAACCCTCTCAGTTAGTATGGGGCAGATGCAGATTCAGGTCAAGGACAGGGCCTAGGCCCTTGTATCCCCTCTGCCCAGCACTATACAGCTATTCATATCGGATCCTCTGGTAAGGAAGGTGACTTAGAATCATGGAGCTGGAGATCCTATCCCATCACCTTAGTCTATCACCAGAGTATTCAGGTAATGGATGTGTTCTTAGGCTGCCTTATATGCTGAAGACACCTGCCTTTACTCCGATCAATCAAACTAGGATGCTGCTCTTCAGTTCTGTTACATGATGGTGAGCACACAAACATATATTAGTATATGTACATACACACACAATATACTCTAGGAAAACATCCAGGGCAGCTTTAGAGCTGGAAGGGATCTCAGAGACCATTAGAGTCCAACAGAATTTTCCAGATGAGGTGAAACCTACAGAAGTAATTTGCTTAAGGTGAAAAAGATAGTCAGTAGCAGAGGCCATATTGGTACCCAAGTCCAAATCCAGTGCCCTTTTCTCCATACCACAGTTTGCCCCTCACAAACCTCCCCCAAATAAGTCACTGGCAAAGGAGAGGGGAATTGCAAAATATTTTCATATATATATATATGTATATATACATGCATACATATAGACACATGTATGTATATATGTGTGTACACACATACATATACATATGTGTGTGTGGATATATATGATATCTGAGAGTATCTAGTTCTGTGTGTGCAACCTCCCAAAATAGAACACATCAATTCTAGGGAAATATTATTCTGAAATATTTCCTTGAGGGAAATAGGTTCTGTCATTATGATCAGCTACAGACAGGCATACCAATTTCTTCTTTGCAATTGTATTACTTCTTATGTGTCCTGAATGGAAAAAAGGGGTAAGTAAATTTAAAATAATAATGATTAATAATAATAATAATTAATAATGTATTTGCCTATAGCTATTCTGCCTACAGGTAGGTATATCTCATTATATTGATTTACTTAATAGAATTTCAAAATTAAAAACTTCATTATTCACATTCTAAATTTCTATTCCAATAATATCTGACTTCCCACACACACACACACACAAACAAACAAACAGGCAAAACAAACAAAATTCACTTTACCTGATGTTAAGGTCTGATAACATTAACTTGTCTCTGTCTTTACATACTTCAGTTATTTGGCACTTCTCTTCTATGTATTTTGGCTTAACTCTGAAAGAGGCTAAGCCAGTACCCAACAAAGATCAGTATTTTGCCAAGCTCAACAAATACTATCTTGATATGTCCCTCATGAGAACACCATCCATTCATCAGTTAAACACACCATTAGTTTAGAAATAGAGCTGTCAATGCAGACGCTACACTAATTTGCTGATTATTGCTGGACATTAGCCAGCAGCTACATGTCTGATCCTGGTGTAAACCTTGGTTTAAAAATAAAAACTGAGCATCTGAGTTCTTATCAGAAGAGAAATCTTCTCACTTTCAGGGTATACATCCAGGGGATGACAGAATTTTCCAAGTTTTGTCAATCCTGAAAATTATTACACGCTTTTGGTGATTCACATGGGGACAAATGATACTTCTGGGTAGTGGTGGAAAAGTGTTGCTAAGAACAATGTGAAGTCCTGGGCAAGAAAATGAAGATGTGGGATTACAATCAGTATTTTTATCACTGCTGCCTGTTGAAGGCAAGGACTTACAATGACCATCACTTTATATCACATTGTCCATCTTCACATAAGACAACCTAAGTAAAAAGTTTTATTAAAATAATATTGGCTCTAAGAAGCTCCTTTTATTCTATATGGAAAAACAGTTTGAATCATCAGATTGTTTTTCATTTCATTGTTTACTTTTTATGAAAAAAATTAGTCCATATAACAACTATGAAAGATTCTTGGGTAATTTCCTTGGCTTGCTTTCAGGTTGTGACCTATAAAAGTTCTGTTTAGTAGAATCTTGGTTCACATTAAAGTAAAATGAAAACACTATAAGGAGGTTTTTTTTTAATTTTAAATGGAGGTCTCTACATACCAGAGTATCATACAATTTGTGGATTCTCAGTAATTATTAATTGATGATGATATGGAAATGATACATAAAGTCACATTCTCCTGGAGCTTAATCTACTCCCTGTTTGCTAATCAGTAAGTTCCTACAGGAAAACCTCATTAAGCTGATACTGCTTTTTTGAAATAGCACATAATTCAAAGAAACTGCTATTCCTTAGCCAATTAGGTGTCCTATTGTCTTTCTTGAAATTATTGCATCCTTTCTATCTATCAACTTCAAAGACTATTTTTTTTTGTCTTCTGTTTCCAGTTAATGAAGTGTTGTTGTATTAAATAATGTTCTGATGCCTTGAAAGAGTTCTTTGATGAGACTTAACTTTTAGGAATATACAAAATAGTGAATTGACACCAGACTTATGGTGAAGACACCCGGACTTGAATCCTGAATTTATATCTTATCAGACCTATTACTATGAGCAAATGCCTCTACTATCCTGAGCCTTAGTCTCCTCATCTGTAAAATGGAGATGATAATACTTGTTGTACCTATCTCAATCCATCAATGCATATTAATGATATGCAAGGCATCATGCTAAGCTTGTACCTGCTTTTGAAAACTACCTAGCACTCTGTAAATCTGTATTATTATTATGATTATAAATAGTGTTTTAACTGAGACAACTCAGCAGCAAAGAATAGTACAACAAACCTCAAAATACAAAAATTGTAAATGACCCAAAGGACTTCAGAAAGATGCACGGTGAGTGTGAAAACAATTCACCATATTGCTAGTCATGGAAGGAATTATTCTCTATAGAAATCAAGCCTAGTGAATTAATAAATACAACCAGGAGTTGATTTTATGGAAAAACTAATAAAAATAAACACCCAAATCATTTGTTAATATGAATTTTAAAAAGAGTGAAGAAAACCAAATCACTAGTGTTCAAAATGAAAGGAGCAGTCAAGATGACAACGTAAGCAGTAAATTGTTGTGACTTTTCCATATGCACCTCCAAATAACCATAAAAAAGTACTCCAAAACAAATCCTGGAACAGCAGAACCAGCAAAAAGGGTGTAACAACCCAAGAAAGTTGGGAGATTGGCAAGAGAGGACAGTCTCACTCAGGAAAGTGGAACATGGTCCTAGACAGGAGCAGCAAACCCCACCTCAGCAAAGCAGCGGGAGATCCTGAGCCGCAGTGGAGCACATAAATGCCAACAGAAGGGTCCCCCCATGTGCCTCAGCATGGCCAAAGTAATGGGCAGATTCCAGTTATTAGAACTAACAAGTGCTTCAGCATAGCCCCAAGCATACAGGCACCCTCGAGCAGCCAGACCTCCAAGTGCTTCAGTGTAGCCCCAGGGAAACACAGAAACAACCCTACCTGCCTCAGTACATACCACACACCACCGCTAGAACCCGTCTCAGCACCAGGTAAAGTGCCAGACCCCTATGGCCTCCAGGAGCAACAGCCGCTGCCTACCGTATCCTAGAAGGGCAGCACCAGAGACAAGGCTCCCGTGGACCTCAGAGTAACATCAGTGTAGCAGCAGGCAAACAGCCAGGGCCTGCAGTCCCTGGCACATGAAGCCTAAGACAGTACCCCTTCCACCCAGGGAGCAGAGCTCAAGTTTAAAAGAGGAAAAAGGCCAAAAATGATAATCAAAAAAACCCCCAAACCAACAACAGCAACAACAAAAGAATTTGACCACAGAAAGTTATTATGGTGACAGGAAAGATCAAGACACAAATTTAGAGAGGACAGAAATATTAAAACAC
Organism: Pseudochirops corinnae; assembly: GCA_028646515.1. Taxonomy (NCBI): domain Eukaryota; kingdom Metazoa; phylum Chordata; class Mammalia; order Diprotodontia; family Pseudocheiridae; genus Pseudochirops; species Pseudochirops corinnae. Next base: position 150,801,493 of record CM053587.1, on the reverse strand, counting down.
CTATGAGCAAAATCCAAACTTAAAATGGGAAGTGGTCTAAAGTCCAGAAGAAGAGCTCAAAACAGAGCTTAAAAGTACTATAAGAGAAGTAGAAAAAAAGCAGGAAAAGAAATGAGTGATGCAAGAGAATTATTTTTTTTAAAGTCAATAGCTTGGGAAAAGAAAACAACAGCTTAAAAAGTACAATTGGCCAAACAGAATGGGAAATACAAAAAGTGAGAAAAATAACTCCTTAAATTTAGCATTGGGTAAATAGAAGCTAATGACTCTATGATTCATCAAGAATCAAACCCCCAACTGATAAATGGTCAAAGGATATGAACAGGCGTTTTCAGAGCAAGAAATTAAAGATATTTATAAGCATATGAAAAAATGCTCTAAATCACTATTGATTAGAGAAATGCAAATCAAAACAACTCTGAGGTACCACATCTCACCAGTCAGATTGGCTAAGATGACAAAACAGGAAAATGATAAATGCTGGAGAGGATGTGGAAAAATTGGAACACTAATGCATTGTTGGTGGAGTTGTGAACTGATTCAACCATTCTGGAGAGCAATCTGGAACTATGTGCAAAGGACTATAAAGGTGCACACCCTTTGACCTAGCAATACGACTTCTAGGGTTGGATCCCAGAGATCATGGAAGTGGGAAGAGAACCTGTATGTACAAAAATATTTATAGCAGCTCTTTTTGTGGTAGCAAAGAATTGGAAATCAAGGGGATACCCATCAACTGGGGAATGGATGAACAAGTTGTGGTATATGAATGTAACGGAATACTATTGTGCTATAAGAAATGAAGAGCAGATGGACTTCATAATAACCTGGAGAGACTTATATAAACTGATGTTGAGCGAGAATAGCAGAACCAGGAGAAATCTGTATACAATTACAGACACAATGTATGTGTAATGACCAGCTTTGATAGACTGGGCTCCCCTCAACAATGTAAGACTATAAGACAACTCCAAAAGACTCATGATGGAAAGAGATGTCCACATCCAGAGAAAGAACTATAGAGTTTGAATGCAGATTGAAGCAAACTACTTGCTCTCTTTCTTTTTCTTATTTTGTCTTGTTTCCTCATTCCCATTGTTCATTCCATGGGTTATAATCTTTCTTTACAACCTGACTAATGTTTCATGTGAAGGCATTTGTAGATTCCATATTTGACTGCATGCCTCCATGGGGGTGGGGGAGAAGAGAGGGAGGGGGAGAAAATTTGAAACTCAAGGGATTGTAGAACTGAATGTTGTAAACTAAAAGTAAATTAATTAATTAATTAAAATTTTTTTTAAAAGAATCAAACAAATTCAAAAGAATGAAAAATAAAAGAAAATATAAAATACCTCATGGGAAAAACAACTGACCTGGAAAATAGATCCAGGAGGGTCAATGTCAGAATCACTGGGCTACATGAAAGTCAAAATGAAAAGGAGGACCTGGACAACATCTTTCAAGAAATTATCAAGGCAACGGCCCTGAAGTCCTGGAACCAGAGGGTAAAATAGGAATTGAAAAAATCCATTGATCACCAAAGGAAAGAGATCTCAAAATAAAAACCCCAAGGAACATTATAGCCAAATTATAGAGCTATCAGGTCAAGGAAAAAAAATACTACGAGTAACCAGAAAGAATTAATTCAAGTATTGGGGAGCCACAATCAATATTCCACAGGACTTAGCAGTTAGAATATTGAAGAATCTGAAGTCATGGATCATGATATTCTGGAAGGCAAAGGAGCTAAGACTACAACCCAGAATAACACCTGATGAAATTAAGCATGGTACATCATGGGAAAAAAAATTGTCATTTGATGAAACAGAAGGATTTCAAACTTTCATAAGGTGAAGACTAGAACTGAACAAAAAATTTGATGCTCATTATAGAGACACAAGACAAGTCTAAAAAGGGAAAAAGGGAAAAGAATATATAAAGGACTCAATGGAGTTGAACTGTTTACAACCCAACATGGGAAGATGATACTTGTAATTCTTAAAAAGTTTGCCACTAACAATAGCTAGAAGGAGTATATATAGATAGATGGTACAGGTATAATATGTGTATTTGTATAATTTGTGAATTTGAGGGAATGAGACTGAAAAATAATTAAAGAATGAGAAAGAAGAGTATACTGGATACAGAAGAAAGGAAGAGGTATAATAGGGTAACTTATTTCACATGAAGAGGCACAAAAAACCTGTTACAGTAGAGGGAAAGATAGGAGGGTAGGTGATGGACATCACTTGAACCTTACTCTCATCAGTACTGACTTAGAGGGAATTATATATGCAATCAATTTGATATAGAAATCTATCTTACCTGACAGGAAAGTAAAAGGGGAGGAGAGCAAGTAAAGGGGTGGGGGAGAGGACTGACAGAAGAGAGGGCAGACTGGGGGAGGTGATAGAAGAAAAATACTGGTGAGGAAGGAAAGAATGAAAGGAGAGAGAGGACAAACAGGTGGAAAAATAGCATAGAGGAGAATGCACAGTTCGCAATCAAATCCGTGAATGAGCCTGGGTTGAACTCTACCATAAAACAGAAGTGGGTAGCACAGTGTATCAAACACCAGAATGCTACATACAATATGTTGTTTACAAGAAATATTCTTGAAGCAGAGAGGCATACACAGAAGAAAGGTAAGGGGCTGAAGCAGAATCTATTATGCTTTAGCTGAAGTTAAAAAAAAAAAAGCAGTCATAGCAATTCTGAACTCAGACAAAGCAAAAACAAAAATAGACCTAATTAAAAGAGAGAAGAAAGGAACTACATCTTATTAAAAGGTACCATAGACAATGAAGTAATATCAATATTACACATTTCTACACCAATTAATATAGCAACCAAATTCTTAAAGGAGAAGTTAAGTGAGTTACAGGTTCATAACCAAACAAGAAATAGAGAACATTACAAAATAGATAATTTTGATTATATTAAGTTCAAAAGCTTTTGCATAAACAAAACCAAAGCAACCAAGATTAGAAAAAGAAAGCTGGGAAACAATCTTTACAACAAGTGTCTCTGGTAAAGGTCTCATTTCTCAAATATACAGAGAACTGAGTCAAATTTATAAGAGTACAAGCCATTCCACAATTGATAAATGGTCAAAGGATGTGAACAGATAGTTTTCAGATGAAGAAACCAAAGCTATCTATCAGCATATGAAGAAGTGCTCTAAATCACTACTGAGAGAAATGCAAATTAAAAACAACTCTGAAGTGGCACCTCACACCTATCAGATTGGCTAATATAACAAAAGAAAAAGGAAGTGATAAATTTTGGAGAGGATGTGGGAAAATTGGGACACTAAAGCACTGTGTGGAATTGTGAACTGATTCAACCATCATTTTAAAAAAATAATTTGGAACTATATCCAAAGGGCAACCAAACTGTGCATACACTGTCATCCAGGAATACCACTACTAGGTCTATATCCCAAAGAGATCTTAAAAAGTTAAAAAGGACTTATGTGCTCATATATATTTATAGCAGCCTTTTTCATGGTGACAAAATATTGAAAATCAAGGGGATGCCCATCAATTGGGGAATAGCTGAATAAGCTATAGTATATTAACGTAATGGAATACTATTGTGCAATAAGAAATGCTGAATAGTCAAATTTCAGGGAAAAAACTTGGAAACACATGTATGAACTGATGCAAAGTGAAATGAGCAGAACCAAGAAAATATTTGTACAATGCATCATCAACATTGTGTGATGATCAACTATGAATGGGCTCAGCTCTTCTCAGCAACACAATGATCCAAGACAAGTACATAGGACCCACATAGGAAAATGCTGTCCATATCCAGATAAAGAACTGATCGACTTTAAATGCAAATGAAAGCATCCTTTCTTCACTTACTTTATTCTTTTCCATGTTTTTTGTTTCCTTTTTGATATGTTTCTTCTTTCAAAACTGTGACTAATGTGGAAACATGTTTTACATGATAGCAAATGTACAAACTATAGTTTTAGGAAACTATATAACCTAAAACCTATAGTCTTAGGAAAAGGCGAGGGGAGGGAAAGAGGGAGAAAAATTTGGAACTCAAAATCTTGTAAAAATGAATGCTAAAATTGTTTTGACATGTAATTGGGAAAAATAAAATATTACTAAAAATTAAAAGTTTGAATATACCACTGAAGATGAATCAAAGCAATTATAAGGAATTATTTTGCCTATATGTTGCAATAAATTTGAACAATTTAACTTAAATGAAAGAATATTTAGAAAAATATAAACTGCATAGATTAACAGAAAAAGAAATAGAATATCCAAATAAACCCATTTTAAAAAAAGAAATTGAATAGGCCATGAATTGAGCTTCCTAAGAAAAGAGCATCAGGACCAAATGGATTTACAAATAAATTCTACTGAACATTAATTAAAGAGCAACTAATTCCAATATTAAATGAATTATTTGGAATAATATGCAAAAAAAGGAATCCTAGCAAACCCCCTTTTTTAAAAAAAAATATTATTTTAGTTTGCATCATTCATTTCTACAAGATTTTGAGTTACATATTTTGTCCCCATCTTTCCCCTACCCACCACCCCAAAACAGCCATCCCAGTGTATCCCCCCTCCCCCAG
>CM053587.1:150747856-150796390 GCA_028646515.1 Pseudochirops corinnae | reverse complement strand
TCATTTGAGTTAATCTATTTTTTAGGGTGTTGATTTCTTCAGTCATATTGCTGATTCTCTTTTCATGATTTTCTTGCAACATTCTTATTTCCCTTCCCAATTTTTCTTCCACTTCTATGATTTGGTTTTCAAAGTCCTTCTTCAGCTCATCTCTAGCTTTAAGGCATTCTTCATGTTTATTGGAGGCCCCTGGTGGGGGCGCTCTGGCTGAATTCTCCTCCCTCTCTTTGCCATGATCTTTCTTTTCCCCAAAGAAGGAATCTAGGGTTTGGTTGCTGTTCTTACTTTGCTTCTTATGCTTATTCTTACTCATGGTTGGTCAGTCCGTGATTTTCTTTTTTAATCTCTGTGGGGCTCTGCTTCCAGAAGGGAAAGCTCTGTCCCAAATTGCTAGGGTCCTCCCAGCTGCCATAGCTCTCAGGAAGGTGCTGGGTCTCTTTCCTATTTACTTCTGACTCACTGGATAATGAAGACTCCAGGACCGAGGCCCAAGACCGCGATCGGGATCCAGGCCGCTCAACATGAGAGCACTCGGCCTCTGAACAATCGCTTAGTCTCCCTGCTGTCTGCAGGCCACGGGTGCAGAAGCTGCAACGCGGAGGTGGGTGCAAAACCTCTGCCTTTTGCTTTCCCGCCCTGGAGGCCTTTCGGCCGGACTGCTTTTCTCCCAAGATTTCGCACATTCCACTGACCTAGTCCTGGATGCTGCTCATAGCTGCCGCTAATCCGAGGCTCCTTGGCTCCTCCCATCCAGCTGCCCCCGGGGCTCAGCCAGGGCTTCAGGCCAGGCTGATTTCAGTTCGCAGTGCTGATATGGTTCCTCGTAGCCAAGCTGACTTTAGTGGAAAGTATATTTTTGTGCGTTTTGGAGTTCTAGGATTAGTTTAGAGTCATATTTTATGGGTATTTTTGGGTAGCTATGTGAGAGCTGCGATACATTGCTGCTCCTACGCCGCCATCTTGGCTCTGCCCTCTACCAAACCCCTTTTATGAAACAAATGTGATACTGATGCCTAAACCAGGAAGAACAAAAATAGAGAAAGAAAATTACAGACTAATTGCACTAATTAATATGGATGTAAAAATCCTAAATAAAGTATTAGCTAGGAGACTACAACAATATAGTACAAATATCATATATTGTGACAAAATGAGATTTATACCAGGAAAAAGACCTATGAAGGAAGTTACTATCCACATGTAGAGAAAGAACTGAGAAACAAAAGGATGTATTGTATAGTATGGTATACATACACGCACACACACACACACACACACACAAATGTATTTGTGTCTAATGATAGCCTTCTCTATAAAGGGGTGGGAAGAGAGGGAAGAAAAAAAAGTGCACAGAAGAAAGAAAAGAAAAATTAGAAGGAAAAACAGAAAAGCCGGGTACCTTTAAAAATGATGTGCAATATTCATTAGATAGTTGTTTTTTTTTTTTTTAAAGGCAAACTGTGAAATAGAAATTCATGGCTTTATATTGAATCTTATTTTTATGTTGTGCTGTGTACACGGAAATGTCCTTTTGATGTTTTGTTTTGTTTTGTTTTTATATTTAAGTTCAAAACTGAATAAAATTTTAAAAAAAAGGAAATCAGAACTAGTTTGAAAGGACCATGCATCATTATATTTTGTAATGGAACTGTGGTTCCTTCTTTGGAGAAAGCCTATATTATTTATGCTACTTCTTGTTCAATGGAGTCCCTGGATCACCCTATTCTCGTATATTTCTGTGCCTTTAAACTCCAGTGTATGTATTGTAGGAAGATTTAAGGTACCACTTTTAAATTCTCACTTAGTGGGAATTGGGGAAATTTTTTTAAAACTAATATTTGCTACACAGCTGATGCAGTAAGACAGGCTTTGTAATCCTGCTCTTGGAAGCATCTCCTAGGTGTAACATCTACAATAGCATGATATTCCCACTGCAGAATTTTTCTGCATCCCAAATCTTGAAGTGGTTTTTATTTTGCCCTATAAAATATCAGCAGGTAAACAGTATATAATGTATATTCTAATTTACCCAAGCAGCAATGCATCAGCTTACACCCTTCACCATCAGATTATGACAGATTTTCTCAACAGATAGAACATGGAATTTTAATTAGTACATTGTAAAATTTGCATTAAAAATAGATATAAAAATGGTTCTAATCATCTTGGAGGTTGTTGCTTGGCAATTGTTTTTCTTTTTATCGATAAAGGATCAGTGTTGGGCCAGTTTGTGGACAAAACACATCTTCCTGGCCCTCACCTTTCGCAATGGTTTAAAACAAGGGGGTAATAAGGATGGATGGACCATATGAGATCTGATGTCCCTTTGAGTTCTAGTACTTTATGCTTCAAAATAATACAAAAGAGTAACTAGACAAAAAAGTCTTGAAACTCCTAATTGTGGAAATGAAGAAGCCTTTTATAAATCTAAGATGCTGAAATATGATGATTTTGCAAAGCCAGATGAACATCATTGTGTATAGTTGTAGGATAACATGCTTAAAGAAAAAAATATTCCACATTGTGGGTGGCAATTGACTGAGCCATCTTACCATTGATGACTTATGTATGAGAAACATCATAAAAGACATCATCAAGGACATTTATGACTGATAAAGGAAGTGTATTAGTCATCTCGTGAAAAGGAGGGGTATGGGTTCCACAATTCAAATGCCACATAAGATACTAAAAGAAATAGAGTAAGTTCTCTACAATAGATCCTCCATAGAAAAAAGAGAAAATGATCAGAGTATGAGAAGATTTAGAAGTTTCTATACCTCTTGGAGAAGGTTCCTAAAATAAAGAGATGACAGTCACATAAAAACATGGGGGTCAAAATTCAAATTATAACCATGTGCATAAAGTTATTCTCATGTGGACCAGGAATGGAAGATAGAATTAATGGTAGAATATTGCCTACTGAAAGCATTACTTCCTTTTCTCCATTAAATATTTCCTACTTATCCTGTATATAGCTTGCTTTGTATATATTTGTTTGCATGTTGTCTGCTCCATTAGATTGTAAACTCTTTGAGGGCAAAGACTGTCTTTTGTCTCCTTTTGTATGCCCAGAACTTAACCCATAGTAGGCACTTAATAAATATTGACTAATTGTTGATACCTCCCCCTCATCCAGTGGTCCCTAATGATTTATCCTACATCCTCTCAGCAAAATGTTTTTTTTTCCTTCAGAAATGGAATCCAAAGTCATTAAAGGTATAAATGATAGATAAGAGCATAAAATATTGGCTTTCCAAGGGAAATCAAATTTTGAAAAGGAGCAAACTATAAACTGAAAGAATGAATAATAATCCATATATATGTTTATGTGTATGATGCCTCAAGATTTATAAGGCACTTTCATCACATAAGGTAGACACTGTGTTATCCCTTTTGATAGATGAGGAAGTAGGGGGTCTAAGAGGGAGAAAAGAGGAGGAAGAACATTTTAATGAGGAGATGGTAGAATGTTGGATGAGACGAACAGCAAGAAAGGCAATCTGGGTGAATCATAGAGCGTATGAAGGGAAACTGTATAAACCTGAAAAGCTAAATTGAAGCTAGGTTGGGAAGATTTTAGATGTCAATAAAGGGGCAAGCATTGAATCCAATACGTAATAGTGAGCCACTGTAGTTTATTGAGCAGAGGAGTGACATGTTCTGACCTCAGTTAAAAAACAGCTCTTTTGCAGCTACGCAGAAAATGGATTAGAGAGGGGAGGTCAACTAGGAGGCTATTGCCACAGTTCAGGCAAGAAATGATGAATTAAAATAGGGTGGTAGCCACATAAAAGGGGAGAAAAGGATGGAAGTAAGGGATATTGTGGAGGTATAATTGACAACTGATTACATATATATAGGAAGATAAAGAATGAGAAACCAAGCGTGATGAAACCAAGTTTGTGTATCCAGATGACTAGAAGAGTGGTGGAGGCCTTGACAGAAATAGAAAAAATTTGAAGAACAAGTTACTAACTCTTAGTTTCAGTTTCCTCATCACTAAAAGGGAGTAATGCTTATGCCACTTGCCTCCCAAGGTTCATCCTAAAGAAGGAATTTTGCAAACTACAATATTCTAGGTAATATTAAATGTTATTATAGTGATAGACCATTATCAAACCATCACTTCTATCAATACCAGCTACAACTTTTATTACCAGCCTGTAAACTGGCTCACCATAAACCAGGTATGAGTTCATTAGTAACTCTGTTGGAAGAATGGTTCTTTGCCCAAAGGGCTCAGTCTGATTTTAAATATAAATATTTTTTTTCAAAGACTGGTAGAAAAATGAATTAGTCATTGAACTGAAAAGGAGCAGTCTCTTATTGGCAAGAGGTTGATCACAAAGGGCTAGGTGGACATTCTGTAGGATCATTGTAATGTCTCTGTCCTTAAATTTGGGAACTGCTGAAAACAAATAGAGAAGTGGTTGGTTCTAAAGTATAAATCAAGGTTAAAGTTGTTTTCTAGACTTAGCACTGAATTGTTGTCATTGTGTTTTCATCCTAAACTATGTTTGCAGCCTGTTAATGAAATATTTTACCACATATACTTAGATATACCCTTTTTTATAGTGTGTTGTTTTATGTTTCTTGAACTAATAATTTAGCAAGAGAAAATTCATAATTCATAAATGTACTAATATAAAATAAGTGTTGCTTCAAGCAATGGCATTTTACACTACAGACTCTGCTATGTGTTTTATTTATAAACTCAAAACCAAATTTATCCCTCAAACTCAAATAGCATCAGGGATCTTTCCAGAAATAAAAGTAAATTCCAGATTAATCGGCTCTTGCTTGAATTATGTTTGCAAGTTGTCTGCTTTAACAGTGGGATGGAAGAAATGAAAGAAAAGCAAGGAAAGATGGCTAGGTGAAGCTAGAAGCTGCCAACTCCAAGCAACCAAAGATGTAAGCATTTCATATTTTGTGACAAAGTCTTATTAAGAGCTCGTTTCCCCAGACACAGCTGGGGCTAGAAAGTGAGAGTAGGGATATGGAGACATAAAGGATATTCTCCTCTGTGCCTCAGTTGTTCTATAGCTCCCCCAAACATTGTAACATTAAATAACAAATTAAGGTCATTTGGAAAAGAGTTTACACTTTATAGTCTTAGGGAATTGCCTAAAACACTGGGAGGTTAAATGTTTTATGCAGGGACATTCAGTGTGCTAGAGTGGAGAATGAGCTAACCTTTGAGTCAGGAAGGCTTAGGTTCAAATCTCGCCTCTGACACATACTGGTTGTGTGATGCCACACAAATTACTTAACTTCCCAGTGCCCCCAGGAAACTCTCTAAGACCAGACATTGTACAGAAGATGCCCACCTGCATCAACACAGGGAGTTTATAATGTTTACATATTTACAGATCTTTATCAGATTTACAGATCTAATAAAAACAACATCATTCTTTAAAAATGTGTGAGTTTTTTAAAAGATAGATTATCATATCACAGACTTCATAGCACATTTCATCTAAAGAGATTAAAGGGTTTCTATGACACTTATTCATGCAAAAAGCGGGTTGTCTGGATGTTGCAGAAATCTAAACAACAGGTCTGTGATATATAAAATTGATGTTTTATTTCATCTTCAAGGCTGGTTCAGATGTTGCTGCTACTGTTGGTTTCAGAAGAACCTAAGCATGCTGAGGGGCAGGCATGCCTTCATTTCTTGTCTTTTTATTCCCAGAATCCAGGACAACGCAAGACACAATTAATGTTTATTGAATTAGATTATCAACATTACCACTTTAGCTTTTAACAAGAATAGGGTAAACTCTATCAGAGCTTGACCTTAGATTGTTTTGTTTTGTTTTTTAGTGTCTCAAAGTTTGGAAGAAATACCAAATGACTGAGGCACAGAAAATTATATTGTTTGTGCCTGTTCTTCCCAGATCTCACCTTAATCCCTACACATGGCTTTGGAAATATACCATAATAAGGCTTTTTCAGGACAAGCTGAGATTCCTCCAGTTTTTATACACTTCAGTCTATTTTTATTCTTCAATTATCTTACAAAAAAACTAGCCAAATGTAGATGGCAAACAATTTTATGAAAAGAATAGATTGGGTTAAGAGATTAATTGACTCAAAAGCATAACTGATATTATGATTATCCATTTAGCAATACAGGATAATATTACCATTTTCTTACTGCAAAATTATTTTCAACTAGTTCAAACAATGTTAGAGATGATTTATTAGGGCATCAATGAGCTGGACAGGGAGTGAGATTTAAACTCTATTTTTGAAACAGTAATTTGGACAAAGCCCAAACTCTACAGCTTCTGTTACTGAGACAGAGCAAAGAAAACTTATTCAGGTTTTAATAATGTTAAGTGTATTTCATATACAGCAACAGTAATTAAGCAGTAAAATTCACCATGACAGAAACTCAAAGACTCCAACTCAACATATCACTCCCATCAAGACATTGTGGGCAAATGGAGATGAGCAGTTCTTTTTATTTCCATATTTACACATATCAATTCAAGTACTTTAATGTTTTTATTTTACCATAATCCTCTGCTTCCATTTATTATTCTTTTTAACCTGACAGAATAAAATACAGACACATGAGAGACAAAAGCAAAATCTGGCTGGTTTCCTTTGTAGAAAAATATTATTTCTCCCCCCACACATACACTCCAATCCTGCCTGGTTAGCTGTGTATATGCATTTAAGGGATAGATGCAGCACTAGCTTTCAAAGAGTTTCAATAGAATCACAAAATTTAGAATTGGAAGGGACCTCAATGGCCATCTTTTCCAACCCATACATAAAAGTGAATTATGTGGTGTGGTGGTTAGAGTATTGGGCCTGGAGGCAGGAAGATCTGAGTTCAAATCCAGCCTCAGAAACTCACTAGCTGTGTGACCCTGGGAAAGTCATTTAATCTTCTCTGTCTCCATTTTCTTAATCTATAAAATGAGCTGGAGAAAAAAATGGCAAACAATTTCGTTATCTTTGCCAAAAAACCCTAAATGAGGTGAAGAAATGTGAGACACATGACTAACTTTGATAAACTGGACTCCTCAGCAATGCAAGGTTATAAGACAGCTCTAAAAGACTCAGGATAGAAGGAGATGTCTACATTCAGAGAGAGATCTAGGAAGAACAGAGTTTAAATGCAGACTGAAGCAAACTACATGCTCTCTTTCTTTTCCATGTTTGGTTTTTGTTTCCTCTTTCCCATTGTTCATTCCATCGGTTACAACCCTTCTATACAACCAGGCTAATGTCTAATGTAAAAGTATTTGCAGATCTTGTACTTGATTGCAAGCTGCCATGGAGGTGGGGGGAGGGAGAAGACAAAATTTGAAACTCAAGGGATTGCGGAACTGAATCATGTAAATTCAAAGGAAATAAACAAATCAATTAAAAATTAAAAAAATAAAAGAAATGTCAGACACAACTGAATGACTGAACAACCACAACATAGAAACAATCCCTTTATAAAATACCTGACAAGTGATAATCCAGAATTTGATTCAAAATTTCCAATCTGGGGGAGCCCACTACCTCTTGAGATAACCCACTAAACTTTTGAACAGCTCTAGTTATTAGGAAGTTTCACCTGTCATCAAGTTTAAATTTTCCTCTTTACTGCTTCTATCTATTACTCTTCATTCTTTCCACTGGGGCCAAATAGAACAAGTCTACTCCCATCTCTACATGACATCCCTTCAAATGCCTGAAGATAGTTCTCATGCCCACTTCTATTTCCATAATCCCAGTATTCTCTTCTCCAGGTTAAACAGTTCCAACTTGTCTTCACATGACATAGACTTTAGGGGCTTTTGACATCCTGGTCTCCTTCCTCTGGTCATTCAATTTATCAATGTTTTTCTTAAACTATGGCACCCTGAAGATGAGATATGATGACGACAGAATATATTGGTATTTTCTTCTCCCTATTCTTGGAAGTTGTGACTCTCCTAATATAGATCAAGATTTCATTAACTTTTTTTGACTGCCACATAATATTGCTGATTCAGATTCAATTTGCCATTCACTAAGACTCTTAGATCTTTTTCAGACAGCTATTCTCCTCTTATACTTGTGAAGTTAATTTTGTGCATGAAAGTGCAAGATTTTTCACTTTATCTCAGTGGAATTTTATCTTATTAGATTCAACTCAATGCTTTACCCTGTCAAGAGTTCTTTGGACATTGACTCTGCCATCCCACTCAATTTTGTGCCATCTGCAAATTTGATAACCATATTCAGTCATGCCTTTATTCAAGTCATTGTTAAAATGTGAAACAGAAGAAAGTCAAACACTGATCTCTGGAATATTCTACTAGAGCACTCCTTCCATGTTGACTTTAATAGCTACTCTTCCAGTCTGACCACCTGACCATTTTTCGTTCTTCTGCCTTTATAATTATCTAAACTTTGAGTTAAAACAATAAGTAGGATTTTAGACTCTCTTAGCCACTCCTCCCAATGGCACATTCATTAACTTTGTACTTTTATGTATCACTGATTTTTATGGCAATGTGATGAATGCTGTGAATCTCTTCTCAGATTAATATATGTTGCTTACATTCATAATTAAAGAAAATGCTAAATTTCAATTAAAAAAAGCAAAAATAAAGACAATTTTTTCTTATCCTTCAATTAGAATCCCTTCCCTTTGTCTCCATAATTCCATCCTTGAACATTCCCATTTTCTCTCAAAGATTTTAATCATTCCCAAAGATAAGTTGAGTGCTTAATGTGCTGCCTTTTATTGACAGGGATGATGTTGATGACCTATAGCCATGCAATGCAGAATAAAGAGCAATGTCCTTCAAGTCCGAAGACCTGAGTGCTAACCCTAACTGACTGTATAAAGCTGGACAAGAGACCTCACTTAACTTTTTTTGAGACAGCTTCCTCATTCACAAAATGAGGATAATAACACCATCTATTTGACCGGATTGTTTTGAGGAAAGTGTTTTGGACCTTGAGCTATCATCAGTAAGATATACATTCGGAGCTCTTTTCTTCATGGCCAATGATGAGCTGATGTCTGCTGTGGCTCCAAACACATCATTTGGGAAATATTCCAGAGTTAAGGGCATAGTCTATAGTCACAGAATATTACAGTGTTTAGGAAGGCATGTCTTTTTGTTCTCTTTCATATAGGACTATTTCGTGTAGAACAGCACTGCAACTGTAGTTGTTTATAGATAATATAGATTGTTACTGTTAGGAATTCAGAAAAAATCTAGACAACTCTTACTTAAAAACATAATAATTTTATGCTTGTATCTTTCAGTCTATTTTTATTCTTCAACAAACTGATGGGGGAAAAAGCTGGCCAAACTCATATGACCAACATGACTGCCCTCTGCCAAAAAGTTATCACAATTTCTGCTTGAACACCTTCAAGGATGGAAAATTCACTACCTTACAAAAAAATGATTCTGAGGTAGTCCTAGAACTCTTAGAGGAGCAGTAGTCATTACCCTTTGGGAACCTAATATACCAGGTCAATGCAAGGTTGAGTGACTCCAGTTAGGATACTTCACATATAATGTGTTGAAATCTAAGTCATATGGGAAACAGGAGCTCAGTCAAATCTGGTTTCTATAAAACATCTCTTTCTCCTTCAGCAGAAACATATTATATTTACATAAGTATGATTAGGAAGGACTACAGATGGGGAGTTACATATGGAAGGGATGCCTGTGGAGCTCCATAACCACCAATTTGCTCACCTAGAAAACGATTTGGAAAAGGACATACTCTCCATGCTGGTTTAACCCAGAAAACATGGTGTCATTTATTCCTAGTCCCACTCAAGAATCTCTCTGACTATGATAACAGAAAAGAACATATTAGAGAAAATAAGGAACTTGAATGTCAACATTTAATGTAGATTTGCCATCAAGCCCATTGTCAATAAACTGGCATTCAGCTTAGAAGCATTCAAACAGAAGTCTTACTTCCAAGTCTGGGACTCCATCTATACACGGCATTGCCTTCAAACTCCAGCAGGGGATCAGAGAACATGGCCAATGAAGTATTCCAAACTTTTCTTGAAACTTTCCCAGAAATCATAGGGAGGCACTGATTACTTCCTATCCAAGAAAATGATGAAAGTTTGGCAAATTTATATTAAATATTGACATTCAAGATCCTTATTTTCTCTAAAATGTTATTTTTAGGAATCTTTTCACTTTTCTAGGCCTTAGATTCTTCACCAATACAATGAAGTTAAACTAGATGAGATCTGAGTTTATTTCTTACTCTATATCAGTAATCCTATAAAGTATACATATAAATACTGATTATTATGGGTAAGTATGGAAGTATTGGTAGAAGCTTAATCAGTGCCTATCTTGAATTTGGGAAATTAGGTGGAACTGCCTGAAGTGCTGAGCCTAGGAGAACTCATCTTCCTGAGTTCAGATCTGGTCTTACTGGCTGTATAACCCTGAGCATGTCACTTCACCCTGTTTACCTCAGTTCCTCATCTGTGAAATGAGCTGGAGAAATGAAATGGCAAACTACTCCAGTATCTTTGCCAAGAAAACCCCAGATGGGATCACATGATTGAAAAACAACAGAATTACAACAATCTTGGGTTCTTCTATCTTTTCCAAGTTCTATAAATGTTTTTACATTGATATTTTCACATAAATCTTTCTTTTACACTACAGACATTTATAGATTATCCTTATTCTGAGAGGTCTCTTGTAATAAAGTAAAACAAGTAAGCAAAACTATTAATATTGACCTCATCTGAAAGTGTATGCAACACTCCACAACTCTAGCATTACCCCTCAACTCTCTATTTTTTTAATTGACAGAAATAGATTTTATTTCTCACCTGAAGAAAAAAAGAGAAAAATAAAATAAATTCCATATATCAAATATACATAGTTAAGCAAAATAAATCTTCTCATTGGCTCTACCCATACATGTATACATAACATATTTGTACATGTGCCCATGTATCTATATACATTTGTGTGCATGTTTAATGTGTATATATGTACATATACATATGTGATTATGTATGCACAAAATACATGTGTATTTATATATTTATCCTTCTGCATCCTAAATCTGTTACCTCTCTGTCAAGAGGTAGATTATATGTTTTGTCATTGATCCTTTGGAATCCTGAATGTTCATTGCATTTATCATAGCTCTTATGATTTCCAAAATTTTTTGGTTTTACAGTGTTGTTATTTTATATGTTTTTATTCTAGTTCTACTCATTTCTTTTTTCCTAATTTTATGAAAGTCTTCAAAATGTTCATTTTTATAATATTGATGTTATAATATGTATTGTTCTTCTGGTTCTACTTAGTTCACATCAGTTCATACAAGTCTTTCCATGTCATTTTGAGATCATCTGTTTCCTCATTTCTCATCAAATAGTACCTAATCATAATCATATACCACCACTTATTCCTCAATTCCTCAATTGATGGGTTCCAACTTTTTGATGTCACAATAATAACTACTAGAAATATTTTTCTACATACAGGACCTTTGGTATAGGCCTAGCAATGGGTAAAAGGGAGTGCCCTATACCAGGATTATTACCTTTTCTCAGGTCCCTCAATAGTACCTGCACATATGTGCCACTTTTCCCACAGCCCTTCTAACATTCATTTTCTTTTTTGTTGTCCTTGAAAATCTGACAGACTTAAGAAGGAATCACAGTGTTGCTTGAATTTACATTATCTAGTAAGTAGTAGAGTATTTTCCCCCTTATGGTTATCAATATCATGGGTTTTTTCCCTTGAGAATTGTCTCTCTCCTTAGATAATTTGTCAAATGAGAAATAGTACTTATTCTTATAAATTTGAATCAGTTCATTATTTATCTTGGAACTGAGACTTGGCTTCTACCTCAAGCTCTGGGGGTAAAAGAATGCTGGATTTAAAGTCTGAAGACTAGGGTCCAAATCTTTGCTATGCTAGTTAATACTTATGTATTAATTCAATGCCACTATCAACACTGTTGAATTTGACATTGTCCTTCCAGTCACCCAGATTTAAAACCCAAGTCATTCTTAGCTCTTCTTTCTACCTTACTCTATATATCCAATAAATTGAAAAATTCATTTCTTCTACCTCAATAAAATCTTTTGCAGTCTTCAGCTTTTCTTTATTAAAACAACCACCATCCTAAATCAGGCCCTTTTCACTTCTAACTTGGACTACTATCCCTCTCCAATCCATCTTCTACATAGCTGCCAAATTGATATTCAGAAAAATGCAAGTCTGACTATGTCTCTCTTCTGATCAAAAAGTTTCCATGACTCCTTATTGCATTTAAAGCAAAACGTAAACTCTTGTCATTCAGAGTCCTTCAAAAAATCTAGCATTACTTTTTTCTTTGCAAATTTATTTCACATTCTCAATTCCCTACCCATACATGCTACATTTCAACCAAACTGCTCTTCTTTCTATTCCTTACACAATTATATCTCCTGCTTCTATGTCTCTGCATTGACTGAGACCTGTGCAAGGAATTTTTTGCCTCCTCCCCTCCAACCAATCAACGAACAATTGTTTACTAAGCATTTACTATGTGTCATTTACACTTACTATGTACCACACTCAGACTTTTGGATTCCCTCACTCACTTTGAGGCTCAGTTCAGATGTCACCTTGATTATACAAGGTCTTTCTTGATTTCCCAACTCCAGTTATCAGCACCTCCCAATTACATTGTATATTCATTCTATTTCCTTGTGTACATGTTTTCCTTGTGTCCCTTGAGAAAAGGGACTGTTTTCATTTTTGTCTTTGTATTCTCTGTGCCTAACACAGTGCCTGGCATAGAGTAGATGTCTAATAAATACTAATTGAATTGTGTCCTCTTCCTGGATTTTTACTATAGAACACTCTTCTGATTCTCTTTCCTACTGGTATGGCCTTATTTCCATTTCCAGTTCATTTTCCATTTCCAGATGCCCTCCTCTCCTCTCCTCTCCATTCATTTAATGTTTACCATACTCCAGTATTTGGACAAACAACTCCCAGTAAATCAACTTGGAAAAAAACATGTCAAGGAGTTGAGTGAAGCTCTGGTAAAGAAATTCCTATTATCTGAAAAAACTGCATAGCCCTCCAAGTTCTCAATCTTGAAATCCCACTTGATTCTTCATTCTTCCTCACTCTTCATATCTGATCAGCTGTGATGCCTCCTAGATTAGATTGCCAATCCAGATCACATTTCTATCATATCCTAGTTCAGTCCTACCTTACCTTGTTACTACTCACCAGGACCATTGCAATAGCTTCCTATTTGAACTTAAATTTTCCAGTATCCTTTCTCTATAATGCAGTTATTACACATCTACCAAAGTAAGCTTCCTCAAGCAAAAGTCTAATCAGCTTGATCTTTCTGCTCAGGAACCTTTAATGGGTCTCTACTACCTGTAGGATGAAATGTAGACTCCTCTTGTTGGAAGCTGAAGCTATTCACAGTCCATCTTTCTTTCACATAGTCCCCATTCCAGGAAAATTGGTCTCCTTTCTGATCCCCAAATTTAACATTCCATATTCTGTCTCCATGCCTTTGTATGGGTTGTGCTCCATTCTTAGGATACATTACCTTTTCTTCTCCACTTTTTAGAATAGCCACAGCTTTCTTCAAGGCTCACCTCATCATATACCTTCTAGCATTTGCTAATTCTTCTAGTTGACAGTGATCTTGTCCTCCACTAATTATCATGCTGATATCTTTCTATTGGCAGGTTGCATCCTCATACTCAAATATAAGTTGTATGAAGACAGAGTGCTTTTCATTTTGACCTTGTTTACCCAATACATAATGATTTGCACATAGAGCTTAATTAAAGCTTATTGAGTTGGAATAAAATGGACTCGATTGTCTTGCAAACGATTTGGTAAGTCATTTCATTTCTCTGGGTCAGTGTTGCCAGGTTTACAATTAGGGGAAAGGACCATTTAATCTCTAAGATCTCTTCCCAATAATCCTAACTGTAAAATTGTCTGCAAATAAATTTGGGGGACTTGCCAGAAATCAGAAATTTGGGTGTCAAAGAAGTTCAAAGGTCCTGAAGTAGATGTGCAATGAAGTAGATGTGAAGTTAGATGGTGCAATGGATAGAGTGCTGGCCCTGGAGTCAGGAAGATCTGAGTTCAAATTTGACCTTGGACACTTATTCGCTATGTGACTCTAGGCAAGTCACTTAACTTTGCCTGAATTGCTCATCTATAAAGTCACTTGGAGAAGGAAATGTCAGAAGATCACTCCAGTATCTTTGCAAGAAAAACCCTATATGGGGTCATGAAGAGTTGGACATGATTGGAACAAATACACAACGACATCAATTCTAATGCACTATATTCAATTCTCCCATGACCCAATCTCCCACTTCCAACCTTACTCCTACCAGCGATCACAAAGTAAAAAGTACAAGACTTCTCTTTCTGAATTCAATTTCACTGATATGTGCAGCATTTTTTAATCAGGTATTTTTGATAATGTCATTTTAACTGCTGCTGCTTTTTTGTGTTTAATTGAATGTTTTAAAGTGTGTACTTGTGCCCTGAGGCAATTTAATGGAAGAGGGTACTAGCTCATGAACTGAAAATAAATAAATAAAGTTATGGTAGTTAAGAGTATGACTTTGACAATGTACAAAATAAAAGGTTGGCCTGAGGCCTGATATGGGCAAAATGTCATTTCTAGTTGTCAGCAGTTTAGCCAATACAAGATTGGCTCCCCAGAAGAAAATAATAATTACCATTATTTACTCAATTTTTCAGAATTGTTCCCACCAGTGACTATCCTTCCTGCGTTCAAATAACAAACAAAACAGCTAATGATTAAAACAAAGTAGATCAGTGCTGAACCTTATATTAAAATCCACAAAAACTCCTGTTCAAAAATCTATGTTGCATATGACTGCTGAAAGGATCAGTTGACATATTGCATATCTTTAAAGCAACTATTTGCACAATTATTGCATGATTTAAAATATCTATAGGGAGTGGGGTGGGCAGGACAATGGCCTCAGAATCTCAACATTTATTGGAATAAGTGCATTCTCTGGAGAAACCTGTTTCCAGAAGAAACCTCATCACTTGATGATTTATCCAACGCACTTTCTCTTTCTATGTGCTCCCACACACTGAGCTAGAAGGAAGAGCAGACATGTTCCTTGCTCCTCACTGTTCCCTCTAGACTTTCTCTATACTGTCATCATTCACTTATCTGTTCTGGCTTAGTGAAGAGAGTGTTAGACTTGGACTCAGAATAGTTGGGCTTCAGTCAAAGGGTCACACTTGAGCACCTAGAGTATCACGTTTGGCCTCAAGGCAGCAGGTTGACCACCCCTGTATAAATAGTACTCTTCAAAACCAGAAAGATCATAGGTCCATATCCCACCTCAGTCATATACATGTATGTTGGACCCTTGTGTGATCAGGGACAAACTATTTCATCTCTTGGTCCTCTAGGAAACTCTCTAAGACTCTAAGCTACAGAGAAGGTTCTGACTACCATTGTGAAAAGAGTTTCTTCATCCAAGAATTCCATACATTGATGAAATCACAGGTCCAGTCCCTATTACCATAATGCACAGAACTATATATCACTCTCCTTGTCCAGTCCAGTGCTCAGCTTCCAATCACCCTTCCCACCCCTTCCATTGTTCTCCTACTTGGAGACTACAGCATCTGTTTTGATGTACACTTGAAAACTATGGCCTTCCAGAGTTTATTTATTTAATGTTATTTAACCTCCTCAACTCCCATGACCTATATTTTCACTAAACGTTTCCCCCCTTAAAAGATGTAATTTGAATCTTAATTATAAAGGTAATATCAGCATGATCTTGAACTCTAAAATTTCCCACTCAAATAAAAATCTTGTGTTCTTCCATATCTCCTTCTCTCTTGTTACTCCTAAACCTATTCTTTACTTTCATTGTGACTCCTATCTTTTATTTCCCAGTTTAACACCTCTTCTGGCTTTACTTCTCCCTTCCCAATTACAACCGTGAACTTACAGTTGGTCAGATCAATTGTATACTATTCTCACTCTCGGAATCCTCTGACTCTTTGTCCTATTTCCTTTTATCCCCTTCTGATAATCAATCTTTGGTCACTCCCACCATCTGTCCTCTATGCTGTTACTTCCTTGATGGTTGACTATAGCTAAAGGAAGCCATGCAACTTTACCAACAGGATCCCATGTAAATTTGTTGTCTAATCTCAGCTGGGCTCTTAATGCTGCATGGCAATCCTTTTAATCTTCCATAATTTACTCTCTATAGTAATCACCACAATACTTCTTCCAAACCTCCTTCCTCTTCAAGTTCTTTCACCTTTCCTGTTCTACTTTCTTAGACTAATTTGTCCTCACCTTCAAATCTAATGAGAAAATTGAAGTCATCCATCATGAGCTACCATATTACCCTTAATCCATACCTCAAAATTCTAATATGACCATATTCTCCTCATTTCCTTTGCTTCCATCTCTGAAAAAGAAGTGTCCTTTCTCTTTGCCATAGATGATACCAAGTACCTGTGCCCTTCATATCATGTCTGTATATCTCTCTTAAGAATCGTGCATTATACATCATTGTCTCATCATTCTCCTATTCTAACTGGCATATTCAGATAGCAGTTAAAAAAACAACTCATATAACCCTACACATCTCCCTAAACTAGTAGCTTATATTTTCCCTCACATTAATTGCCAAGGTCCTAAAAAAAGTCTCCACTTCTGGCTACCTCCACTTCCTCAGCATCCATTCACTTCTCAGTCCCTTGCAATCAAGTTTCCTATGTCCAGACTTTAGAGAAATCACTATCTTATGGGGGAATGGAGAGGAAGAAGGAAGATTACAAACCAAAGCCCAAATGAGTAACTATTAAGCTAATCATGATTTCTGATCATTTGTATAATACATGTACACACATATACATACATATTAGTTACATCTCTACTACAATCTGCACATATATGTATATATGATGACTTAGATGGTGAGAGTCAGATGATATGGAAGATACACACACACCCAGACTGAAACAGAGAAGATATACACAAAGATATGGTCAGACACAGAGAGACAGACAGACTCAGAATATAGAAAAATCATACTCTTTATTGGAGACTTTAGGTAAAGATAGTTTTGCGGTAGTATACACACACACACACACATACTCATATGTAAAAGTTTTTGTGATAGTATATATGTATATATGTAAAGAGAAGTTTTGTGATAGTACACACACACACACACACACACACACACACACACACACAAGCATTTGAATGTAAATGACAGCAAGGTGGTTCAGTGGAAAGAATGCTCTGCTGAAGTCTTCCTGAGTTCAAATCTGACCTCAGACACTAGGTGTGTGACCCTGGGCAAGTCACTTAACTCTTTTTGCCTTGGTTTCCTCATCTATAAAATCAACCTGAGAAGGAAATGGCAAACCATTCCAATATCTTTGCCAAGAAAACCCCAGATACGGTCATGAAGAATTAGATACAACTGAAACAACAGAACAACAACAAAATATATACATTGTGACATTTTTGTTTGTTAAATGTTTAAAAATCCTATACACACATGTATGTGCATGTATGTATCCATGCATGCATATGTTCATAAATGTGTGTATATTTTGTATGCATATACACACTCTATGTGTATAATATGAATAGCCGTATTATAACATTTTTTTCTTGCCAGTTGCATTCCTGAAGTTTGTAAGGGGGGAGGGGAGGGGAAAGTCTCATTGTGTCTTGACAGAACTCCTTGTAGAGCTATATTCATGTAGAGATAAGCAGCCATCTGCAAGGCCATGTAGAGCAGTTGTACAAGCTGGCTAGTCTCTCTTTTCATTCCTTCAACTAACTGTATTATCCAAAGACCTCCCTGTCCCCACCACTGTAGATTTAGATACAGAAGCAAGGGATGAACCTTTCCCTGTTCACCAGTACCACAAAGTCCAAAATAGAGTTTGAGAACTGAGAAATCAGAGGGGTACCCCTTAAAGAGAACCCCTGCAAAGGCAAGAATTCTTAATCTGTCTTTATGGGTAGATTTCTGAAGATATATAAATGTGTGTGTTTTTAAAAATATCTTGATAACTCTATTTCAATATAGTTGGTTTCAGTTATAATCCTATAAATTTTATTATATGCATTTTAAAACATTGTTCTGATAGGGGTCTAAAGATTTTTCTAGACAAGTGGTTCTCAACCTTTCTAATGCTGTGACCCTTTAATACAGTTCTGGTGGTGACCACCAACCATAAAATTATTTTCGTTGCTACTTCATAATCGTAATTTTGCTGCTGTTATGAATCGTAATGTAAATATCTGATATGCAGAATGTATTTTCATTGTTACAAATTGAACATAACCCACAGGTTGAGACCTGCTGCTCTAGACTGTCAAAAAGATCTATCACAGATACACACACACACACACACACACACACACACACACAGAAACCCTAAGGTTTAAAGGCAGGAGGATAAAGCCATTATATGGACTTTCTTTGCTCACACACACCTGTGCTTTGTCTCATTGTGGGAACCCCAGGCGTTGAGAAGTCATACCTCTGGGAAGAACTGAAACGCATGCATCAGGGGGACCCAATACAAGTCATTTGTTATCTTAATTAACACCAACTAATCAACTCTGGTGAATACCCAACTTTCATAGGCTGCTGAATTGAGGGAAACCAAGGACACATAATTATGTAATACTTTGTCTGCATGCTTAAATGGAGAATGATGTTTTTCACTGAAAAACCAGATTTAGAGGTAGAAGAGAACTGATCACCCACATCCACTTTGTTCAAGGATGAGCATAATGTCTACTTACTGGCATGTAGTTTAATGGCCTCTTACCAATCGATACACCTTTCCCAGGTCACCAAAAATCTCATTGGCTAAATCAAAGGTCTTTTTCTCTGGCTTTATTCTCCCCTTGAATTTTCTGCAATTTTTGCTATTGCTGACCTTTCCTTATTCCTGCATATTCTCTCCTCATTTGACTTCCATGATCCTTTCTCCTGCTTCTTTTGCCTCTGGGCTTTTGCTCTGGCTGATTCTTCCCCATGCTTGGAATAACCTTCCTCCTCCACTACAACTAATGACCTTTCTGGATTCCTTTAAGTCCCAACCAGAATCTCATCTTCTACTGGAAGCCTTCCTCAACCCCTAATAATTCTAGTGCCTTCCCTCTGTTAATTACTTCCTCTTTATCTCGTATATGACTTCTTTCATCTTTTATTGCTTGCATGTTTAATCTCCTATTAGATTGTGAGCTTCTTGAGGGCAGGGACTGTCATTCGCCTCTTTTAATATCCTAGAAGTTAGCGCTGTGCATGTAACACAATAGGTGTTTAATAAATGTTGATTAATTCATTATTCACATCAATCATCTTATTAATTATTTTAACATATTCTATGTTCCAGTAAAATTATACCACTAACTGTTCTCTTAAGTCAACATCCCATCTCTCACCTCTGTGCATTCATATAAATCATACCCTATATCTAAAATAGACTTCTTCCTCATCTCCACCTCTCAGAATTTCCATCCTCTGGCAATGTTTAGTTCACGTGCCACATTCTGGATTACATATTCTCTCATTCCCATGTTTATTAATGCTCTGCTTGCTCAAATTATCTTGTGGTAGCTTATCTGCTTGCAGACCTCTAAACTCATTGTGCTGAGGGAGTAGAACATTTTTAACTTTATATCTCAAAGATGTTTTGTCTATTATACTGTCCTGATCATAGTAGATGCTTAATAAATATTTATGGAGTTAAATTGACGTCAACTTTTGAAGCAGTTGCAAATGATGGTGGTAACATATTTCATTGGGACATAGTAATCATACAATTTAAATTGTAATTTCCATGAGAACCAGGATTGAGTCTTGTCTAATCTGAGTCATAACCAGGGCAATATAATTGGGACTTTGCTCAGGGCCATAGATATTTAGAGAGTAAATTTTTAAATGATAATTGTAAATAGTATGTAAATTTTAAATTTACGGTACTCTCATCTTGACAACACTTTCACTTTATCATCAGTGCAGAAAATAATTATCAAGAATAATTATTTAAACTAGTAAGCTACTAGATGACAATCTTCCTTTCTTAGGTGAACGCAGAACTAGTGATCACTTAGATGTCACAGTCCAAAGCCATCAAAACCTTCATGGGCAGTGGATTCTCTAGCAGCCTAATAACAATAACAGCATTGGGTATCTTATAATGCGTTAAAATTTTCAAAGCATTTTGCGTATGATATCTCATTTACTCTTCACAACAACCTTGTGTAGTAGGTGTTGTTATTATCCCAGCTTTATAGATGAAGAGGCTGAGGCTGAGGGATTAAACAATTTGCCCAGTTAGTGAAGTGTCTGAAGCTGGATTCAAACTCAGGTCTTCCTGACTCTGATTTCACCATTCTATCCACTGTACTATCTGCCTGTAATTTCCTAGGTCCTTTTTCTTAGGTCATTGTCAAGGTCATTATCTTAGGGGCTCCATTTTGCACCTGCTACTCTACCTGGTTTCAACTTCATGGAAAAAGATGCTCCTTCCAGAATAATGTTCATCACTTCTAAATTTACCATCATGCTGCTAACTCACACCTTGATGGAGACCACCTCTCTTGGCCTACTCTCCCCTCTGACTAGAAGGCTGGAAAATGGAGCTCTAAATTCCTCCCAATGTCCTCCCTGATAGAAGGCAGAAACGGACCTCAGCTCTCCACCTTGTATCCACAGCCCTGACTGGTTTCTACTTCATAGAACAAGACGCCCCCCACACTGGATACCCCTTGGTGTTCCATTACCCCTTCCTACTTTCCTGCTTCCTTTTATGTGTTGGGTTGTCTCCCTTTAGACAGTAAACTCACTGAGGGCAAGGACTGTCTTTTTATTAATTGTATATGTAACACTTAGCACAGTGCCTGGCATGTCATAAATGTTTTAAAAATGTTTATTGGATTGGATTGAACCTCCATAGTGGCAGTATATGGACCTCACCATACATATGAAATACATACACCATACACCGCTGTTTATCTCATGTGTCAAAATTGCTGATTTCAGGTCTGATTTTTTTCTTTTATGTCCTCAGCACTGGGAAGCGTCCTCCAAATAATGAATGCTTGTTAATGCTAATAAATGTTCCTTAAGTCAGTTTATAAAATCAAGGGATCACAGATAGGGCTAGAAGGGACCTTAGAGGTCATTGAGATCCACAAATCATTTTATAAAAGAGGAACTGAGGCCCAGACAGAAATGATTTGATGAAGGTCACATAGGTTGTAAGGGGAAGAATTGAGATCAAAATCAGCACTTTCTTCCCTGCACTCTGTGCTATATTTCCTGAGAATGAATACATTTCCTAGACCAAGTGTTCTTTACCCACCCCTTTCCATAGAAGAATCCCACGTTTAAAAATATGAAAGCTTTGCAAAATATTTGCTCAATTTTAGTCTCTTCTTTTCAACAGATCTACGTCTGCCAGCAATAAAGACAATTCAGTTATGAAGGCAATATGGTAATATTCCTGACAGTGAGAAAAGAGTAAGCATTAAAAGAGAAATTAAACAAGTGGGTAGAATTTTCATCTTGAGAAAGTGCACCTACATAGGTGTGGTCCTATTGTTAAGGCAGAGAAATGGATGCAAGGTCTCCTCATAGTTCCTGCCAAAGCTAAAATTCTTTGTTATTGAAAATCAAAATTTGGACACACCTGTAATTTGGCAATTTAACACTCTCTATCAATGAGGCAATAGATTGCACCTGATTTGCCTCTGAAAATAGAAATAAACTACAGAAATGCAGACTTATCACCTAAAAGACTGAGGTCTTGATCCCAAATACCAGGGCAGTAGTGCAAAACTGAGCCCTTCTCAGTTTCATTCACTTCTCACTTTAGTGCAGTTATGTTAACCCATTGGAAATGTCAGGGTATGCTGCTCAGCATATTTGGCACATGAAGAGATGTTTGGAGTGAAGACCATGAATTTTCAAACTAGTTCCAAAGTAATTGAAAACAGAATTTTGAGAAACCCTAACATGTAGCCTTATCTCCACATAAACACATCAATACTCATTTTAAAGCCTGCCAGCTATCTCTCTGCTAGAAAACACTCAATACTGCTTCTTGTACACTGAGCAGATCATTGAGTTTCCTCTCAAAAAACTAATAGTACAATCATCTACAACAAGAAATTCTTCTTTGTAAGATGAAATAGTGTCATCCATGTACTGCTGCTTTGTATTTTCAGAAAAGAAGGAAGCTCATACTGCTTATTTCATACTACCAAGGGCTTAGAATCTGAGACACATAGAATTACTTCATTTTAGAACTGTGACAGACTGTAGACATTGTTTTGCCCAGTTCAATTCAATAAACATTTATTAACCTTCTACTATGTGTAAGAAACTAGGGATCCAAAGATAAAGCAACATAACAATAGCAACAGCAATAACAATAACAACAACAAGCAGTCTTTGCCCTGAAAGAGTTTACAGGATATTATATTCCCTTAATTTGACAGGGGAGGAAGCTGAGCACTCAAAATCTAAAATTAATATTGAATTTTTATTAATTTTTAAGTGGTGACTATCCTTAAGTTTAAAAAAACAACACAACAATCATGAGACTTATCTCATTCTAGAAAAAGTCCTCCTTGAGGGCATGGAGATATATATGTGTGTGTGTCTGTGTGTGTGTATATGTGTATATATACACACACACATATATATAGACATATATTTATATTGTGTGCATATATATGTATATGTATATGTATATGTGTATATATATATATATATATATATATATATATATATATATATATATATACATATGGAGAGGTTCTGAGTGATGACAAGATCAGTATGGAAGATGTATGTGGGTGGTTGGAGTGGAGGGATGATTGAACTCATTGAAGATGAGGATGGTGGGTAACAAGTAGCCAAAGTGTAATATTTTTCATCAGCATAATTGCTAACATCATTAAAGTTGGGGTAAAAAGAGATTATTAGGGATGAAATCATTGAGCAATTCAGTGTATCATAGAAGCTGCTAGATAATATAGCAACAAGGGCATGTCAAGGGTGCTAATTCTAATGCTGTAGATTTTTAAAAAAGAAAGAAAGGATAGACTCCTGAAGGATGCTGGGAAAGTAATTGTGTAGAAATGGCATTGGGTAGCAGAAATAGACCAGCCTCTCCTCTTGATGAATTGGGAATAAGGGAAAAGAAACAACCAGAATTGTAGAGGGCTGTGCAATATCACATTTCACTTAAAGTGAAATCATGGAGGAAGAAGTCATTAAAAAGTCCACAATTTTATGATTTTTTTTAAATCTCATATTCCTTTGTAACTTTTTTGATGGGGGCATATTTGGTTTTGTTTTCTTCCCTTTTCATTTGAGGTTCTTTGTAAATCTCAGGCTCATAGAATCATGATGTAAACTTATACCTCAACAAAATAACAAGATAAAACGGTGGCATAGGAAATGAGATAATAAAACCCTTTGCAATTTTAAAGTTATACATATGTGTGATAGTCATTTTTGTTACTTTTGTTGTAACTATTAAGCATCTTTGTTTCTCAACGAAAGCAAGCACTACAAAGTGGTGCTATGAACATTCACCTAAAGAAAGTTTGCCAACTAAAGAAGTCTTCAGAACTGACTCCATTCTTAATACTAGTGGACAATAGAGTACCTATCACAAAGGGTAATAGGGATTACACAAGAAAGAGTAAAGTGGTAATTCTTTGATCCAGCCTACTGCCTCCTAGAAAGATCTAACTAAATCTATCTTACAGAGATGTTCAATAAATCTATCAACAAAAATATTTACTAGCCTAAAAATATCCTCAACTCAATACTTACCAATGCTTTAAGAATGATGAGCAGACATTATCTAGTGGATGTGTATAAATTTTCAGGCCGGACAAGTTGGTATCCATTCCTAATCTTAAAAACCCTTAAGGAGAAGTTAGAGAGATCCATCCTGCATGTCTGCCAGATTAATCTTCCCGAAAGGTGACTTTTATCATGTCATGCTTTTGCTCAAAAACTTTTCATGGTTGTCTAGATAATAAAGTTCTACCTGTTACACTGATATTCAAAACCATATAAAACAGGAACAAATGTTGTGTGTCCCCACCATTTTTGTAAAATGGCTCAAATATTTAAAATTCCATACCTTTGTTCAAGTTATTCTTCCTTCCTCAACAAAGATGTCTGTCCTATCTGTTGAAACTCTATGTACTTTTCAAGGCCCTCTTTAAGTTCCATCTCCTCTGAAATGCCATCCCTGACCACCAAAGCTATAAGTTCTCACTCTTCTTTGGAATTTTTATAGCATTTATTAGTAGCAGTCACTTGGGGCTTGTGATATATATCTTATATTGTCAATTCACAGTTCGTGGGTATAAGTTCCACCTTTCCAACTGAACTACAAGCCTCAAGGTCAAAATCCTAGCTTATAGTTCTTATTATCTACCATAACACCTTGAATGCTAGAATTATAAAATGTTAGAGCAAGAATAATTTGGACCAATACCCTTCTTTTAAAGATGAAGAAAATGATGCTTAGAGGATAAAGTGATTTAGCCTAGCTTACAGAGCTATTTAGAATAGGATCCAGAACTGGAAGAAGTTATTTCGCTTGACTCTTGGACCTATATTCCTCACACCACCCTTAGCCTTTCCATGCATTTTAGGCATTCAATTAATGTTTATTGGCTGATTCCAAACTAAATCCTTCAAATTCTATTTTCAAACTTTCTCACCAATGATAATGAAAAATTGTAAAATAAACTGACTGGTGATTTATTTCCTTTTCCATTTGCATTCTCTAATAGCAGCATTAATTACTAAGGAAATGACTAGTAAGTGATAAGATGATAAAGAAAGACAGATTAGTAGTGTCTGGCTAGAAAATTATATGATCCTTGAAAGCAGGTACCAGATCTGCTGTTTCCCAAAACACCTAGCAGAACTTCAGTGACATCCTTGAGTCTTTACTCATCTTCTCCCCATACATCCAAACTGTCACCAAGTCTTGTTTCTACCTTAACCACATCTTTCATATATATGTGTATATATATATATATATATATATATATATATATATATATATGTACGTATGTATGTATATATGCATAGCATGTGTATTTATATATGCATAGTGTGTGTATTATGTGCATGCATATATAGTATATGTATGTATCTGTGTATATATGTATTGTGTGTGTGTGTGTGTGTGTGTGTGTGTGTATTCCTGCCTCTCCATTCTCATTGCCACCAACCTGATCCTCATCATCTCATTACTTGACTATTGAAATAGCTTGCTGGTTGCTATCCCTACCTCATATGTCTCTCCACTCCAGTACATCTTCCATTTAGATGCAAAAGTAATGTTCCTAAAGCAAAGATCTTACAATGCATTTCCTCTACTAAGTAAACTCCATGGGTTTCCTATTAAATCTAATATTAAACATAAAAGTCTCTGGCTTATAAAGACCTTCCCTACCTAGGTCTCCTGACTTTCCAGTCTTCATGGTTCTTAGAATCCCCCACATGTATGAATGTCTCACCACATTCAAACACAATGTGACCTTCATACAAGCTCAAGGTATAGCAAGAATTGTCTTCAACCATCAGTTAAGTCAGAATGGCAAAAAGAATAGAGTTTTGAACTCAGAGCAAGAAAACCTAGGTTGGATAAACTACATAAGGAAGGGAGGGCTATGGATTAATATGTTTAAGTAAGTGATGGCTGTTCTCCCACTTTGTTGGGTATAAAGATGGCTCACTTATTCCCTGGACTTTAGAGTTACAATCTTTATGAAAAGTCCATTCTACTTTGATGTACCTAGAGGAATTCTATATATTCATGCCTGGATCCTTTTGTCTTTGGGTCAAAATAACATTGATTTATTCTATTTCTTCACTAAAGCATAATTCTTCTCCAAAACAGTTTGTCCTAGCACTAAGTGCTAGAAATTCTACTTTCTACTTATTCTTTTACTTGATTTATAGACCATACTCCAACCATAAAAACATACTAGATATTCTGTACTTTCTGACATTTTTTTTTTCCTTTTGCCTATTCTAAGCCTCTGTCCTGCTCCTTGACTTAAGATCTGCTATCTGGCATCCTTTGATGTTCTAATACCTATTTTTCTCCTATCTCCTTAGATAACCACAAGAGCTCTTCAAACCATCCTCTCACTTTTCTATCTTCTCTCATTTTATCAACAAGTATCATTCAGCCTGTCACAGCTTCACTTGCCCGCCCAACAAAATTGAAATTCTCCTCCTCCCTCCATAGTAGAGATATTTCCCATTATAAAATCTCCTCTCAGGGATTCCCAATATACAAATAAATGTCAAAGGCAGTCCATATTTAGTGTTATTAAATGCACATGTTAACAATAACAATTCTAATCAGGAGGAGGAGGAGGAAGAAGAAAAATAGGAGGAGGAGAGAGAGGTGTTATAATGCTATGCATTCCATTGTTAACATAGTCTTCATCTGAAGTTATATTTTCATGAAATATACTTAAAAAGTGAATCTGATAGTATAGAGAATCCAAAAGAAGGCAACAAGTATTAGAAAAGACCTAAAGACCAGGCTTTAATTAAAAAATTCAAGTAAAGAACTTGAAGAATTCTTAGAAAGGATGTGATAATTGTCTTTGAGTCTTTAAATTGCAGTTCTGTAGAAGGAAGAACTAGATATGTTCTGCTTGTCACATAGGACAGAACCAGGAGGGGAGAGTACAAATCGCAGAGAGATGGGTTAGGCTTAATGTAAGAAAACATTTCCTAACAATGAGACCTATCACAAGATACAATAGGATGCCTCAGAACCCATTTTGTTCTCTGTTTCTCCTCAATGGAAGTCTTCAAGCAAAGGCTAAATGACCAATTGTCAGGTGTGTTATGAAAGGGATTGGTTCAGGGTTGGATTGGATTTTGGTGTCCTCTGAGGTCCCATCGAGTATTGAAGTGTGAGTGTGTCTCTGTGGAGCCATAAGAATTAATTTAAGGGTCTGAGGTAATTCAGTTGAGAAGCAGGAGGCAGCAACACCTTCCCACACTTTATTTTTTTTTCTGTGGAGAGTGACTAGGGAGGCCTTCTTGATTGTGGGGAAATTAGAGTAGGTAGTAGGATGAAGTAGGCCCTAGAGGAGTTCATCTGAGGTGAAGTGGGAGAGGAGTTTGATGATAGGAAGTAGGTGCTGAGTAGCTTCCAAATTTTAAGGGATCATTCTTGCTAATTGGGTGCTAAGATCAGTCATTTCTACACTGAGGAAGGAGCACAAGTATTTCCAGCACCCTCTGCAATTTCAGCACCTTGGAGCAAAGCTTTTGTTACCCAGTTGCTGCTCTGCCCCCAGCTCTTAGATTCTGTAATCAAGTTCGTTCTTAAATATCATATAGCTTCCCAATTCCCCTTCCTATAACTTTTAACAACTGAATTCAATCTATGATTTTTACTAAATTCATTCAAATCTTTATGGACAGACACTGGATCACGGGGGAAGTTACCCTATTTTCTCAACATCACAAAAATTGAGAATAAGCTTTTTCCATAAAACTCTATAAATTATACCCTACCACATTGCCTCCTTATCAACAAATATGCTAGTCCCTATATCTGCAACAAAGTTTAAAAAAAAAAAACCCAACTCTATAAACAGAGCCAAATGGAAAGTTATTTCATTGATTCATAAAATAGATTCTTTTTCAGCCAAATTTCCAATATCCTGGTTGGGATTTAAGCCTATAAAAATAGGGTCATGTCTATTCTATTCTCTCAGTTCTTCCATGCCAAGGCCTGCAGTAAGTGGTTTATGGGCATGAAGAAGATAACATTGATCTTTCAAATCAATAAAATGGATGCTTGTAAGTCAACAAAATTAGAAAGATAACAAAGGTCACATTCTGGTCCTCCAGCTATCAGGTTATAGTCTGGATGGGTATAACTGTTTGTTTACAATGTTTTCACACACACTCTGACATTCTCATTTGCACTAAAGAGAAGCTGCTGGTTGATAGGCTCAAATAACTTTTTGTCTTATTCTATACATTTATCAATCCCCATCTACTTTAAAATATAGTATTTGGGTGATGCTCTCATTAAGTTTGCCCATGTTTGCCTACTCTAATATACAACACTTCTCTCCAAAATGTGCATATCCCTTTTTTTTTTTTGAAGAAGTACTACAAATGCTGGGAGCCTACCTAGGCTTCAATCAGAAATAACTCATAAGGAAATTGTTGCATAGACCTTCCACTGGAGGCAAGGCCAGAGCTACCTGATTTGTATCAAGGGTCAGTGCTGTCCAGAAGTTCTTCCTACCCTGGTTCAAAGACCTCACCAATCCTGATCCTGAAAGCCTATACTACTCCTGGCCAGAGCAGAGGGCCACATGTGATCCACAATATTCCCAACTAGATTGAAATATGAATAGAAAATATTTAGCATAATAAATAAAAATATAAGAGAGATAATGACAACAAATTGTTTTCTAAATCGGTATGTGGAACATAGAGATCCTTGTACATGATTTAGTGTTACCCTTTTTTTTATTTGAGTTTGATGACACAGGTCTAGTCTCTTCTAATATTCCAGACCAAATATCTACCATCAAAATGTCATACACACCCCAACCCTGAGCATTCCACCATCTCTTTATTTTAAATCTCTTTTAACCTCAGCCACATGCGTCTAAATAAAAAACTTACAAGAGAAATTTACAAATTCCATGAGGAGTACAAAAAGTGACTGCAAAGAGGCAGATGGAAGGAACAACAAATTTTTTAAAATGATGTGTTCTTATAGTGACCAAGAATGACCTAGAAAAGATGTGAGAGTACTGTACCCACTTTTTGTAGAGCTGGGAGAATATATGCAACACCAAATACCCTGCCAACTTTGATTGATGTATTGGTTAATTTTGATGAATTGATCTCCTCCGCCCATTTCCCCATTTTCATTCATTGTTTGCTCCACAGGTAGGGAAAGGAGAGGGATATATCAGAAAACAAATGTAATATAATAAGAAAAGATATCAATAAAGTTTTCAAAAGTCAATATTCAAAAATTGTTTGACCAGTGTCACCTAACTTGTTTTAAGCTTCCTAATTCTAAATTAATTGTCTTAATCTTTTCCTTCTCACTTTCTCCTCCCATGCCACACCAGTCCAGGATCCACAAGTAGGGAAATGCAATGAGTAGAGCCATAGAACTCCTCTTCAACTTGAAGTTTTCTTTTTTCCAATGAATGAACCCAATGTAGCCAGGGATCTCTCAGAAATTCATCTGAAGGTGAAGCTTCCTAGGTGATCTGGGAAAATTTGAAAAAAAAAATGTGACCCTTATTTTGGGCTCCCTTAGAAGTCTGTGCTTCCTCATTTTCCAAATTAGTTTCCTCTTTTTCTTTCCAAATAAAAATTCCTTAGTACCTCTGGGTAATTGGTTTTATCTAGGAATTTAGTATTTGTGCCAGACATTGCTGTGGATCTTTAATTGTCCCATTGATTGGGATGCTGTTCTGGTATAGATAAAGTCTCCCCATTCAAAGAACAAGGTGTTACAAGATGTTAAGATGTGTTAATGTCTTTTCATTTAATAATTCATTCAACAAACATGTATTAAACCCTTACTATGTGCCAGACACTTTTCCCTATAGAAGATTACTTAACAGTAGAGTAGGACTATAAGTCTAAAGGATTAGATACGTTCCTGGAAAAAGGGGAGCTAGATTTATTTTTCCCCTTTTATGGAAGGGACACTAGCCCCAAATGAGTATAATGAATCTGGAGGACAAGATATATAGTTTCACTCACTGCTAGAGTTTATATTGCTATAGAGAAGGGTTCCTGGATACTATACCAACCCTGAGTTCTTTTCCCACTTTGGTAGACCTAACCCCTTGAATAGAGTTGTCCTTAACATGAAAAAGTATTTTGTGAACCCTTGAATGTATGACTTTCAACAGAGGACTGCATAGGTCACTGGGGAAGGTAGAACTTATTGGATGGAACGCAGCTTCCAAGCACAAAAACCCAAATTAAGAAATTGAAGGTGAAGCAAATAGAACAATAGGCCAGACACAATGAATAAATACTATGAAATAAGAGAAGCCCAAGAGGTAAATCTGGAAGAAGAAGGTAACTCCAGGACAAGTCCAAGTAGAGCCTCTGAGAAAAGAATGTCCTGGCAACAGGGACTATGAAAGTCCTGGGCAGAAATTTAAAAAAAAAAAAGGATAAGAGCTGTCATGCTAAAGGGGGAAAGCAGGTGTAGCAACTTTGGTTTCAAAAAGAGAAACAGTAAAAAGAGACAAACTAATAGGGTGGGAAGCTACTTCATGCTTAAGGGCACCTTTGATAACAAATCAATGCCAATAATTAATATATCAAGTTGCCTAATTTCTAAATACTTAGAGTAAAATATAATTGACTTAGAAGGAAAAATAGAGAGTAAAATCAAAATGGTAGGGGAGTTCAGTGTGCCCCCTTTCATACACAGACAAATTGGACAAAAAGCAAACAAGAAAGAGTTAAAAGACTAATAGAATATGAGACAAGTCAGACGTGATAGTTCTCTGACAATTTCTAAATGGGAACAGAAAGACGTTTGTATCTTTATTAGCTTTGTATGACATTTCTTTCCCCATGACCATGAATTGGGGCATAAAATCCTTAAAAACTAATGTGAAAAAGCAAAAAATTAAAAACACTCTACTAAGCACAGTACAATAAAATCATATTCAATAAAAGGCCTTTAAAGAAAGGATTAAAATTAATTGAAGACTAAGTAATTTAATCCTGAAGAACTCGGTCAAAGAACAAATCACAGAAACAATTGGAAATATCTGAGACAACACACACCAAAACTTATGGGATGAAACTAAAGCAGTAATCAGAGGATAATGTATATCTCTAAATGCTTTCATCAGCAAAAGAGAGAAAGAGCAGATTAATGCATTGGGTATGCAATTAAAAAACTAGAAATGCAACAAACCAAAAAACTCCACTCAACCCCAAAGTAAAAATTCTAAAAATAAAAAAGTCATTTTTAAAAATTGGAAGAAAAAATGAGATCACAAATAAAACTAAGAACTTTTTTTGGGGGGGGGAACTAATAAAACAGATGGACAGTTAACTAATATGATTTAAAAAGACAGTGAGAAAAACCAGAATGTTCTTATCAAAAATAAATAAAGCAGAATTCACAGTAATGGAAAAGGAAATAAAACTAACAGAAACCATCTTGGCAAATTATAGGCAAACAAAACTGACTGATAAATAAAATGAATGAATATTTTTAACACAGAAGATACTCAGATTAACTGCAAAAGAAATAAATTATTTAAATTACCCAATACCAGGAAAAAAAAATTGGACAAACCATAAGTGAATTTCCCTCATGAAGAAAAATTGGCAAGTTGAATTAACCAGTGAATTCTATCAAACATTCAGAGAACAATTAATTCCAATATTGCATAAATTATTTGCAAAAGAAGGAAAAGAAAAGATTTTTTAACCTCTTTCAATGACACAAAAATTATGTTTCACAGTCAATACTTAAACCACAGAAAGACAAAGCGCGAAAAGAATAAACGAATGTCCTTAGTGAATGTTGACACAAAATTATAAAATAAAATATCAGTAAAAAGGCCACAATAACATATTAAAATATGACCAGGTTGAACTCATAACAGCAATGCAGGTTTGGTCCAATATATAAAAAGTTACAAAAATAATAGAACATAGTCATAAGAAAAATAATAAAAACAAATTATTTTTTCAACAGATTAAAAACATTCATTTAAATTCTATGCCCATTATAGTTAATAATCTCAGAAAACATAGGAATTAATGGCAATTCCATTCTGTGGTAAGTAGTATTTTTCTAAATTCAAAAGTCAACATTATACATAATGAAAAAAAGCTAGGGGTCTTTTTTTTTTTTAAAGCAGAGAGGTACAGAAAAGATGTTTATTCTCATCACTATCAGACACAGAGCTCAAAAAGCATGTGATAGCAACAAGATAAAGAAATCAAGAAAATAAGTATAGACATAGAGGAAACAAAATTATCACTTTTGCAGATTATATTATAGTCTATAGAACTCGAGTCAACTGCAATATTAATTGAAAAAATAATTGTAGAAAAGTTATAGTCTATAAAATAAATTCACATAAAACATCCATATTTCTGTATATAACCAATAACATCCAAAAGGAAGAGATAGAAAATTCATTCAAATATAGAATTTATAAAATATAAACTGGAGTCTACCTACCAAGACAAACAGAAACTCTATGAATATAACTACAAAACATTCTCCACAAAAATACAGATAAAAATATTTAGAGAACTATTCATTGCTCATTGGCAGGTCATGTCAAAAATCATAAGAAAAAATAATGAAAAATAATGGGAAAGATAGATCTTACTAGATCTAAAACTATACTACTCTCACAAATGTAAGTTATGGGGTTTCATATCCCAACTCCTAATCACATTAACATTTCAGGTCTGTAGAACGTGGCTACTACGTTCCCTTAGGGTTTTGAGACCAGCTCTGAGGGGCTACAGTTGTCTTTCTAGTGCTATAGGTCATAACCACCCACCAGTAAGCTTCCTGCCAAGATTATGGATGAATTAGGCAGACAATTTTTAGAAAGAAGTGTTTACTAGGATTGCAAAGCACAATATACAATATGCAATATACAAGCATTCTCCTAAAGGTTTGAATATACAGTCCCACAAGTGTATATATAGAAACCAAGAGAAAAGTGATAACTCATAATTTTGGAAATCCTTTTGCTGGAATCATCAAAACTTTCCCCTAAGATATGGTATAACTTTTATTCTGAGTTCTTTTGGCTTAAAACCTGTTTTGCTGATTTTATTCACTCTTTTCTTAACTTCTGATGTGACCATATTTCCTTCTGGAGACCTTGCTACAAAGTAAAAAAAAAAAAAAAGAAAGAAAGAAAGAAAAAAAAGAATAAACAAGTCAAATCCTCTAGACCCTTTAAATATTGTGAGAATCTAGGGACAAAGGAGACAGAAAGCAAACCTTAGGTCTGAGACCTGAGATTCTAGTCCTCTCTCCACCATCAATTCCTAGAAGGGGAGGAGGTAATTGACACACTTTTTTCCTTTACAATGCCAAGCACTTGAATCCCTGGATTCCAAAGAGCTATGTGATATAATACAGGCTCCAGAAAGTGTGATCCAATCAGCAAATCCAAATAGATTTTCTTTTAGAACTAGTGCAGTTTCTCAGTCTTATTCACACATTGTGAACAATCTAAATGTGTTTTTGGCTCATAAGTGTATATGGGTTTAATAATTTATTACTTATTTTAAGTGGGAGGTAGGTGACTTGATTGATTTATTCAATCAATCCCTACTCTTATTTATACTAGGAAGCAGTAATTATCAAAATTATTTGATAATCTAATGGAAAATAGATAAAACAAACAGTTGAAAAGACTAAGTACACAATATAAAGAAGCAAATACTATACAGTACACTATATAGTAGTATGGTATCAGATATTTTTGATAAGCCTACTTATTGGGTAAAAAGTAATGAATAAAATTGGAAAGAAAACTATAAAGCAGTCTGGGAAAAATCAGGTATGGACCAACAACTTATACCATATACCAAGATAAGCTTCAAATGGATAAAGGACTTTGAAAAGTTTACATAATGAAAAAATGAGGAAAAAGGTATATGATAACTCTTGCTATTATGGATAGGAGAACAGTTTATTACTAAATAAGAGATCAAGAAGATTACAGAAAATAAAATGGAACATTTCAATGATATAAAATTCAATAGGTTTTGCAAACATAAAACAAGTCCAGATAAAATGATAAAATAGTCAAATTGGGAGGAAAATATTTGCAAAAAGTTTCTCTGATAAATGCATCATCCCCCTGCAAAAAAAAAAAAGCCACTACCCAAATTATAAATTATGAAAGGATATAAACAGCTAGTTTTCAAAGGAAAAAATTCAAGGAATCAACAACTATAAGAAAATGGTTTTTTAAAATTACTAGCAATTAGAGAAAAACACATTAAATCAGTTCTGAGATTCTTTTCCCACTTATCAGTTTATTAAAGATGACAAAAAAGGGGGGAAATGAACTTAGGAAAAATAAGAACACTAATGTACTGTTGTTGGAACTGTGAATTGATACAGCCATTCTAGAAAACAATTTGGAACTGTGCCTCAAAAGGCATTAAACTATTCAGACCCTTTGACCCAGTAATGCTACTAATAGAGCTGTACTCCAAAGAGAATTTTTAAAAAAAGAGGAAAAGGACTGATGTATACAAAAATATTTATAATAGCTCATTTTCTAGTAATAAAGAGCTGGAAATTAGAGAGTGTCTATTAATTGTTGTTATCTTTGTCTTCCATTTTTGAAGACGAACAATACCATGAGGTGATGTCTTGACTCATGGTTGAATTGGATTTACATGTGGGAGAGTTGCACAAAATCATCAGCTTCATTCTCTCTTCCAGAGTCACCAAAGTCTAGTGGCAAGACAAAAGTCAGAACTCTGCTTATTAAAATGCTTCCCTCCCTTCAAAGTCTTCTTCAGAATGTCCCTACCTTCACAAATCTTGCACTGATTCTTTCTAGATAAAAAGAATTTCTTTTTCCTTAAATTTTCCTGGTACACAAATCTAGATCCTTAAATTCCCCATTCACAATCTACCATTTGTCACATTTATTTCTGTATGGGTCATATCATCCCTATTGAAATGTAAGCTCCTCCAGGGGAGGGACATTTGTTAACTATTTAGTAAGAGCAAAACATTTCACTAGGCATTGGGGATAGAGAGCAGAAAAAAAAATCTGAATTGCAAGGGAGATGTATCTGACATGAGAACCAGGAATAATTAGTCATAATAATAATTATGATTTGTATAGCCCAGTAAGGCTTACAAGCCAGTCAGTATTGATCATTGTAATAAATAACTGCAGGCCACTCTCTCCTCATGGATAACTTTTCTCAGGAAACTCATTAATTTTCTACAAATATTCTATAAAAATTTCTGTTAAATTTTATATGTACATGTTGTTGTTGTTCAGTTGTTTCTGACTCTTCATGACCCCATGGACCATAGTGTCCATGGGTTTTCTTGTCAAAGATACTGGAATGGTTTGCCATTTCCTTCTCCAGTGGAGACTGACTTGCCCAGGGTCACACAGCTAGTGAGTGTTTGAAGACAGATTGTATGTGTGTGTGTGTGTGTGTGTGTGTGTGTGTGTGTGTGTGCGTGTGTGTATTATGTACACATAGATACTAGTTCTTCTCAGATATAGATATAGATAGATATCAAGATCTAGCTCTAATTCTGGATATCTGGATATCTATCTATCTATCTATCTATCTATCTATCTAAATCTATCTGTATCTCAGAAGAGCTAGTACTGACTTTCTTCACCAGATGGTCTCTCTTTTAGGGGTAAGTTCTCTCAAGAAAACATTCGACAAAATAACAGAATCGGGGCAAAAAGAGATTTCTAATCTTAAAGTTCATCTTCATAAAACTTGGGAAGCTCAATGAATTTTCATTCTCCACTCTAGGGATATTTCTATCTAGAGAACCAAACCAATAACTAGGGGTGAATATTGAACATTTGCATGCTCCTGTAAAGATAGGGTCAAGAAAGACTTAAGGATTTTTATGAATGGTAATGACCATAAAAAGGTGCTTTAAAAAAAAAAAGGAATGCCAAAAGCAAGAAAGAAATCTAAGAAAAGATAAAACTTCCATTTGGGATGCAAGTTATAACAATAACGAACAGAAGAAAGATGGCAGCACTACTCAGTTCTTTGGAGGTTTTTTTAGATGGATTTTTCTTGTAAATGAGAATAATCTTGAGACTGGGAAGGATAGAAAAAATACAGTTTAAATGTATTAAAATCAAATACTGAAACCAGGGTATGCCTGACACATAAGAGAAGCTTAATTAGTATTTGTTAAATTAAATTAAAATAAAATACAAGTAAGAAAATGAGATCATTCTGGGGCCTTCAATGAGTTCAAGTTACTAGTACTAAATGAAATGCATCCCAGAGTCAGATTTTTTTTTTTTAATATGAGTGCTGAGATACTGTCAGTGATACTGAGAAAATTTGTGTGTGATGA
Organism: Pseudochirops corinnae; assembly: GCA_028646515.1. Classification (NCBI taxonomy): domain Eukaryota; kingdom Metazoa; phylum Chordata; class Mammalia; order Diprotodontia; family Pseudocheiridae; genus Pseudochirops; species Pseudochirops corinnae. The sequence goes on along the minus strand of CM053587.1, from coordinate 150,760,172 downwards.
GAGAGGTACCACAAAACTGGAGACAAGCAAATGTTATTCTGACTTTCAAAATAGGAGAGAATATTGATTCTTCAAAGTTTAGACTGGAAAAATTGATTTCAATTCCTGGCAAACTTGTGTGATACATTATTAAAGGGGTTGTTTGTGAGTATTTAGAAAGTGGTGATCCCAATGGGACATCATGGGTTAATCAAGAATGAGTCATACCAGATTCATCTCATTTCCTTTTGTTGACAAGTTTGTTATTCTAGGAAACCAGGGGAATAGACACAGTATAACTGGATCTCAGAAAGGTATTTAACAAAGTCTCTCATTATCTCCTTCAGGATCAAATGGAGAAATATCAGATGCAGCTAGAAGGTCTCAGTATAAATTGAGTGACCAAATCCAAAAAATGAACATTTTTGAAGGAGATGGTGTCATAAATTGGAAAATGTGCTGAACTTGGAGAAAAGAGAGATCTTGGTTCGAATCCCAAATCTGACACATCTCAGACATGTGACCATGGGCAAGTCACTAAAAATCTCTGAACCTCAATTTACTCATCTCTAGAATGGAAGAAAGGTAATGTATCTACTTGACAGGATTGTTATGAAGATAAGATGGGAAATGCATATAAAATATTTCCTAAACCTTATTCAATGACTTTTAGTAGGAATGTTAACATGGAGGGAGGCCTCTAGTGGAGTACCTGAGGAATCTGTTTTATCTCTATTCTATACCATTTTTAAAGTAATAACTTGGATGAAGATAAAGATGACATTTTTTAAATAGTTGTAGAGAGGACAAAACTGGAAGGGATGGTTAATATATGTATATGTATAATAAATTGGGACCAAGAAATGCACTCTCTAGGGATGTGATTCAAATTATATGAAATATAAGAATTAAAAGACTCAAGATTTAACAAAGAAAATTTTAAAATAAGAATAATGAAAACCTTATAATCATCCTACTATCTCTATTGTAAGATTTTGCACCCATTGATCTGAAATTTATCTCAAGTTCTTTGTTATTTTAATTTTAGACATTAGTCAATACATCCTCTGAAGCCTTCCTGATTTTGGATGTCTTCCTGTCTTCAAATAAAGTGGTCCAATATAAAGGAGAAAAAAAATGAAATGAAATGTAATGTAATGTATTGATGAAGTTTGGTGTGTTGGAAGGAGGGTGAAAAAAAAGGTGAGATGATTGAAAACCTGTTACAAAAGGATCCTTGAAGAAGAGAATGCTTAAGGGAAGTATGATAGTTGTATTCAAACAGCATGGTAGAATGTGGTGTTAGAAAGAACTGTACTCAGACCTCACCACAAACCCTTGCTAGCTATGTGATTTAACTCTCTGGGCCTCTGTTTCCTCATCTGTAAAATGAGGGTGGACTTTCTGCACAGTATGCCTTCTAAGGTGACTTCCAGCTCTAAGTCTATGATACCGTGATGCTCTGAGAAGGACTGAAAGAGAAAGTAGACTTATTTTTCTTCACCCTAAAAGGAAAAAGATGATCTGTGGTTAGATGTTTCAGAGACACAGATTTCAATTAAAAATAAGGAAAAACTTCCTATAATTAATTGATCTAACTCAAGTGGAAGAGGCAGCCTTGGAATGAAATCAGTTCATTATCACTCCATAGTTTGGTAGAGGGGATTCATGCTCCTTCTGACCTCATTGGTGACAGGGACTAGGTTTTTGACTCTGTATTCCTAGCACTTAGCACAATTCTTGCCACAAAATAAACATGTAAGAAATACTTGTCTTGCCTTGACTTATGGTTTTGAATAGATGACCTCTAGGGCCTTTCTAAACTTGAGATTCTAACAGTCTGTAATTAGAGCACTTAGTGTTAGGCTTTACTTTTCCTGGACCCTATGCAGACTAACCAATTGTGTTATTATAAAAACACCTTATGCACATTATAACTGATTAAATTACATCTTATTTTATATTAATTATTGTTTGCATTGGCATCTCTCTTTAGTGGTTTCTGGAAATAATTTTATCCATGAATGATCCATAAACAGGCTAATTTCCTCTTTTATATTTGGAAGTTACCCTACTCTCATCAAAAACATATTCACATGTCATCTCATTTCCTAGGTTGAATTGTTTGTACAGATGGGCTAATATTACCAAAACTTATAGGTTACCATTTTAGAAGATGACATTTTCAGATTCTGTCTCTAATTTTTGAGGATAGACCTGAGATAAGGTTTACAGGTATCATTCTACTATATTTCTAGCAAGTATAATCACCAAAGTTAAAACTAAAGAGCAGATCATTCAACTGGAAACATTCTGTTTCATGGTGATCAAAATTCTAAAACATCATTATTCAATAAATTGGTAATAAAATTCTACAACATCATTATTCAATAATTTGGTAACATACTTCTATGTTAGCTGCTCAGGATGAAAAGGAAGCTACTAATAATATCATAGATGAGAGTTCAATCCTGCAATTTAACAGTTGAGGAAACTGAGATCTAATCAAGTAAAGAGAATTGTTCAAGATCATATAAGTAGTAAGTGTAACCCAAATCCTCTGACTCTAAATCCAGAGCTCTTTCCCTTGTACAACACTTCGAACACTGTGTTAATGGTTCTGTTTCCTTGTGGATATTTACTGAAATAGCAATTTATGACAGTTTGACATATTGGATAGAGAGCTGAATTTATTATAAAGATCTCCTAGGTTGAAAGGTCTTCTGGACAAGTCATTTGACCCATTAGTGCCCTAGAAAACTCTCAATGAAATCAGATCCAGTAGAAAAAAAAATCTATTAGAATCCTCCAACTGAAATCTTCAAATAAATAGAACACATTCCTAAAGCACCACTGCTAAAAAAAAAAAAAAAAAAAAAAAAGATGGCAATTGTCACAGAAGTTGATGAAAATTATTCAAGATAGTGGTTCCGCTGATTTTAAAGCTAAAGGGTATGAGAGAGAGAGAGAGAGAGAGAGAGAGAGAGACGGAGAGACAGAGAGACAGAGAGAAATTAAATCTAATACATTGATGTTTTGTTACTTAAATTATTTTAGTAAATTATTAAATTACAACAAAAATATGAAATGTACAATATTAACATTTAATATATATTTTAAGTGGGAAAAGCTCTTTGTGATCATCCTGAGCAATCAACTATAATCCTCATGAAAGCTTCTCTCCTGGTCATTGCACAAGATGTGTAGTATGGCTACATATCATTGATATGGAAGAGATAAGGAACAGAAATATATACTAAATGTATTCTTTGGAATTGCTTTTAAAATAGAACTGTAATGTCAGTGATCAGAATATTAGACTGATGATCACAAATTCCTGAATTGAATTTGAAGCTTTGGTAAAAAACTCAGATGAACTAGCCTATATCTTTGACCTTGATTTAATTTCCTTATCCCTAAAAAAGTCATTAAAGGTGTATACTCTCAAGAGACATAGTGAATACTAATTAATTAGTGGACTTGAAGAAAAAAAGAAAAGACGTCATCTTTAGGTATTGTTAAATTCTCTTTTCATAAACTCTGTCTTTGAAATATGCAAACTCATTCAAAATAGCAAATATCTCTGATCATATATAATGTATGTGGGATATTTATATCTCTATCTCTATTTCTGTCTCTATCTTTCTCTGTTTCAATGTCTGTCTCTCTCTGTCCTCTGTCTCTGTCTCACTGTCTCTGTCTCTCTGTCTCTATCTCTCTCTGTCTCTCTCTGTCTCTGTCTGTCTCTCTGTCTCTCTGTCTCTCTCTCTCTCTCTCTCTCTCTCTCACACACACACACACACACACACACACACACACACACACACACACAGAATGAGAATATTTAAATAACATAGACCTGTGAATAACAAAGCATGGAAGGTCAAAGAGAAACTTCAACTTGAAATTAATCCAATAGTTGTGCAAATCATCCAAAGTGCAGATGGACCACCTGCCCACAGTGCTTTTGGGGGTTAATACCCAATGCTGGTGAAGAACTTGAGTTTAGATTTAAAGTAAATCTACCCACAATAGGCCTGTTGATGGAAAACACAGAAAGCAAGTGGTTTCTCTTATGGTTTGTGGTTTCTTTGATTTTTAAGTGGGAATCTGGAGAAAGTAAGCTCTAAACCAGCGAAAACAAAGTAAGATTTATAACATTGTAAAACCTAATGAATCCAGTTAAAATCAAAATTTGTGCTTATGATCTATGGAGAGCTACATTTGTCAAAAGGGCAAAATCTGCCTAAAAGGAAAAACACCTACCACTGAATGTGACTCAATATTTAGCCCAGTCACCCAGTTGTCCTTTTTTAAGTGATTTTTTTCATTTATATTGAAGTCATAGTATCATTACATTATCCAAATGGTAGATTCCTAAAGTGAATGGGTCAAACAGTTACATAGTTGTTGATGTGATGTGTCCACAGATCATATTCACAATTCTAATAATAATTTGCTGTGACTGTGATTGTGGCTGAGGCATAGCAGAGGTTATTATTGTTAAATACTTTTGATACCATTCATAATACTGGACAAGATTTCATCAGAAAATATTTTTTTCTCCTTGCCTGAATCAAATGGATCTGTAATGTGGTCAAATACTCCACTGGAATTTTGAGCTCATCAGTGTGAGCAGATTCTCCAACAATGCACATCACAACCATCTTCTTCTTTGGGATTTTTGTCCATTTCTCCCTATAATTTTGCCAAAGGGGGCCAATCCAATATTCTTAGTGCCTTTCACACCCCTGATTTTCTGTTAACACTATGAGAATAGCCATGGAATGTGTGAGACATCTATTGTTTCTTCCTTGACCAGTCCATCTTTTTGCAACAGGCATTTGTAATCTGTGTCCATGCTTGCCCCATTTATTCCTTTGAATTTAAGTACAGGAAAATGATTCATAAAGAGATAAAGTGAGTAGCAGAGTAATGTCTTATGAGTTTGTCATGTAAAATTCACAGAACTCAATATTCATTCAGTAAGTGCTAACTATAAGGCAGGTCTATTCTAAGGCAAGGAATACAAATACAAGCAAAAAGAAGGATAGTCCCTGCCCTCAGGGGACATATATTCTGATGGGGAAACAACACATGAAGACACTGGATAAAGGGTGGGCATAAGGAGAAAAAGGTACCTGCATGGGGGAATAATGGAGAAAGAAGTCAATAAAGTCAGGAGTAGGGCCTAGAGAGGAATGAATTCCTTATGATGAAAGTTCTGGATGAAACCAACTAAGGAGAAGAAGGGGCCACATAGGGAGAGTGATCTTCCAGGGCACAAATTCTGTAGACACAAAAGATTTTCCAAGGTGAGAAGATTGCTAGAACATGGTACTGAAAGCATATTCCAGAGTGAGAAGGCTATTGGACCAAAAGTCACACAATAAGATCATGGGATGCAATCTATACGTTGGGTGTCTTCTTTTCACTTAATATTCTTCTTTCTCTGTACCTGTGGTTCAGACTTCTGGGAGAGAGATACTTGGATATGTGGACAGTCCATGTTGACATAAAGTCACAAATGTAGTCACAAAGTTCTATGAGGAGAGCTTCATGGCCTGGAGCATAGAACAAGACAACTAGAGAGCAGCATTATCAGGAGAGATGCTAATTTGGAAGCAGAGAAGGGGTCTAGGAACCTTGAGAAAAGATCCAGAAGATCTAAGCCTTCTGGCTGAATCCCACTGGGCCAAAGAACTGAAGAAGCTAATTTCCCTGTTCATCCATAAATGAGCAACTCAGTTTGGAAGCCTTTCACCATCTTCCTTGCTTTCCTTATTTTTTAGTGCATGATCTTGGGACAGGAAATGAAAACCCTTTCCAGGAATTTTCTTCTCATGAAACATGGTTGTGTTGTCTGAATTTTCCTTAACATCTGAGAAGGCAACAGAGAATAGGATTACAAAATGCTTGGAGGTGACTGTCTCTGTACAGGGAGGGGTTTGTCTAGATTCCTTTCTCCCATTCTGTATTTTACATAATTTACAATAAACTATGATATCACAACATACAAAGTCTCTGTGAATCTATAAATGCAGCAAATGGAGAGACTGAAACCCACATGAGGTGGGGGCTTTGAATTAAGTCTAGAAATCAGATTTTATGGCTTAATATTTTGATCAAATTTCTATAAAATGTTCTTAATTAATTTTGGATCTCAAAAACCCCCATCTCTTTTCTGAACTCTCCAGTTATCTTCAAAGCCAGCAATATTCTTTCAGTCAGTCAGGATCACAACTGCCTTGTCATCCTCAAGACCTCAATCACCCCATACAGAGTTGCCAGATCTTGCCGTCTCGATCTCCAAAATATCTTTCACATACATCTCATTTCTAATCATACCAGCCTCAGTCATCTCTTACACAGACAATTACAATAATCTCCCATTGTGTCTCCCTTTATTAAGGTTCTCTCTACTCTAAATCATCTTTCACAAAGCCATCATAGTGGCAGATCTGATCATGTCACTTTCCCATTCAATAAAATCCAGTGACCCCTCATCACAACAAGAATCAAATGTAAAATCTTGTGTTTGCATTTAAAGTCTTTTATTTGTTTGTTTTAACAGCTGGCACCCTTTTTACCTTTCCTCTTTATTCCACTCCACACATTATAGTGGTCTATCCATACTGACCTATTTTGTATTCCATTTACATGAAACTCCATCTCCTATCTCTTTTTTGCTCAAGCTGTCCCCCATATCTAAAAGGTTTTCCTTCCTCATCACTACTTCTTGAAATCTATGGTTTCCTTTAGGACTCAGCTCAATTTCCACTTTCCACATGAAGTCCCTCCTGATCCCTTTCTCAGCTATTAGTTCTTCTTTCTCAAAGCTACCTAGTATTTATATTCTGTTTATACTTATGTACATGTTATCTCCTTCAGTGTAATGTAGGCTCCTTTAGGAAAGGGATAGTTTTATCTCTTCTTAGTATCTCTTCAACTAAATTCAATGCCTGGCATATAGCATGTACTTAAATGAATGCTTGTTGATTCATTGATCAATTGATTAACTGAGAATGTGTTGCTGCCTCCTCACATCTGCCACATACCTCTCTATTACCTTCTGGAAATATAGACTAGTGACTAAATAGCATGAATTTTCTGGGGTCAATTTTGATTTCAAGAAGAAAAACAAATAAATAATAGTATTTTAATTTAATAATAATATTAATAATAGAATAGACTAATAGAATAAAAACTAATAATCAATTAAATTAATAAACAATAGTGGTTTACTGAAAATTTTTACTAAAAAAAAAGAATGGTCTTTTTCAGATCATACATCCTTATTTTTCATTTGGAAAATGTTATCACATTATATGACAAAACAGGACATATATAAATCCCTGCATTTTTTCATTTACATAAGCATCTATCACAGAATTACTTCTGTAATCCCCTAATGTTAGCAGGTGGGTGACTTCTTGAAGGTTATGCTGGTGAAGCCCAAGCTTTGGCAAATTCTACTCAGTTGAAAAGACTATACATAAAGGCTCAGTGAAAGACTTTATGTCTGTCATTATTGGTTCAGTCTCTTAGAGTTGGCCACTAGATTATGAATTTGGGACCCATAACAATTTTAAAAGACAATCTACCTAGGCTATAGGTGTTGTACACCCATACTCGGACACCAAAGATGCTTAGAGGATTGAAGCAAATACCACAGACAGAATTTAACCAGTTTAAAAATATAATTATTGTGAATCACTAGGATTTTTGTTTGTTTTGTTTGTTCAGTTGTTTCAGTCATACCCAACTTTTTTGCAACCCCATTTGGGATTTTCTTGGCAGAGATACTGGAGTGATTTGCCATTTTCTTATTCACATCATTTTATAGATGATGAACCTGAAGCAAACAAGGTCAAGTGACTTGCCCAGGATCACACAGCTATTAAGTGTCTGACACCAGATCTGAACAGAGCAAGATGAGTCTTTCTGACTTCAGGTCCAGCATTTTATCCACTATACCATCTATCTGTCTAAGTCACTAGGTACATACAAATCACTAAATAATTTTATCAGTCTTCCTTGACATCAAGTCTAAATTACCCACTTTGCACTTCTTAATTCCATCATTTGGAATCAAACAGAGCAAGTCCAGTTCATCTTCCATATGCCAGTCTTTTAATTATTTAAGTATTTAAGGCTCTTTCCTGAGCCTTCTCTTCGCCAGGCCAAACATCCCCAGGTACTTCAACCTTTCATTAAATTGAATGGCCAGTTCCCATTATAGCTATCCTCCTCTGTATACTTTCCAACTTATCAATATCATTTCTAAACCATATCATCCAGAATCTAATAATTCAAATGTGAGTTGACCTAGAAAAAGTAGAGTGGTACTAGTCTCCTTATTTCTATAATTATCTCTTCTTTTAATGCAACCTGAGATCACATCAGATTTTTGCCTGCCATGTCATAATTCCTACCTCTAGTAGGAATTCTCTCAAATTCTAGTAATATTTTCTCTAGTTTAATTGGAAATGATGTCTTTCTTCATCCTTCTGTCTCCAACAACATTTATTTTTACTACTCATTTGCATTTTATCATTTATTCTATTAAATTAATCCTCAATTACATTCAATTAATACAGTCTTGAAATGTTTTTATTGATTGCTCTTAGAGTAAGAAAGGTCCCAAGTTTGGAAACTAAGCCATAATTATAGAATCTTAAAAATTCCAGAGTCATGACATTAGAAGGGACCTCAAGAGATCATCTAATCCAGTTCCCTAGTAAGAAATTTCTTTTGTCATAAACTCATTCATTGAACATTTATATTCCAACATGCTTTAATGCCAAAACTCTGTACTTTTCTTTCAGAAAGTAAAACAAACTTGGTCTCTCAGGAGGTAACCAACATCAGCATCAATGTCCATTCACTGGAAGAAGTGTTTCTTCTCTGCTGGGATGTGCTTAGAGCCTCCCATATGACATCATTTGTGAGGTCCTAACAAGCAAAATGTAGCTTATTGCTTTTCATTGGAAGAAAGGCAGGCTTAGTATAAATATGAGACCCAAAATCTCAAATATGAAATGCTATTTTTTGGCACAAATTGCACCCTGAATAGCTGTAGCATTAGGAAATTTGGAGCTGTATCCTGGTCTCAGTAGAGAAGTAAAAGGCACTCCTCCTTGGGCTTCCTATAGCTACTAAATTGGCAACCAGAAACAAAACTGAATGAAACTTTCATCTCTTAACTTCTGTTGTTTCCAGCTTAAGAACATAATTCTCTTTGGTAAAAATAACTTCTGTTTTTATCCCTTTCCCAGATTTCCAACTTCCTAGGGGGATTGATTGATAGACTCAGAAGTCAACTTTCTCCTTTTCTTAGGCCTAGATCAATATTCAGTTAGACTAACCAGGTTGATGTAGCCAGATTTAGATTTTCAGAGAGCTTTCTCTTAATACACAGTGGTTTCCAAAACATTTTCAATTGTATGGCATATTACTCCCCTTCACTTACCAAATGAGACTATTCACCATGCACCAGATTCGGTGGCATGTTCTCTTACCTCTAGATGGTGTAATGTTAACAGGATATAAGACCTTCCCTGCCCATTAATAGGCCTTACCTGGAGCCCATTAAGGGAAGGCTTGCTTGTCGGAAGGCTTTCACACCTTTTGTTAATTTCTAATTAGGCAATGAGTCAAGAGGGTTCTGATGTCCTCTGACTCTAAAAAAAGGTACATATACTTTGAAGCTAGTATTTTGCTTTGGGGCTCACTCTTGGAAAAATGTTCTTGTGATTTGACCAGATGAGACTCTGGGTAGCCATTAAAGAGGCACTCCCCCCCACACACACACTTTGAAAAACCCAAACGTTGGTGCTTCTCTCTCTGGTAACTATGCATGTATCACCAGATAGTGGAATCTGTCTGTTCATCTGTGCTAATTTCTCAGACAGTTAGAAGCTCTGTCTATTGGTCTTTATTTCTCTGTTTATGTTTTCTCTATTTTCTTTGTTTGTATTTTCTCTGAATTTTAGGGTTCTGACTTTCCCCCTGAACTAACGAATATAATTAAAAAGGTTGTTCACCCTTTGAGCAACTATCTTTCCTAGTAAAGCAAATCTAAGGACCTGTGCTAGCGGTCATCCTGGGTATGCCAGTGTGGTTGCCACTAGAGATGGTTGCTCAGAATACTCCTATATATTTAGTACTCTACCTTACCCAATCTTTCCATGTCAAAATTCTTCCTATTCTTTAAGATTCAATTAAATTGCTACAACTATTATCTATTTCTTCTGAAATTCAAAACAATCCTATGGAGCAGGAACACCACCTAGTAAACAGAAGATCAGTCTTGGAATCAGGAACTGTTGCATTTAAATCTTACTTCTGACACATATTAGCTCTATGTCCCTGAGTAAGTCAGTCAACCTTTCATCATCTCTCAACAACTCTTTATGACTATATACATTATAAAAGAATGGTTTAGAGGGAGCGTGTACACTGGAAGTCCCCATACAGATGAAATCATAGGAACAGTTATGTTTTTTTTTTTAATAATATGATGATTTGAATTTATTTTATAGTCTACTTTATCAAAACTATGATTTAAATTATTTTTTTTTCCACTATATTATAGTGGTTCCATCTACCTCTAATCCAAATATTCCAGCTCCTACCTTGGAGCTATGGATTTCTTTTTGGCAAATATCTACCATATCTAGCCTAAGATGGGTCCTATCATACTTGCTTTTTAGTCATTTTCATGAAAAACTGCTGGGTTTACTTTCCCACTTCCTGACTCCCACTTCCATCCTTATACTTTCCACCTCATATTCTGAGAACAATTAGTAAATCCACACCATAATTCCTGAAAAGGAATTCCATTCATCATGACTTCCCTGACCAAAATGCCTCTCCCTGGCACTAGTAAGAAGATGACTCTATATAGGTTCTTAATGGGAATACTCAAAAAGAGAGTTAGGTAAAAACTATGCAGAAATAGCATGAAAGATTGTGAAAGCCTGTCTAACAATACATTTATGAGCTACCGTCACTATTAAGTTATTTTCCATACCATATTTATTATTTTTTAGATTTTTTTTTGGAGAGGGGAAGGTAGGGCAATTGGGGTTAAGTGACTTGCCCAAGGTCACATGGCTAGTTTTGTGTTGTGTCTGAGGCCAAATCTGAACTCAGGTCCTCTTGACTCCAGGGCCAGTACTCTATTCACTGCATCACCTAGCCATCCCATACCATATTTAAATACATGTGCATAAGTGGGTGTGTTGTCTTATTGATTTCATTGCAGCCTTGATGAAATTTAAAACTAAAATATATTTCTGGAAAGAAAAGAAATGGTCAGACAAATGGGAAAAACCAAGAAAGAGCATTATGAAAGAAACTTAGGGGAGTCTAGTATGTCTAGGAGGAAGGTGTAGCTGACTGGGCCAAAAGATATAGGGATGTCAAGCAGAATGAGGAACAAAGAAAGGTCATTAGAATTATCATTTAAGAGGAGAGTTTTAATTTTGGAAAGAACTACTTTTGAAACTAAAAGTGGATTAGGAACTTAGATTGCAAAGGATTGCAAAATTAGAGGGATGTGAAGATGGTGGCGTAGCAGCAGCAACATATTGCAGCTCTCACATAGCCACCCCAAAATACCCATAAAATAGGACTCTAAACCAATCCTAGAACTCCAAAACGCACACAAAGATACTTCCCCCTAAAGTCAGCTCGGCTACGAGGAACCATATCAGTACTGCCAACCAAAACCAGCCTGGCCTGAAGCTGCTGCTGAGCCCCAGGGGCAGTCAGACCAGAGGAGCGGTAAGCGGATTAGCAGCAGCTGCGAGCAGAGTTCAGAACAAGGTCAGCGGAACTTGCGAAATCAGGAGAGAAAAGCAGTCCAGCCGAAAGGCCTGCGGAGCAGAAAAGCAAAAGGCAGAGGTTTTGCACCCGCTTCCATGTTGCAGCTTCCTGGCCACGGCCTGCAGACAGCAGGGGGACTAAGCGATTGTTCTGAGGTCAGTGCTCTTGTGTTGACCAGCCTGGATCCAGATCGCGGTCTTGGGCCTTGGTCTTGGAGTCTTCATTATCCAGTCAGCCAGAAGTAAGTAGGAAGGGACCCAGCACCTTCCTGAGGGCTACGGCAGCCGGGAGGACCCAAGCGATTTGGGACAGAGCTTTCCCTTCTGGAAGCAGAGCCCCACAGAGATTTAAAAAAAAAATCACGGACTGACCAACCATGAGTAAGAATAAACATAAGAAGCAAAGTAAGAACTACAACCAAACCCTAGATTCCCTCTTTGGGGAAAAGAAAGATCATGGGAGAGAGAGGGAGGAGGAGAGCACAGCCAGAGCGCCCGCACCAGGG
>CM053587.1:150697289-150747356 GCA_028646515.1 Pseudochirops corinnae | reverse complement strand
ATACACAGGCATTGTGGTTGGGAGATCCATCCTGCCCTACCGAAAAGTGACATAGGAGAGAATAGACTGGGGGAGGGGGGACACACTGGGATGGCTGTTTTGTGGTGGTGGGTAGGGGAAAGAAGAGGAAAAAATATGTAACTCAAAATCTTGTGGATATGAATGGTGTAAACTAAAATAAAATTTAAAAAAAAATTAGAGGGATGTAAAAAAATGAATGTAACCAGTTTAGGGACCTTTTAGAGAAGTTTGGCTATGAATGGGAGAGCAGATTTCAGAGAATGTCAGAGCATATTAGCTACTCTCTAAAGTATCTGGCACATAAGATATAGGTAAAGAGTTTCCTCCCATTGCCTTACTGGGCCATACTGCAGCTCTTGATCCCACCCCATAAAATCTCAGGTATAAAATTTGCCTTCTTGTTTCAGAATTTTCCGGTTCATCCATACTTTGTGCACTTGCATATATGTGTCTAAGATTATGGGATGTCTACTCAGATTATTGCTTTTCAAAGTTTTTTGTTTGTTTGTTTGTTTTTTACAAAATTCAAGACAGCAAAAATTTCTCACCAGTCCTTGTTAGATAGGAATTTATTATTACTACATTTAAATTGTGGCTCATGAATCCCAAGGGAAAGATTCTTAACTTTTTTTGTGCCATAACTCCCTTTGGCAATCTGGTGTAGTCTTTGAATCACTTCTCAGAATAATGTTTTTGAATGCATAAAATAAAATTCATTGGACTAAAAAGGAAACAAATTATACTGAAATTTATTTATTTATTTTTTAAAAATCCAAGTTAATATTGTTGTTGACTTTGAGTTAAGAACCTCTGTCATAAATCCATTATTATCTCCTGAACCAGATTTTCACTTCACATTAGTTTGATCCAAGAGAAAAATTCTCAGACTTTTATAATAAAAACAACAACAATCAAAACAACAATTATGATGGCTAGCTTTATATATAGCCCTTTAAAGTTTGTAAAGTGCTTTACAAATATTTCATTTTTTCTCACAATGAACCTGGGAGAAAAGTGCTATTATTATCCCCACTTTTCAGATGGTATAACCAAGGCCAGCAAAGCATAAGTGACTTTCCCAGGGTCACACAGCTAATGATGTTGGATTTGATCTCAGCTGATCCTAATTCCACTCAGTGCTCTATCTACTGCATGACCTACTTGGACTGATCGAATATAAATACATTTATGTTGACTTCTTTGTTTCCCACCAAATATTTAGGTGATACTGTATTTTTTTTTAATTTAACTGATATCTGCTCCCCTCATCATGAGCTATTACCATGTGCAACTTGTGTGCTATGAGGCTGACATTATGTTGCTAGTTTTCAGGGAAAGGTTGATTGCTGGAGTTTAGTGATAACATCTATAGGAAGAAAAGACTTTTATCATCTACAACAGCCAATATAAGATAGTAGAAGATCTGCCCAAAATCTGTGAGTTTGGTGAGTGAAGGAAAGGTACCCCTTAGAATTATCTGGGGAGTTAAATTAGCACTTCCAAAATAAATAATAGATACTTGTATTATCAGACATTATTGTCTCTTAATCATAAGTTCCATTAAATATAGGGAAATATGACAATTCAAAGCCCAATATATGAAATGCAAAGGGTTCTAGGTATGGTGGCTTTACTAAAAGTTGGTTCTTGGAAAAATGACTTAAACTCTCTATGCCTCAATTATCAACCAATTAAACAACAAGCATTTTTAAAATACATAATATATACCAAGCACTTTGTTAAATGCTGGGGAAGCAAATATAAGGAAAAGAATATGTGGCATCAAGGACACAATAACTCTTTCTCATCTAACAAGAGTGGTATGGTTCAGAGGCAAGGTTATAGACTAGATGAATTCTCTTGCAACCCAATGATACTCTTTTTATTTTTTCTAGATAATTCAATGATCTGAGTATCACTGAATCTCTTGATCTATCTGTAGAACTGTTTCAATTTCTGTGTTTACAAACTACAAGCATTACAAGATTCAACAATGCTCTGACCCTATTTACCTGACCTGTTTTGATGCTCTAAACCATAGAGGTCAAAAATGTAGTCAACAGGCCACATGCAACCTACAGCACCCCCTGAATGTGGCCTGAACCAGAATAAAATACAATTGAGAAATATTTAGCAAAATAAGAAAAATACAATAAAACATAGAAAACATTAGTATGTGGTTTTCTAAGCCACTATGCTCCCTCCCTTATGCATGGCTTAGTGGCCCCCATTTTGATTTTTTTGGCACCACTGTTCTAAACTGTCTGTAACATTCCTTGTAAGGCCTACATTGTCCTATGTAATAGAACCTACAGCTACAGATAAGAAGGCTCCTACATGTCACTAACATCCTGAAATAAAAATCATTATGGATAATTATTCATTTCAACTCTTCTGTCCTGAAATTACTCCACTCATTTCCATCTTAAAGGGTTGTCTATCACAACCAAAGAGGTATATGGATGTGCAGAACAGAGGAAGTAGTGTGTTGTTGTAGAAAATTGTCTGCAACTTACTACCTATGTGACCTTGGGCAAGTCACTTAACCTCTCTTGGCCTCACTTCTATCATCTGTAACATCAGGGGGTTGAATTATGATCCCTATGATTCCTTTCTAGTTCTTCAATCTGTGATCCTATAATTCCTGACATTCAAATGCAAGATTATCCCCTTTAAACCATGAAAATTCTAAGGCAGGGGTTCTTAACTTAGGGTCTATAGTCTCCCTTGATGGTCTTTGGATTGACTTCAGCAAGTATATGGACTCAAAAATTACATTTTTATTCTCATTAATTTTTTGTTTCCTTCATAATCCTATGTATTTTATTTTTGTATTAAAAATTATCATTCTGAGAAGAAGTCCATAGGCTTCAACAGACTACCTGTACATGCGTGCATGCGTGCATGCGAACATGCTAATGCACACACACAGACACACACACGCACACATACCAATGGATAAGAACTCCTGGGGATATGAGTCTGTTTGGTAGTAATCCAAGGGGTCAAAGTTACTCTAAGAATTTCCAAAGGGGTCCTCTCTCATCTCCTTTGATTGGGACTGACTTAGTTCTGGAATGAAACATCTTGATCAGCACTAAATCACATTCCCCCAAACCCCAACCAGTTTGGCCAGGATTAGAGAAAGTTCAAGGGGTGAGAAATTAGACATTTATCCAAAGTAGAGTCTGATTTCTTAGTCCTGACTAATTTGATACCTCCTATCACCTCTAGTGCATACCCTAAGATATGTACCCTGCATATATTTATTTGGAAGACACTCTCAACAATAGTCATATCTGTACTTTTCCCCTATATATGGTACCTCCCATTCAAACCTTTAGGCCAATGACATGGACTAGCTAAGGAATTACACAAGGGCATAGGTTGTTTGGCAAAGAGGGTTAGAGACTGAAGAAAATGGGGAAGAGGTTTACTTTCTAAATCTTAGGTATTAGCACATGAGCTTTGAAATAACACAAATAAAAATCAGGCAACAAACAAAACCTTCTAATTCATGGAGAAAAAGTGGATCCCAGCCCACAGGGCTAATTCAGAGACTTTTGCCTCAAAAAGGAAGAGAGAAAAGAGGATGAAGTCTGGTTGTGAAGGCTATTTTCTTTAAAGCTGCCAGGATGCTCAGGGCTGAGGCAAAGCAAATCCAGGGTCCCCATCAAAGCATGAAATTGGCATTACCCTTCTACTTTGGGGAAACTGTGGCTCTGTCCCTGGGGGCAAAGCCCTTCACCAAGGCCCAGGGGCACCTGTCATGTCAAGTTTGGCAGCCTTTCTGATCCAGCCCTACAGCCCCCAATTTTGCATCTTCCCAGGTGGCCCCAGAATGACTTGTACAGACTCAGCACTGCTGTGATATAGAGTGTGTACAAAATAACCCTGTTTATCACTGGGTCTCAGGGGATCACTGAACCACCTTGGGATAAATAGGGGTTGGAGATGAAGAGGAGACCCAGCTGGCTGGTTTTAAAAGAGCTGCCCTTCACAAGAACTTGAAGTATCTGGAAAAAGCCCTTGGGATGTAAGTGAACTTCAGTTAACTGTGGACTTCAGATAACTGGAGTTAGATTAACGCTGGTTGTAAACTAATGTAATTATATTATTTTCATGGTAAAAGGCTGTGTGTGTGTGTGTGTGTGTGTGTGAGAGAGAGAGAGAGAGAGAGAGAGAAAGAGAGAGAAACCTATGGTTAAGGCATTCTTCTTTTCATTTCTTTTCTATTTTACAAAATGTTTAAATAAATGCTTCCCTTTTAGTGTTTAATTTTAAATATGATACTCATGCATCTGCTATGTATATGCTACTTAGGGAAAATAAAACACTGCACACATACATAAAACATTGCATTCTATTGCTGCTGATTAACAGTAGCTCCAAAGGACCAATCTGGGTCTGAGGCTTGCGACATCCCCTTGCCACTCAATACCTTTGTAGTTAGGGGCAGAACAAATGCTTTTTAGCCAGGGCTCAATTTTCACTAGATCTCTTAGGATCTCAGATCTGGCACATTTTGAGTGAAGGAGCAGGAAGGTGGTGCTGAAAGAAAAGCTTGAGAGGTGGATCCTTTCCTGGCACTGGGGAGGGCTATTCACTACCTTTTGTGTTAGCATCAAAGTCTTGCTTGGACTCATTGATGCACCTCCCTTCCCCATCAATGCTCTAAAAGCAGTAATACACTGGAGGGGCACAAGAGGGGTTAGGGTAAGTGAGCTACACTATAACCCACAGAAAGAAGATGTCTACTTGCAATTGCCTTGTCATAACCAGCTTCTTACAAGCACGCCAGGCAGACTCCTAAATGGAACTCATGAAAACGGATAGAGTCAGTCCCCAATTAGAGGCAGGAACAACTCTAATACAAGAATCTTTAATTTTTTCATTTGTTTTTATGGACATTTCTAAATTTTTTTGCTTTCTAGGGGTAAAGAAAGATACTTTCATTCTTTCATCCACAAATATATTTATTAATTTCTAAATCAATGGCAACCTGATACATAACTGTCTGAATTTTGGTAGACAAAACAAACATATCTTTCATACTCTGTTGTGTGTGTGTATGTGTGTGTGTGTGTAAAAACCCTCTTTAATAACCTATACTGTCACAAATGGTTATATAAGCAGATAGATTTCTAGGTGAAAAATTAATGCCCAAGCCAAAATGGATTGGATAGCATATGCATCAGAATTTAATTAGTTGAAAAAATTATTAAAGTGAGGTCACTAGTAGAAATAGGGAGGGCTTTTGTGAGGGAGATTTCATTTAGAATCTTTCATTTCTTTTTCCCCTTCAAATGAAGGGGTACATTATTATCTATTGGGGTGCCTTGATTGTATCTAACTGTGAACCTCCAACAATTCACCATAAAAAATGACAGCTGTTGTACTCCTGAAACCTTGACTATTTATAAAGTATTTAAATGCCAAGACTCAAGTAAACACTTATTGTTTGAGGTGCTTGTTTCCCAAAGAGAACATACCAATCTCTCATGAAGTGTAGGTTTATAAATAAATAAGCACCGCATTGCAGCTCTGCACAGAAAGAAGTCTTAGATCTGTACAATCTAACTAGAATCCACTGTCGATGGGGCAAATCATAGGGGGCAAGTCAAATTCCTATCAATGGCTTTTTACCTCCTTTCTATCATGGAGAAGCACATTGATTAGTTTTAGATGAAAGAAAAGGGGTCAGGATTAAGGAAACATTCAGTAGAGTTTACATTTATGCTTCATGATAACCTACTGATACTTTATTTTGTCAGCTCACGATGCTATAAATTTGAACTGAATTTGACAAAGTCTGACAAGATGGCCAAAAAAAGGCTGAATAATGTACATCTGCCAGAAAGAGGAAAAATAGACGCAAAAATCAAAATATGTAGCAAAATAAATTTGGTGGCTGGTATGGACTTTTGATTTTGGAACAATAGCCTTTGCTGTCTAAGCGTCACTGATACCAGCAAATACACCTTGTATCAAGGCGCCATTTTTTCCCTTCCATGGTGAGATTTATGAACATTTGGCACCTTATTAAAATCTTCCATATAGTGCTTTTTAAAAAGACTTGGCTAATTATATTCCAGGACACAGTCATCTTAGAAACCCATAAAGTAACCTTCATGATGTGCTGAGCCTGTCATGCAACTTTTAGGCTATTGTTCCAGATTTGAATGGTTCCCTACTTTAAGAAAACACTTTAAACAACAGATGTAAGATTTCTCAGTATAAATCTTCTTTGGTGTGACTGCAATCTCATTTCAAAAATCACCCTGTTTAATAAGTATGACTTCTTAGAGAAACAGTTTAAACAAATCATTTCCTCATTTTATAAAATTTTCTGAAAATAATGTTTGTATATTATTCTTTCTCTCTTTTCAAATGGGAAAGCTATTCTGATTTCCCTGAGAAACATTAGATCTCACGGCTAGATATATGGGCATGTCATTACAATGCTATCTACCTAATTTCTGAGCAAGAAATGACAAGTATTTGGATTCTATAAATATATGAGAAAATGATCCATTCTACAATGACATATATGTATATACCTATGTATTTGTGGATATGTACAAAGTTTATTGAATACAATGATTAAAGCTTTCTTCCCCTATTTGTTTATTTTCCCACCATCACTGCTCACTCAGTCAAGCTCACTCAGAAGATAATCTATTAAAGATTAGTCCCATTTAAGGTATATATTTTCAGTTCACAAGTAAAACTACATACATAAATGGAAATATAGCTGCCTTTAAACAAATTAGAAAGTCATGCAACATCCCGAAAGAAAAATGTGACATAAAATTGTCATGTCACATAAATGGATTTGGGGAATGAATACATTCTGTATACTCACATTCTAAACAGATTTCTAAAACAGTGGAGCTCTCAAAACCAAATGCCTGCTAAATAGTCCTTTTAAAACAATACGTTTTTAGATGCCACAATATTATACATTGAGCAGATTCCTACTATGTTTTGGGTAATCGTATTAGTTCCTTTGGAAAAACTTGTAACAGAACTATTCATTCTCCCTGTGCCTAAATTTTAAAAAGAAATAATAATTCACTGCATTTGGTAAAATTATTTTCAAAGCATAGACATATAGAAAAGAATACAAAACTTTCCCCAGCCTGCATTTGAGAGCTTGTCAGCACTCAGCACTAAGGCCTTTAATCCCAGGCTTTAAATAATTCAGATAACACTTGATTACTCCATTGCAAGAACATTGAGCTTTGCAGAATCTGAGTAACACAATATTTTCTATAAAAAACGAATCTCTAAATGTAGCCATCTAGGTAAAACACATTTCATGGGAACAAACCCAGCAACCCCCTCTTGCATTTATTCTAGTAGTTCTGGTAAATACTCGTGTAGTTTACTACCAAGCAATTCTACATTCCTGCTTTCATTACCAAGCCGTCTACTTCTACAACTCAATTTGCTGAACTCAACAATAAGCAGGACGTTTTCTAGATGTACAAGGATTCTTTGGAGCACATTAAGTGAAGTATAAAATGATTTTGCCCAGGGACCCAGTTATACATACAATGCTAAAAGGATATACCTTTGACATTCCCTTATTTTATTTTAGGAAAATAATTCACTTTAATCATTTGACAGACAAGATTCAATATCTGTGGCTTGTGTTCACTTGTAAACATAAGCTATTACAAAGGACCTTTTATCACTTGGCTAAATTATAACCGTTACAGACTGAATAGTTTAATATATAGAGGATAACCAAGAAATACTGTCTTATGACCCCACATCAAAAAGTGAGAAAAATTTTGCCATCAAAAATGTCTGAGTTCCAGATAGATTAAATTCCTCCATAAAGCTGATACACAGAGCACTTCCCTTTGATATATAGGGCTGCCCATATATATTTTGGACATGTATGCATAATTATCCTGCACCCATAATAAGTAAAGACACACAATTAGGTTATAATCATTAAACAAGCATAGTAAAAATAATCAAAGTCTAACAAAGAATCAAAAATCATTAAATAGGGGTGTGGGGCATTTTGATACAGTTCTCTCTCTTTCTCTCTTTTTTTTTTAAGACTACTTATCACAAGCCTTCTCTTAAATCCTTGTCTAGGCAAAGTATAAATAAACTACTACTCTTCATACTAACAAGAAAATACATTCCTTTAATGTATCCTGGCTGAAACAACATGAAACAACAAATCTAGAGATAGCATTCAGTACAGCCAATAACCAGTGCATTGGACTTCTGCTCCTACCATTTTGAAACAAGTCCTCAAACAAACAACTCCTGGCCTGACACCTCATCCATCAGCTGTGTGCGCACAGCGGTGCCTGGAAAGTCGTCTCAGCACCATCTCCAGAGTGGAGGCCCATCTGGGAAACAGGCTCCTCTTCCAATAGCAATTAGATCTTTCAAATCATGCCTTACCAATTTGACCTAAAGCCATCCTTCCTTGCAACAAAGTCTCCATCGTCTTCAGAGTGAGACACAGGGAAGGAACAGAGAGTAAGGCATGTGTGGGGAAACCCAGTTCTCGGTGGCCTGATTAGAAACTTTGTTGT
This sequence comes from Pseudochirops corinnae, assembly GCA_028646515.1. NCBI lineage: Eukaryota > Metazoa > Chordata > Mammalia > Diprotodontia > Pseudocheiridae > Pseudochirops > Pseudochirops corinnae. The sequence goes on along the minus strand of CM053587.1, from coordinate 150,738,768 downwards.
GTCAAATAAACTTTGCCCACTGGAGAAAGTACCCTAGGATTTCTCTGGCTTTAGAAGGATCTGTTCAGAGTTTCTCAATCCTTCTTTTCTCTCATCCCCCGTCCCCCCCTTTCCCCTTCTCTTGTTTCAAAAGGGGCCTATGGTCAGCGCTGATTAATAAGTGTTTTTTGTTGTGAAGTGTTGAATAATAGAAGATGGCCGGTGACCCAGCAAAGACTAAACCTTGTGCTGGTTTATTGTGGCAAGCTGAGAAAGGGGCTTTAGGACAGGGACCCCAAGCACTGACCCGCACACATCCTGCCGATTGTCTATTCATTCTCACAGTCCCACAGTCGCCCAGAGCTTCCATTGTTTGCCAAACAACAATGGAGATTTTGCAGGGAAAGTAAAGCTCTTTTCAGATTCTCCTCTGATGTCTTGCATTTAGGGAAACACCATCCTCACTTTTTTTTTTTACCCTTCCTATCATGGCAAATATAGATTTTTAAATTTTTTATTTTTAAGTAAAACTCCTAGAGTTTTGAATCTGGGTTCCTTCAATGTCATCATGGAGTGGAGTGTGAGGTGGTTAAAGAAAGAGTGAGGGAAGAGAACCCAAAAGATTTACTTTATCTGAAATGCATTTATAGGGCAGTAGAAGATGCTGCTGGAGAAAAAAGGAAGGGATGGGAAAACTCATGAGAAATGAGTGCTAGGATTGGTGAGGTGAGTTCGGCTGATGAACGTTGTACTTGAACGTAGCAGACAGTATAGAAAGCCATCTCGGCGGCTCTGTGAACTTCCCCTCCCCAACTTGGACTGCAGCATTAGCAGCAGAAAAAGCAGCAGCAGCACCCTCGGCGGCGGTAGCGACAGCGGCGGCAGCAGAACGATCATGGTATGAGTGTAACTGGAATGCAGCATCTCTTTGCTACAGCCCCAAGACAGGAGCAAACCAGTGACTTCCTTCACTTTTATTCCTAGCCCCAGCTCTTATCCTTCCCTACCTCATCCCTTGACCAGACTGTGGATCACAATATGACTGAAGAGACCTCACACCCAGACTCCCAAGAACTGGCTATGATTACACCCTGACAGGCCCCAAGTCCTTTTGACAGCTTCTCTGGCCCCATTCCTATTCCACATCCCAACACATCAGCAAGGCATTGGCTCTCTTAGGGTGCTGGGGTCTTAGCAGCTGACCCAGTTTGATTTTGGAGGGTTGCTTCATTATTTTCCTTTACCTGCATAATACAATGATGATTTTATATTTCTGGGTACTTCGTTGCAAGCTATTGGCAACAGGCAGCCAGGACTGGCACACACAGTCAGTGGCCAGGGTGTGGAACAAGCTGAAGTCACAATGTAATTTTGGCCTTACCAAAAAAATTAACTCCTAGTAGTTCTGGGACAAAACCACGGGAGTAGCTAGAGATCTTGCGGAGATTTTGTAGGCCTTTTTGAGTCTGTTTCCAACATTTTCTCCTCCCTTCCCATGCTATGTTCCAATATCTGGTGAAGGCACTGTCATCCTACTAAGCAGGAACTCAGAACCACATGGGTACCGGAGGCAGAGCTGAGATTGGGCAAGAAAACCTCTGATCTTTTGTTTTTCCCACCTCACCTACTCCCACCACAGTAAGGCATCGGGAGTAAAAGGAACAGTGAGGGATAGAGGAACAGCTACACTTTTTCACATCAAAAAGTCAAATAGTAAATTCAAGCCTCTCTAGGGCGACCCAGAAGAGAGAGATTGGATCAGTAGACCTAACTGTGCAATCCAGGAAAGAGCTCAGAGGACTATGAACAGTCACTGGGGGAGGGAGGGCGGTGGGTGTGGAGAGACAGAAAACTAATGCTATGTCCTAAATGATTGCTATATCATTGCTAGACAAAGGTCCAGATCAGGGTCGCCCCAAAATACTCCCACACACACACATACACACACACACCTTTCTTTTCCCCCTGTGGGTCATGCTCCTAAAAAATTTAAGTCTGATAATTTAAATTAAATCATAGTGGACAGCTGACCTCATAGCAGCAATATCAATGGTTAAGCTACCATTGCCCGCCCATCCCCCTTTTATATACAACCTCCTCCTCTTCTTCCTCCTCCATTCATTTCCTCAGCAAAAGAGGGGCCCCATCATGTGGAGGAAGAAGGGCTATAAGGTCTACATCATGGTGTGGGGGGACAGTAAAAAGCTTATACGGTGGTTGTCTGCTTCGCCTGGAGACCACAGCCTTTCTTTCCCTTTCAGGAAAACTAAATTCAGTTAAAACTTTTAGAAATGGGGAGGGGTTAGGGAGGAGGAGGAGGGAGTACTGGAGAGGAGGGGGAAGAGGGGGCTTTGTCAGGTCCCCAAGCCCAATTGATATGCTAATCCTTCTTCTGATGCCATAACAAAGAACACCTTTGCACTTTTAAAAGACTTTTGTGCCCTGGCTACAGAAGTTTATTATCCACTAATTAGCAACAACTTCTGGCAATGAGTTGGGTTACATTTTCATAAACTCTGGGCGAAGGCTCTGAGCTGGTGCTCTAGGAGCTAAAACTTTTTAGTGCTAGGGCAAGAGAGTTTGAAATCAGTGGCCTGGGAAAGAAAGTCCAAAATTAATGGCTAGTCTAGGAGTAACTTTCTTGTGTTTTGTCTGGAAGTGTGTTTGGCTCCCACAGGCTGAGCAGCTCAGCTGCAACCTGGGTTGAGGGCCGAGTGCTTTAGCCATGACTCCTATGTTGCAGAACCCAGCCTTGCAGTTCTCTGGTCAGAATGTATTAAGGGAAAAGCTTGGGAACCTGAACTGGGTGGGGTTGGAGGCCCCAGGACCGTTTGAGAATAGAGGCAAGGAGAATATAGGTGATATACTTATTTGTTAAACTCTACTCTCAGGCCAGTTCAACTCCCGCCCTCTCCCAAATCATACAAGGCTATGTAGTTCTGAGAGCTTTAGGCTGCAGTACAGATGTTTCATGGAGCCATCTGCTTGGTAAAGGGATGGGCTCGAAGAAAGAGTCAAATTTATGTCCTCAGACATTTTCTTGTTCCCTGTCTCCCAACTTCATGCTGAATTTCTTTACCATTCTTCCCTAAAGTAGAACCTGATATAGGGTAACAGGGCAGCTTAGAGGAAATGTGTTCCCTGTCTACATTTCTTCTTTGTGATTCCTTATCAATGTTATCAGGCGAAGCTGATTTTCTTCCTTCTAAAGTTAAACCTAAAGAGGAGATGAAGTGAAGATTGCCACTGCCCTGAAAAGCCAAGGGGGGAGGGGGGAGGGAGGCAGGGATAAAGGGTGCATGCAGGGTCGCTTAAAGCCCTTAAGCCCACATAGCCATGCCCTTCTAGCTGAATCTGAGGGCATTGTGTTGCTTAAGCACACAAAATGCTCTCCAGCACGGGGAAGATGGGGTGCGCTAGACAAATGACCTTTCTTCATCCAGGCATTGAAAAGATCTTGTGCAAGCTCTACAGTAACACACCCTAAGCAAAAAACTGACAAACTAAATTCAGTGAAAGATACAGACAGGTGGACAATACAGACTCCTTCTGTCTCCAAAGAAATCATTGTCTCTTTCTGATAATAAAACTGGGGCAGCCCTGGGCCTTAGCCTCCTCCACAACTGCAGAATGAGCAGCAGTGTTTGGGCTTGGGAAGTTCGGATCAAAAAGACTGGAATCTTGGATTATTACCATTCTTGTTAGATTTGCTGGTGGCTATTTTGTTTGTAGTTACAGTTGTTGTTTGGGGTTATCATTCCTTTATTTTTGTGATTTTTCGCTTTTGCAAATAGACTTCTCATCTCCATGTTGCTGAATTTCTGAAACAGATGCCTCTGACCAGGAAAACAGCAAGATCTGCACAGTACATTGTTGCTGCAATATTGCCTACAATGCTCAAGGTGAAGCAAGGCCTCGGGAAACACTGCCCCAGTATGGAGCCAGGGAATTTGGCGGGGTGGGTTGATGGTAATGTGTCTTCATTTCCTTTCGGTGATCCTAACTGCAGCTATCTTGGGTTTTTTAATCTCTTACAGTCGGATTACAGCCTATCTGAGGAAGTACAGTTGGCATTAGGAGATTGAGATTGGGGGTGGGGAGTTAGAGTAGGGCCTGGGAAATAGATTTAAGTCAAATAACAAAGAGGAAAACAATGTCAATCTGATAGATTCGCAGGCATATGGCACTTGGTCAGCAACTTAAACTGAACAGAAGCCTCTTTATTAAGGAAAAACATCCACATTTCCCCCTCCCCCCAATTTCTGAAACTGCTTGGGGGTAAGTGTAGAATAGAATGCTGTTCAACCATAAGATCAATTTTCCCTCAATCAGAACCCAGACCCCATTCCTGGAAGACTTACCCTCTTGTATGGTTTAGGCTGGGTTTCCTTTTGGAGAGGGAACCCACAAGAAGTCAATGCTTCTCTTTGTTGACTATCTTCTTCAGATCCTGAAGAATAGAAGTGAGAAAGGGATAGAGAAAAACCCCTCTACACCAAAAAAAAAAAAGTGAGAAGCATTTCTCTGATCATCTCCCTAGTTAAAGGTAAGGCTATAGGCCTCAGACATGGGTCTGAGAGTAAGGAAGGCCAGCCAGACTATTTTGCCCAGTAAGACGCACATCTGCCTGAAGAAACCAAACAGAAAAGCATTATAAACCACCAGTCTTTTGCAGGTGGGTGGGAGACTGGAGGTGGGGAGGAAAAGGCTGAAGGGGAAACCACACACCAAAGCTTTTGATTTTAGCATGCCCCCAAAGTCTGTTATCAACCGTGTTCATGTATATCTGTGTGTATACATATATATGTTCCAGATTTTGCAAGTAAATATATATCTATAAAAACTAGTAATGCTTTTTCTGAGATAGGGTGTTGATATAAGGCTTCATTGGAAAGCAATTGTGGATTGTATGAATGTGACCTTGATGTGAGGAAGGGGGAAGGTCATGATGAGAGCAAAACCTGGACTTGTCCATTGTGGAGTTTCAGGCACTGGCTAAGGAGAGGGGCAGGCTAAGGTATTTATTTAAAAGATTACACTTAGTACTTCAATTGCTAAAGTTAGGGATGTGGGTTTTTTTTTTTTTATATTGGTCAAAATACATGATTTAATTATACTCCAAAAACAAATTAAGGACAAGCCTTCTACACAAATCTGAGGCAGCTCAATGCTCTTTTGTGCCTTCAGCCCCCGGGTTGTTAAAGGGGCTGATGATGCATGAGCAGGAAAGTGACTGATTTAACTCATTGGGATGCAGGAAGCGACCTGCCCTCTTTTGAAAAAAAAAGGGGGGGGGAGAGTTCGAGCAAGAGAGAAGAGAGAGGGAGAGAAGGAGGGGAAAGGGAAAACGAAAGGGAAAGGGGAGGGAGGAACGGAGGGAGGGAGGGAGACAGAGAGAGAGAGAGAGAGAGAGAGAGAGAGAGAGAGAGAGAGAGAGAGCTCTGCTTTACTGAGCTGAGAGCTTCTGAATTCCAAACAGAAAGTATGAGAAGACACACACAGCAATGCGTGTCTTCCCCTCGGCTTCTGGTGTAGAGCTTAGACAATGAAAAACTAGATTCCTCACCTACCCCCACCCCCTCCCGCGACAAGATTTTTGTTGTCCTTCCTTCTGAACCGTGGAGGATGTGCAAAAACAAATCATTTTTAAACAAAAAACAAACTGGGATGAGGATTACCCAAATTAACACTGGCTGTAAGTACAATCTTCTCCTGCATTACCGCTGTTCTGAGCCGCAAGATGGGGTGTGTGTTCTTTTGTTTTTTTTCTTCTGTACTAGTTGTGTCTTAGGAATTTTTATTTGCAGTGGCTTGCACTTTTTGCCAGCGATGCGCTAATTGTTCCTTTCAGTTGAATGCATGCTGAACACAGCACTCGCTTTCTTGGACAGTGGGAGAAATAGACCTCTTTGCGCAGGTCTCTTACTGCGGTGGGCAAGCTGAGTACAATGCCAGGATATTCCCGGGGTCCACGGCATCCACGTAGAGCCACTTACATATTCTCTGCTCTGCAAGGTTGGTTTCTGGCAATGGGAGGATTTCGGAGACAAAAATCGCTGTGCTCTTGTCTCTAAGCTCTTGGCTTCCCTGGCTCTGACTGGAAGAAAGCAGGAGAGTAGGAGGGGAGGGGGTATAGAAGTGGGGGGGGGGGGGGGGCAAAGTTCAAATTCTTCTACCCTGAAGTGGACCTAGGGTCGTGTCCTATTACGAGTTTCTTTGTATTTTGTCGGACTTTGCTTTGCAAGGTTTAAGTTGGATAGAAGCTTTCCTTTGATGGGTTTCTTTCTACCCTTGGTAAATGCTTTTTTTTGGGGGGGGAGAGATTGGGGGGATTTAGCATGGGGTGGGGGTGCAAGCGTGGGTCTGTGAACCCAAGAAGGCTGACTCTTGTTCTAAGAAGATCATTTTTTGCCTCCTGAAAATGTGAAAGAATTCCTCCGGCCCACGCTCTCTTTGTGTGGTGCTGAAGCTGTGCAGGGCTTTGTGCTTCGCAAAGAGAAAATGGCGAGTCCTATTGTGTTTAGGCCATTTTCTTCCGGTACAAGGGTTTCCCCCAAGTCCTAAATACTTCTGGGCTCTTTTGAAAGGAGCCTCCTACTGCCTGGAAAAGTGTGAATTGCTGAGGCTCAGTCCCGTGGCCTGGCGTTGGGACCTCACTTTTTGAATGAACCCGTTTTCTTCTCCTTCTGCTATTGTTATCAACCTCTACTAGAGGCACTTATGCTAAACTTGGAATCTAACCATTCTCGGGGCTGTTCCAAACCCGCCCCCCCCCCCCCCAGAACTCACAAAGGGCTTCCAGTTCTTTGGAGATTAAAAGTATACATAACATAATGTGTGTGTATACACACATACATATATTTCATTCTTTTCATAAACATCTATGGTGAAATATAAAGCTGCTAAAAGACTGATCAGTAATTAAATGCTTCAGAGGTTTCTTTCCTTCCTCTATCCCTCCCCTTTTAGGAAACACCCGGGAAGCTTAAATTCCACTCTGGTGATTATTCTTTTGTTTTTAAACCGAGGGTGAAGCCTTATTTCAGATAGACTGCATTATTAAGTAGCACTCTGGACCACAATACATGCCTTTTTTATTTGGCTATAAAAGGAATTGCAGGGTGTATGTTGGGGGTGGTGGTGGAGTATTAATGATGTTTGTGCTTTGTTGATTTAAAAAAAAATACAGACTATCTTGAACTTCTTATTCTGTTATCTTTTATAAAACTATTTATTCACAAAGTGATAAATTATGTTCAAAACTAGTAAGAAAGATATAAATGTGTTATGTGAGGGGAAAAAGGAATTGTTCTTAGAAGGACTGATTGTCCCTGTTAACTACATATTATTGCATTCTTGAATGGTGGGGGTGCAGTTCTGTGGGCTTTAAAATAAAGCATTACCAACAAATTAAAACTTTTCCCATCGTTTTCAGCGTTCTCAGTTTGGAAGTAAATATCGTAAAAAGAAAAAAACACTGAGACAGGGGAGGGAACCTTTAGAATGTGTTTTCCCTCCTTTTGACACCACGTTAAAATGTTGGATAATCGAATTCGTGCAGAAGCATTGTGATTTACATTTTATAAGATGTACCACTAGCATCTTCCCTCAAGAGGATCAAAACCATGGACAGCGAACTAATATTAGCTGGACTCACTGTAGAATGCCCTGGGAATTTGAAACTGAGGTTGGCATTTAAAACACTCAATGAGCACAGAACAATCTTTAAAAAAATTTTACTAAAAGAAATTCCATGTAGCCCTCCTATATGCGGCATGAAACAGGAGTATGTCAGGTTTCTAAGGAACTGTTAATATTCCATTTTCCCTCAAATAACACATTTCCTTATTAAACACAGTAATGTCTTCCTTTGTTATTGGTAAACAAGGAGTAAAATTAAGCTACCTTCATTCAAGTTATTGATAGTCTCTTATTAAGCTTTAAGGGAGAAAAAAATCTCCTGTTCTGGGCTTACATTAACTGAATGACACTCATTCAGATTAAATTGATTTTTATCAGTGACTGAATTTTATAATGCATAGAATTGGAAAAATTAAATACCACTTTGACAGACAAGGATAATATGAACCAGATATATAAAACTGCTTCTCCTTTATAACATTTTGGATGCTACACATCTGGGTTATCTTTTATCTTTCACCTGGTGTTGTGGTATCAGTTTCCCACCCCCACCCACCACTCAAAGTTACTGATTTTCTTTTTTTTTGATAGGGATGTTTCTTGAATCATAGACTTGACTCAATAGTAGCTCTGCTTGAAAGGCTAGTTTTCTGTATTTTGGTCAACATCTAAATTGCTTGTTTTCTTTTTCTCATCTACACTTCACCTACGTTTATTCCATTTCTTGAGCGTGTAAAAGTTAAAAAAAAATACTCATTTGAATTTCTAATTTCATGTGTCTCTTAGTTAATCTTCTTAGTTTGCATGAGAACTACCTGAAAAGGCCTAACGTTTTTGTTTTTGGGGGGGGGGGGAAGGGCTAATTGTCAAAGCAATTGAAATATAAATTCATGAAGTTGTTTTTATTTTTATTTGAAAGCAGAGGCAAATCTGGGGAGACCCTGAGGTTTAAAAGTGTTCTTTATCTCATAAGATTTGTCTTTAGAATTAAACTGGAGTTCTTTTCATACCCATAGTCTTAAAATTGGGTACAGTTTATACTATAATCGTCTTTGGAAATATATACACACATATATGTATATATCATATATAAATACATATATGTATAGATATACACATATATATGTATACACACATGTGTTGCATAAGCATGTATTTAGGAGAACATCATTAATTTGAATGGAAAGGAGGTAGCATTTTGCCGCATGATGTGCAAGGCTTGGTGAGGTCTAATAAGATACTATGTTGTGCCTGATAATTCTCCTTTGAAGTCTAATGTATTAGGATATAGCGTTTAAGTTGGAAAGCAGATTCTAAGAGGATGGTATTCACAAAAGACTAGAAATAAAAATGAGTCCATATACTGGACAAGGAAGTTTGGAGTCCATATACTGGACAAGGAAAAGAGTCAGATCAAGAGTTTCAAGATTCACTTCTTCTGGTTTTGAGACATATCTACATGACAGTATCTCTGTTGTATTTTGAGTTTGGTCTGCATTCCTTGGTGATGGTGGTGGTGGTGTTGGTGGTGGTGGTGGTGGTGGTGTGTGTGTGTCTGTGTGTCTGTGTCTGTATGTGTCTGTGTGTCCGTGTGTATGTGTCTGTGTGTCTCACTCTTAAGTTTGGTAGTCCGCCAGTAATGAATAATGGCTCTGTTCTTAGCTGTTTGCTCTCTGAGGCAAGGAGAGAGCTAAGGCTGCTTGCAGAAGAGATGTCTTCTATGATCTACTTGGAAACTAGGCAGCTCAGAGGATTGACTTTGTCCGGCCTTAAGTCAGTCCCTGGGTTGTCATAGAAGATTAGAGGGCATGAAGAGGACAGTTGGAACTGCCGCATTTACTTTAGCGGATGTGGTGGCCCAAGACTGCTGTGGGGGTCAGATTTTTGCCCTTTAGCAGATCGAGATGTAGCTGTTTGGGGCTGAGATCGTTCTGTGGTTCTCTTTGGTTTCAAGGACACAGAGAGCTGATCAGGACTTTGGGAGCCAACATCTGCCTGACTGGTGACGTCAGCAGCCCCGTGTAATCCTCTTGTGCTGAAGGCAGATGCCTTATTTGTTTGGCTGGAGAGAGCCATTAATCCCTAATTCTGGATCAGCAAGCGAGGGGGAAAGACCGGACTGCTCCAATCGACCCCTCCCCCACCCCCACCTCCCACCCCTAAAGCACCTATTACCCAGGAAGGCTTTCATCCTTCTCTTTTCTGCGAGACATGCCAAGCTGTTGTGGAATACGCTTTCCTTCTCTTGCAGGTTTGAGTAGGGTTTGGGTTTTCTTTCAGTATTGGTGTTTCCCGCTTTCCAGCGATCGATCTCTTCGATTTTCTTGCTAGGATGCGCAGTTCCTGCAGTTTACATGGTCCTAGTGAGAAAGGGGTGGCGTGGGTAAGGCTGAGAGTTGGTGGGGGCGGGGGTCAAGCTGGGGAAGGGGATACTGTTGGAGATGGAGAGAGTGAGCATTGGAGGGGGGAGTATCACAGCTTCTGGGTTCGCGTTTGCAGTAGAGCTTCAAAGGTCCAAGACTAGAAAATCATTTGTTTGGCTGTAGCTGTGTCATCGATCGCCCACACCCCAGAGTTTCTGCAGCCCAGCTTGGTGCTCATCTTCACCACGCCAGTCCATCTTCCCCCCCACCCCCCCACCCCACCCCCCGCCTTAAAAGAACTCTAGACTCTGAGGTCCTTGTATCGAACCCGGCTTCTGTTCCCTTCCTGAGCCACTTGGGAAGAGAATTGGTCGCTCGTGGCAAGTCTCCTTCCTCTCTCCCAACAATGTTTGCCTCCGGATCTCTTTGGCTCTTTACCTCCGCGGAGGTAACGCGGCCGAGTGGAGTTACCTTCTCTCCACACCATTTCTCCTACTACTCCCCCACGGTCTCCTTTCCCCTTCCTTCCCAATTTCGCGCCCCCCACCTCCCCACCCCACCCCCCAGCCTGTCTTCCACCTCCCTTTCTAATTCTGCTGCTTTTGTTTCTGTTTTCTAGGAGCATGCTAAGGGGAATCTAGGATGCTCAGACCAGGAGTGGTTGTAAACCTCATTCCGTCCCCAATCACATACTCAATAAACGATACTGCTGCTGCTGACACCGTTGCTGCTGGTGTTACTACTACTACTACCACTACAGGGTGGGCAAAACCTCTGGACACCGAAAACCTGGAGACAATCATTTCCTCTGATCCTGGATAGAGCCGCAGTGGACAAAATGAAAATAGCCGCGCATCTTCCTGCACCCGCCTGAAGCGCAACTCCAGCTCCGCCTGTAGAGGTCAACTCACTCACACACACCCTCCCTCCATCCCAGAGCTCCTTCCTTTTGATTGTTGCCGCAGTTAGAGAAGGTGCGTGTCCTGTAAGGCTGCCCTTCTTTGCACCAGCCATAGACCTCCGAGGTGTCTCCAGGACTTGAGGTCTATTTATGCGGGGAGTATAGAGCCTTTACTATCCTCAACATCTCTTTCTTTCTCTTCAACATAACCGTAGCCAGGCCAGATGGGCTATCCATATTCTCTGGGGCATAGGCAGGTGCAATTAAGTTAATTTTTTCGCATTACAAAGAAAGATGACCCAACTCGCTTTTTTATTTTCACATCTCTCGAAAGTGTTCAACCCATCCCCAAAATCTTACTAACCCTGAGGACATGGCTGCATGTATATATATGTTGGGGTTTTTTTTTTCCTTTAATCACTTTCTCCCCCTTCCTAGATGCCATATACTTTTCCCCCTGGGAGCAGCAAACAAGGTTGTCAGAAGTATTTTGCAAGAGAAATGGCAGTCATCTAAAGACAGCCATTCCTGAAAAGCAACATACAATTGATCTAGTGCGGACAGATTCATTTAATTACTAATTTGTAGGATAACAAGATTTAGAAATTAGAGTAGCAACTGAGGGCCGAGTCCCATTGAAGTAGTCATCTGAAAACTAGACATAGACAAGTAAGTTAACATTCCTAGATTTAATATATGTGTATTACTTGCATAAAGAGATACATCTGTAGACAAATACTTATACATATATACAGTCTACATTTTCCCTTAATAGACTAATTAGCAGTGAAACTAACAGATGTGGTAACTAACAGAGGCGAGCTCTGACATGAGCAGCGTCGGTGATTTACACTCTCTTGGGAGCTGTGGGGAATCCAGAACCAGGGTATCCACTACTTTGAGGGGAGGGAAAGATGAGAACGAGAGGCAAACTCAGTGTGTCATTTCCTTTCCGGACAAAGATCAGAGACTCTGTCTCTCCGTGTTCACAGCGGACCTTGATTTAATGTCATACAATTAAGGCACGCGGTGAATGCCAAGAGCGGAGCCTGAAAAACTGCATTTTGAAGGACATCAGCACATCTTAGAGGCAGAGAGGAAAAATTCAACACGAACGGTGGACTCGATCGCTTTGTGGGGAAGATACACAATCAAATCTTGAAACCCAGGTAGAGATCATGAGATCTTTGACATTTGTATACCTGAAAATCTTTCTTGGAGCTATTAGGAAGAGGAACTTTCCCTGACAGCTGATAGGAGGGCAATAGATGCAGGATATGAGAATGTCCAGTCAACTATTAGCTATTAGGAAGGAAATTTTCCCCAATAGCATAGGGAATGTTTCCGTTCCATGATCCAAGAGTGGGTAAGTAGGGGAAAAAAAAAAACAAATAAATAAACTAATAAGAACCCATATAATAGGTGCAATCTGTAGAAGGCGAAGTACTTACCACATTCCCCTACTCCTTTAAAATGGATTGATGCAAGGGGCTCACTGAAATCGACCATAGGGCGAAACTTTTGCTGGTTGGTTTTCTTTGTAAAAGTGACCTTACCTAACCTAAAATCAAGAGGACCCTCCTCCTTTTTGCAGTCAAACCTCAGGCGCCAGACCGCTAAATTCAATGGAGTGGGACAAACGGGTGGAAAATTGTAGGTCAGAAAGCTTAGAAGGACTCGGAAAATTAATTTATTTGGAAGACAGTGAGGTGGATTGTGAGAAGGTAGCAGTTCCGCACCAGGGCACTGGAGCCAAAGGAAAATCCAGGGCTGAGAATGGGAGACTTGATAGATGTCTTTGTTCAGTCTGGGCCTGTAGCGAACAAAGGAAAGGAGCAGAGATGATCTGCAAAGGTGACAGCAGTTTTCCCCTCCCCCCATCCTCCCCCAGAGCTGTCCGTGGTCCTGACCACAGCCCCTTTCTCTTTTGCTAGCAATTAAAAGAACAATCAGGCAGACCCTTTCTCTGGAGCAGGAGTTCGCCCCAGGACATAACATTAAATTAGATTATTCAGGAAATAAAGATAAAAAAGAGAGGAAGTCTGCAACCCCCTCCTAACTCCCTCCCCATACACACACATTAGGGTTACCCAAACTGCCACGAAATCCATTATTTGTAAATATTTCCATGAAAACAATGTGTTACCTTGGTAGTTCCTCAGTGTTACATAATTTTGTCCTCTACCAATCCGTCTATATACGGATACGTGTATACATATATTTTAACCTATATATGTACATACACGAATTTGCAGATGACATGCATTTATATATACACCCGTGTACATACATACTATGTATATGAATGCGTGTGTACACATGTTTATATGAATGCGTGTGTACACATGTTTGTATGAATGTGTGTATAGTGTATATACACACACAATGCCCTGTTGCAGAACTCCTACCTTCAGCTCGATTCACTATATGTGAAAATTGTCCCCCCCTCCAAAAAAAAGAAGGAATCGAGAAAGTGGAAGAGAGGAATATTTGCATATATATGTATACATAGATTCTTTTTTTATATACATGTTATTTATTCTCGTGTTAAAGGTAGAAAACCAATTCCTCAAGCCCAGACCAATAGTGTTCATAAAGTCAAGAAAAATAATTCACGTATTTATAATACAAATCTTCTTAAATGTCCACACTCTTCCCATCTTCCAGTATTCCCCACAACCCTCACACAGATTTCATCTACTTTATGAGCATAAGGGACGATAATATTTTAGAGGGAGGTAGGAGAGGATGCACCAAGAACCAGTCTCAGCACGCAGGCGCACCACACATTCACATGCAGAAGAAATACTGCAGAAAGGTATTTCTAGAAAACCCCATGACTTTCTGACTGCAACGCATATGAAAGGGAGCGGCCTTTTCCAAATCTTGGTTGCTAGCATCGCTGCAGTGCGGTATGTTTGAAAATCCGACATCATCATGACAGGGCTTCTGTGGATTGCATCAATACCCTGGAAAGAGTTTAGGAGAGTAGGAGCCTTGTAATATATAGGGACCAAGAAATGTTTTCTAATATGCCCCGGAGATTAAAATAAAAGCAGGGATCCAGGGTGACTATGGGTAGTGTTTAAACATCTTTTTTAGATCTTTCAGGGAAACTCGATATTCCTGAACTTATATACTCAATTTATATTTCCAAAAAGTTCCCTCTGTCCTCCCCCCACGCTCAAGAATGGACACAATTAAACAATGAAACGGTAAAGGAAATATCTATTTTGACTTACCCTAATGTCATTGCATACGTTTTAAAGGCATGCAAATATATGTATTGTTAAGAGACAAATAAAGTAATAGTCTACAAATGCCTATGTCAGTAGCACTGTGTAAGGGTAGATATAAATTCTAAGTATCCATGAACTGAATACAAAGAGAACATTCCTATCCCGTTGTGCATTCTAGCTGCCCTCCAATCTTGTCTCATATCTTTCTGTTTAACAAAGGGATTCTTGCGTTTTTCTCAAAGCAGATTTTCTTTTACTAGTCTACTTCACACTTTTTAAAGACAGGTTGTTAAGAGTCTTGCGTACTCATGATGGTACTTACTTTTTAATTTGTTTTAAATCATTTTTTTCAGGAAAACCAAGGGTAGGGAAAGGAGATGACCAGGAAAAGATCATCAGAAACTAACCAAAGGAAAGACTGATTCTGTGCTGCATTCGGTGCATAGGATAATCTTTGCTTTAATCAACAGAATAGAGTCGATAGATTTGCTTCAAGATTTCCTCTGCACTACTGGGCACCCACATTTGTAACTTGGTTAAATCAAATTAATTGTCACTTCCGATAGGAATAATTATAAGGCAACCCCTTATATTCCTCCGCAGTGTTCTTCCGGTGGCTTTAACAGAGATATATGTCACCCATTCTTTATTCTCAAACCAGATAAGAATTCTAAAACGAAACCTACATTGTGCAATAATACATGTTACATAATACATAGAAGGCCAATCTTTCTGGTTTTATTCATACCTTTATAGCCACCTGAGTAAGCTACTCAGAAAACATTAATCGTTAAAATAACAATGATGACCTCAACCTTATTTCCTAAATAGAAAAGTAAATTGTGGTGTAGGATTGAGATAGGTAATAATTTTTACTACCTAAAAGGGAAGTCCTTTATCTGATTACAGGATGAAAGGCTGCGTAGTTATTGCTCTGAAGTGTTTCAATTTTAAAACTAAATTTCTCTTTCTTATCCAAGAGTGGGTAAGTAGGGAATGTCCAGCGTGGTTTCCCCTCTCTCCTCCCCCCCGCCCCCGCACACTACCGACATTTATATCTTCACCAGTCTTGCAAAAACAAAAAACAAAACAATCAAAGCTCCAATGGGAGAACTTCGTTGAGGTTTGCCTTGGAAGTTCTTCTGCAATAACCACTCTCGTTTAAAGCTTCTCCGAACAACTTGGGGACAAGTTAAGGAGCTGAGCTACTCCGTCTCGTCCCCTCGTCCCCCAGATGAAATCATTACTGCACTACCCGGGAATTGCAAATAGCGCATGGTTTTGCTACAAGCCAATAACTGCCAGGGTAGGAGACCCGCACCTTGGGCTATGAGACGCCCGGAGTCTCCGGTGTCATAGCGCCCTCTGCTGCCCTCATAGAGGTTGGACGCCGCCTGTAAAGGCAAGAGACCCTGAGGAATCTGGATACAATAAACATTAAAATAATGGAATGAGCAAACATTAAACTTTTTTTAAAATCTCACTTTCATAAGTTAATAATCCATTATATGTTGTTTAAAAGAAGTTAATCAAAGGAATAACCAACCTAAAATGATTTTTTTCGGGGGGAGGGGAAGGAATACGGCTCTGATGATTTTTTTTTTTTTTCCTGCCGTGGTGTGGGGTGGTGGTGACACGTCATTGGTCCATGAATGGAAGTTTTCAGTCTTTCCCTGGGGCTGCGGTGAAGTCCAACTTCTATCTCCCCTTCCCCTTCTAGTCCTTCCCCGGGGCTTGCACGGAGCCAGGGAATGAGCAGGCGGGGGGGAACTGGACGTGTTTCAAACGAGTTTCAGGTGAGTACAGCGAGAAGATTTCGCTGGAAGTTTCGCCAGATCTTTTGGAAAGAACCGGGAGGCAGGGAGCCCGGGCGGAGAGTCAATACGATAATCGGGTTTGAGTCCTTCTAAAACCCAGTGAGCTTGTGCCCTTGATGCTGAAAAGTATTCTAACAAAGATGCCAAAACTCAGGTAAGTGTGCGAGACAGAGATATTTTTCTACAGAGACTTTTTGTTCTAAAGAAGGAAGAGGTCCGAAATGGTGTTTAAAAAAAAAAAACCGTGGAGAAAAATCAAGGATGGACTGTGATGATATAGGAAAATTATTTTAGTATTCACTGATTTAAACCCCGTGCATTCTTTTCACCTGTGGAGGCAGTAAAATTTAGTTACGCTAATAAAACACAGATGGACAAGGGCCTTCTTTTGAAAGTGACGAATGAGACCCATCAGAAGTATTGATTAAATACATAACAACAATCATAGGCATTAAGAATAAATTCCAACTTTCTAGACTTTCATTTGTGTATGGTTAAATGCTCTATCTAAATGGGAATATATGTACATAGTACCTTAATGTTATATAACTCAATTTTAGTAGTACTCTAAACACATCATCTCTGCAATAAACAACTGCATCTTGGTAAATATATCATTGCTGATGTAATGAAGTGCATTAAATATATAATTTAATTTATATATAATTTATATATATAATATATATTTAAAAGTATATAATTTAATTTAAGTATATAATTTAAAAGTCATTAGTTTACATAAATCTTGTAAAAATAAAGCTCTGCTTATTAGATTGTGTCAGCATGAAATATTATCTAATGATATTTTTAATGATAGTTTTAACTAAAAATCCTTACAAGAAAATTAAATCTAAAGATTAAAAAAAACCCCAACAACCTGATTCCCCAGTTATTTTAAGTGCACAAATATGAACATGAAACATAGGTGTGTGTTCATATACATCATGGTTTTCAAGACTTCTGGTAATAAAAAAATGTGGGATTTGATTAGACACATGAAACTACTTTTAAAAGTGAAAAGAGTAATAATAAAACTGAAGATAAAATTAGAAAATAAATGTTCCCCAAACATATAATAGTCTTTATCTTCAAATGTGTAATAGAATTAATGAAAAAAATCATCCAAATTTCGTTTCTCTTTACCTTTTTCCATAAAGAATATGTACATTTACTTTTCTTTCTGTTAACTTAATTTTTTTTTTTCTGGAGAGAATCCATAATTAACCAAACAAGAAATAAAGATATCCACAGAGACTTGGACTTCTTAAACCTATAGTCATAGTACTTTAAAAGAAATCAAACAAGAAACATTACACACACACACACACACACACACACACACACACACACACACACACACACACACACACACCCTACAAATAATGACTATCATGTTATATAGACAACCGTGGCTTTTGCCCTGTCTAGTCACTTTCTCAATTCATGAGAAGTAAAATATTAAATCTAGAAAATCAATTCAATGAACTGTATGAATTTCAAAAAAAATAAAAGTTCTGTACAGTTCAATACCCGCTCTTGCACACTGTACCTTCCTGCCTCAGGCACTTGCTTTCTGAGTGACCTTGGGCAAGTTGCTTAATCTTCTTTATTCACAAAATAGAGATAATAATGGCACCTTCCTCACAATGTTGGTATTTGATAACACATGTAAAACATTTTATGAGCCTTAAAGTGCTACATAAATGATACATAATAATGATGATATAAATGATACGTAAATAATAAATAATTACTATTCCAAGAAAAAGAGTAGGACCTTTGCCGGTTTTTAATGGTTAGGTGTATCTAATGTTGATAATAGCCCTGCAAGTGACCGAAGAAAAGCATAATATACTGGAAGTCATCTAACTTTCTCTGACCGTCTAGGAACCTGTAATATGTTCACTTCTTATTTCTCTTCAAAGGCCTTGGGGTCTTGGGGAAAATGCATTGGATTTGGAATAAAATCCCAAAGTTCAGATTTCTTGTTATGCTACTTACTACTTGTGTGACCTTGGACAATCATTTATTCTGTAAAAATTTATTTTATAAACAAACATTATATTTGTAAAAATGAGGCTTCATTAGACTGTTGGTAACTTCTCGGCTCTAAATCTATAATCCTATGGACATGTTTATGGGAGTGAAAATAAAAATAAATGGATGAACAGATAATTTGCTTTTGAAGAATTATCCACAATGTATGTATTTGCCTTTATTTCTTCTCTTACCTAAAGTTAAGTAGTAAAGAACTGTTATATTTATCATATGATCATAGATTCAGAGCTGGAAAGTATTATCCAATATAACCCCTTCATTTTTTGGATGAGGAAATTGAGACAGAGAGATTAAATGATTGTCAGTGTTACTTAACTAGTTTGTGAGGCAGTATTTGATTACATGTAGCCAATATGCTATGCTGCCAATTCCTGGAAAAAGTTTGATGCAATAACATTACTGTAGGTGAATAGGAATCCAAGTCCCATGAACAAAGTCTAAATAATTTATGACTATAAAAAATACAAACCAGTAGTAAAGTATTGGAATCCCCATACTTGTTATCCTACTGTTTCTGCAACATATATTGTGTGTTGATAGGTCCCTATAATTTTTCTGAAATGTGGCTGAACAGAATAAGTTAAGAATATAATTCCTGAAAATAGAAATAAAATGGAATTTGAGGTGGGAGTGAGATTTGATCAATTTAGTAGACCATTAGCAATATTGACAAATCATGTGAGTAGCGAATCTCTACAGAAAATAAAATAAGACATATGGAAAGGAAAATATCTCTCATTTTCAAAGCTGTAACTACTGAAGAATGACCCAAGGAGAGACTGAGCATAGAAAAGGCTTGGCTTTTGAATGTATAGGAGAGATTTTAGTATAAACAAAAGAAGTTGATATAAATTTTTGGGCTGATTAACAATGAAAGGTTTTGAAACTAATATTTTGCACTGCCCCCCAATTAATATACTGTGCTACTTCATGCAATATTAACTGTTCAACCAAACAAAAAAACTTTTATTAAGCTATTATTAGGCTAACTTTATACAAAAAAAATTAATTACTACTCTATCCATATATGGGTTACAGATAACATACAGTAGCTGAATAAAATGTCCATCTTTAAAAATCAAGCAGAGCTATTGGAGAAAGATGCTTTTGCCTTGATTTCAAATAGCAAGACACAGCTGTGAGGCTTCTGGATAAGTAAGATATGATTAGATAACACCACTGACAGAAACACAACTAGAGCTTAGTGGTCCCAAATTACCTTTTCCTCCTCTTAATAGTTTAAAGACAGTTCAACTGGAGCATGCCTCAGGCTAGATCAATGTATGTCAAACAAAAATAACAAAGTCTTTTGAAAGGAATGAAAAAGTTAGCAAAGAAGCGTTGCTTAGAGCATGTTGGGCAGGTTGGTGGCACAGTGGATAGAGTACCAGGCCTGGAGTCAGGAAGGCTAATCTTCCTGAGTTCAAATCTGGACTCGGACAGAGGCTATGTGACCCTGGGCAAGTCACTTTACTCTGTTTACCTCTGTTTTCTTGTCTATTAAATGACCTGGAGAAGGAAATGGCAAACCACTTGAGTATCTTTGTCAAGAAAACGCCAAATGGTGTCACAGAGTCAGACATGACTGAAATGACTGAACAATAAAAAAATTACAGTGGGGAGAGGGAGCATAGGGGGATGTTATTTCCATCTGAAGACAGATTGGATAGGGTTATAACACAAAGAAATAAATGACTTACCATTATTTTCATAATTTCAGCTTTAAAAAATGTCAAATTTTGTTCAACCCCATTACAGCCTTCCAATTTAAAGATAAGTTTAAAGATAAGTCCATGATTTCATGTGTTGGCGCCACTTCCACTGATACAGATCACATCCCCTCTATGACTTCTTATCAGATATGATTCTGGTATCAGTGAGCTTCAAAGCAGCAGTACCTTATATAGGAGAAAAATGTTGTTGTTTTTAATATCTACCTCAAGAGTAACAAAGTACAACTCAGACTATATATCTTTCTTTTTCATCTATGAGAGGCATAGTATAATGGAGAGGATTAGCATTTTGGATTTGGAGTCAGGAAAACTTGGAATCATATTTTGCTTCTAGCATTTACCAGCTGTGTGGCCATGAACAAGTCATTTTTTCTCTCTGAAATTCTTTTTCCTCATCTATAAAATGGGTGTAATAATCTCTGTTCATAGTGACTTCCTCATAGGGTTGTTTTGAGGCTCAAATGGGACTATATATCTATATCTATCTATATAGCACTTTTTGCAACTTTGAAAGTAAAATATAACAGCCAAATATTATTATTATTATTATTCAGTATATGTGACCAGCCTATCACCTTTTTAATTCTTTAGGACTGAGTTATAAAAGACCGTTTGAAAAATAAATATGTACCCACAAAGTATTTTTAGAAGCCCTAGAGGAGAGCATCCTGTACATTGATTACAGTGTCTGGAAAATCTATAGGAGAAGATAGGGTTACATAGGGTGACAAAAGGATGAATGGGTTGTGACCTTCAGTACACACACATTGATGAGATTACAGACACATTGAAGTATATGGTAGAATCTGTAAGTACTTAAAACACAAAAAGTTACAAAATCTTTCCATATCCTCTATTCTTTTGGAAAATTTGTATCATAAGTTGGCATATCATAAGTTACTTTTTCACTTAGAGGGAACTGACAATGAATTGTATGAACTCAAATCTTACAACAACTTTTAGCTACATTTTAGGTTATTTCCTCTTTGGTACATTGTCACACAGAACTCTCTTCAAAAGGACCATAAAATAATTATAAGGAATTCTGACAAAATTTCCCTATATTCCTGGGAGATTCAAAGCAGTCAAACCTAATAATTTTTTTTTCCTTTGGGAATTTTTATTTCATAACTGAGAAAATAGATACAGGGAGATACTGGTGTAATTGAATAAGGAAATGAAAGTTTCTGGTACCAGCAATTAGGTTAATTTGTTTTTTAGTGATCCAAGAGAACCAACCAATTGTAATTTCTCATATTGAGATACATATTTTAATTTTATTAAATTCACAGTTCCTGTGATCAATTTGTTGGAAATAATTCTACAGAGAAGTGTGGAATATCATGAAGAGTACTATTCTCCTACCTCACTGCAACATAACACTTTTGAATATTTACCATAATAATAGCTATGAAATTCATATAAGCACTCGTAGGATGTGTGTATGTATATATATATATATATGTATATATAATTCATATAATATACATACACATATATACATACATATATATGAAAAATTTTAAAGTGCAGGATGTCTATTTACATTTTTTAAAATTCATTTTTAAAAAACAAATTCTTCCTATGGATTTGTCACAAGCACCATTTCCAACCAAACCATATTTTCTAAAGGGCAATGTCATTCTCATGTTTTCTGATGTGAATTCAATGGTAATATCATCAAATAAAAAGGTGATGCCTTCTTTCCTGTTCTTATTGACCAAAGACACCAATGTACCACACTAGAGTCTATGATAGCCCAGGAATCATATAGCAAATAACACTCAAGTAACTGGAAGTAAATTTTATATTTCAGTTGCCCCACAGAGAGAAATGTGCTGCCCTAGAACCGCTTTTCATATGTCTCTAGGCATTCTACTTACCATTCAATGGAGGAGTAAAGGTTAGAAATCTGAGGGTGGCTCCAAATATAATAAGTTCCTTTTAGGAAGTGTTACATGAGTAATGCTGATGGCTATGGTGGTAGTTTTGTTGCAAGGCATATATTTAGGCAGAAAACCTTAAGAATAAGGCTATAGTCTGATTTTAAAATTAATTATAACATGAGATTTGTTGAAATTGTATCTGTCCTTTAGTATGTTATTAGATGTAATTATGAAGCATTGCATAAGTACTATATAATCTAATGCATAATAAAATACTTATAAATAGAATATTGGCAAAATGAGTTTCTAGCTTTGGGGAAAAGACTCAACCTTTGTAAAGATAGTTGGTACACAGTTATGTCTCTCTCAGACAATGGTAGGATGGCAAAAAAAGCCAACTTCCTGAATTTGTAAAAGACATCACAATATTGAACCTGACAAAGTATGGTAACCAATATGCTATTGTGGATGCTGTGGAAGACTCTTGAGAGTCAGTTGGTGATATGACAGATGTCATTTTTTTAAAAAAGAAAAACAATCTCCCAAAAAGGAACATTTAATTTTTCTTCTGTAGGCTTGCTTGATGTTTACTTGCCTCTGATAAGATCATAGAATCAAATAAATGTAAGGAATATCAGAGGTCATTTCATGTAGCTCCAGCCCCATCCAAATCATTACTCCCATCTACAAAATCCAAAATCCACTTGAACTTTTCAGTGAAAGCCGTTATTTGAGTACTTCCTTGGAGAGAGCCTGCACCATTTTTAGAAAGTTCTTACTGTTAAGAAATTTCCCTTATATTGAACTGAAATCTTTCTCCTTGTAATTTCTACTCATTAGTTCCAGTTTTTATTTGGGGGCTAAGGAGAACAAGTATCATCCTTCCCTCCCATGACAACCCTTCAAATATTTGAAGACAGTTATCACATCCTCCTTGTCTTCTTTTCTGTAGTTCCTTCAATTGATCCTTTTTATTATACAGTTTTTATTTCCATAACCTCCATCTGCACCCTTTCTTTTCAAGTACTATAGATTATGAATATCACTTGTCAAATGCAATAACTTAAACTAGAAATATTACTCCATGTGGGTTCTGACTAGCATGGGGAACCATGGGACTAATCCCCCTCTTATTCTTATATTCTTATAATTTTGCATTTGCACTTTATACTAGATTTCTTTCTTCTTCTCCTCCTCCTCTGCTTCCTCCTTCTCCTCTTCCTCCTTCTCTTCTTCTTCCTCCTTTCTCTTCCTCCTATTTTGCATTGATGTCTACAACTAAATTATAAGTCCTTTAAAACTTCCACATTTTTTCAGCATGAATTTCTTTCTAGTGATATCTCCTTCCCTACCCCACATCCTGCACAATTATAGTTGGCAGTTGTTTTTTTAACCCAAGTGTAGAACTTTACATGGAGTTCCGTTAAACCTAACTTTGTTAGCTTCTACCCACTGGTGCAGTTATTAATGTCCTTTTTGGATTTCAATTACATTCTCCACGGTATTATTTATACTTTCCAGTTTCATGCCAACCACCAACTCCTGTTATGCTCCTTGAAAAGAATGCTAATTATGTCTACATTTAAGTAATTAAAAATAATGAAAAGAGAAGGGTAAAAGACAAAACCGTGCAACATACCACTAAAACTTCCATCAAGGTTGTCATTAAGCTACTGATAGCCAGGTTTTGACTCTGGACAACTAACCATTTCTAAAACCACACAACTGTACTACCATCTAGGTTAATATCTAATTTTTTTAGTCCCTAAGGATAGTGTGATACTTTGCTAAATGCTTTCCAGAAATATTATGCCCGTGGAATTCTCATGATCTATAATAAAAAGTCTAACAGTGCTTTTGGAAATAAAAGACATGAGGTTAACATGAAATAATTTGTAATTAATGGACCTATCTATGTTCCCTTTTTACTCTTTGAAGGATTTATTTAATGTTTCTTTAGTTACTCATTCTAGAATTTTATCAAGGTTTGATATGTCCACCCTCTTGCCTTTTAAAAATTCAACAATGTAGACCCAAGTCTAGTCCAGTAGTGCCTTTTGTTTCCATGATTCTGCAAATATAATAACAGCTAGAAAATATTATCCACAAATATATTCAGTGATACAGTATATTTTGTCTGGGTCACATATTTATCAAGTGCCTGCTATATGATAGGTACTACACTAAATGCTGTAGATACAAACACAAAACTGTAATAAGCTGTTCTCTCAAGAAGCTTATATTGTACATTCAATGAAGTTAGTTATGTATTTCTTTTTACCAGACTCTTTCAACCATTTTCCTATTAGTCACATTTTTCTATCCTCAAGTTAAAGATAATTCTCCTACACAGGAAACAGAAACAGAGAAAGAGTTCTTTCTTCTCTCTAATATACATTACCATCTTCCCATCCACACCAAGAAGGGATGATATCTTTTCCTTAATCTTTATAGTCCCAAACTCTTTCTTGAGCTCCCTTTTTCTTTTTTGTTTTTCTCATCAGTTCCCATGGGTTCATTTATTTCCATGTAGTTGACTCTAAGATCTATGTATCTAACTCCAGTCTCACTTCTGAGCTCTAGAACCACATCACCAAGTATCTATTGGACATATCAAAATGAATATCCCATAGAAAATTCAAACTCAACATATATAAAATAAGACTTGTTATCTACCCCCCTCCCCTAAAAACTTCACCCATTCTTCATATGCCTGGTTGCTGTTGTATATATCACTATCCTTTCTTGCATCCAGATTTACAGCTTCAGAGTCATTCTTGATTCCATATTATGCCATATAGCCAGTCTTGCCAAATTGTGTCTACCTCTACAATATATTTGTCCAACATTTGCCATTCATTCAGATGGCAAAACTGAGTTCCAGGCACTCATCACCTTTAAACTGGACCATATAATAGCCTCCTAATTAGTCTCCCTGCCTTAAGTCTCTCTTCTTGCCACTCTACCTTTCATATAGCTGCCAAGTGATATTCCTAAAGCAGGGGTCAGGCTGTGTCAGTTGCTGGCCGATTGCCCCTTATTATCTCTAGAATCCAATACAAACTCCTCCATTTGGATGAGACCTCCTTTTCCAGGTTTTTACCATTACTTGCCTTCATGCTATCTTAGTACACACTATTTGCCTTCAACTATCTAGTCAATCTAGTATTCTTTCTGTTCCTTACAGACATGTAAAATACTATCATCCATCTCCATAGTTTCACAGAAATTACTCTCCATATCTGGAATGTACTCACCTCTGCCACTTTGAATCCCAAGTTTTATTCAAAGTTCAGCTTCAGTGCTTGTGACACGAGACCTTCCCTCATTCCTCATCAGCTACTAATGCCTATTGCCTCCAAATTACCTTGCATTTACTTTGTATATATTTTATATATGCTTCTATGGGGCCTCTATTCTCCTCTGATAGAGCTAAGCACTTTAAGGGTAGGGACACATTCTTTTTTATTTTTACATTCCCAGCACTAGCCTCAGACTAGTCCACTGCCTTTAGCCATTTAATACATATTTTATTCTTACTGGATCTTTCTACACTTTCATGTTGCATACTTCCCTTGCATTACTTCCCTTACTTATGATTTAATCTCTGTTGCACCACTTTTAGAAATTTGAGTTCAGTGACAAAACTTCTTGTATATACACATCAATATTCTTAGCTTTTTTTTTTTCCTTTTCTCTTCATCATGCTCAATCCTTGCTGTCACAGGAATATTAATCTTGGGGGCCATTTCTATTTTAATGTAACAGAATTTGATACTTACTCTATTTATGAACTCTATTTAAAGTGCAGAGTACTTAAAGTACTATACCTAGAGTTCCCCTTTCTTATCTAATGAACTCTAAGACGGCAGGGGCACAGCCTCCCAAGGTCTCTGTCATTTTCATTTCACTAATCAGTTCCTTCTTATTAATCAGAATCAGTTCCAGAATAATAGTTCCCTTCTTCATTCATCCCTTCAGAAAAGATGAAATAATCAGTGTCAAGTCAAGAATGTATCAGTTTCTGTGCTTTTATGTGTGGGTTGGAGGTGGGGAGGGGAAGAGAGACTAAGACACAGAGGGAGACAGGAACAGAGAAAAAGACAGTGAAACATAGAGAGAAAGAGAGAGACACAGAGAGAGAATGAGAGGGGGAGAAAAAGGGGGGGGGGTGTAAATCTATAGAGGTAAATCTCTTACCTTGTCCAAATGGATGAAATTTCCCAACAGAACGATATGCTGTGTTTGCCAGCTTTGTGTTCCCTGTCCAGAATTATTCATTTATTCTGAACAGCTTGTGGCCTGGATGTCTGTTATATATTTACACTGTAAGATCACCTTTGTTTCTGTGGCTGTTGTTTTTTTTTTACTTTCTTTCATTGATTCTTACCCAAATGTAATTCATCATGTTTCTCTCCTCATGTTCATGGATTTCCACACAAATATACAACATGATATGTTTATACCACTGTCATTCCTTCTATTTAATGTTTTTTTTGGACAACGCATTCTGTATTTCAGTCATGTCTTGCCAAGTCTCTGTGATATCCCTAAGGTCACATTTATCTCCACAGGATTAGATCTGCAGTTTGCTTTATTACCCATATACTGGGTACTGCTCTATAGATGTCAAATTCCACAAGCATTGTTTTTACGCCTTTTCCCTGTCATTGTTTCCTGTGAATTACATGCTCTTTTCCTCCTGAGACGTGTCTGCTGTTGCTGCCCCTATTTTATTTAGTATTTGCATTTGAGCACTTTCCCCTCCTCTCTCCTTCCTTTTTCAGGTTTCTTTAATCAGATTAGCCATTCTCTTGGTAAACGTATTTTTCTGACTTCTCACCCTCTCTGTCATCCCACATTTGCTCTCAGGTTGCCAAATCTATACATTTCCACAACGGCTCACATATCTGTCCCTTTTCACTGCTCACACAGCTACCACCTTTTTTCAGGGTATCATCACCTATCACCTGGATTACAGTATTATTATAGTCTCTTAATTGGTCACCGTGCCTCAATCATCTCTCTTTTCCGGTCCATTCTTCACACAGCTGTTGAACTTATTTTCCTGATGTATAAATCATGTCAGTATTCTATTCAATAAATTTCAACAACTCTTTACTACCTCCAAGATCAAATATAAATCTTTGTGTATTTAAAGCCCTTCATAAGCTGACTGCAGATCACCTCTTCAGCCTTCATGCCCTCTATGCACACACTGTGGTCCACCCAAACTGGCCTTGTTTCTTCTCATAGATGCCACTTTATCTTCTGCCTCAGCATTGTAATTACCTCCAGTGCTCCCACTTGTAAAGCAAAGCATTAGCAGCTTTTCAGAAGAATGATACTGTGAACAGCTTTTAAGGTTCTGATTACACAGTGTAGTGAACACTCTATTTATTCCATAACAAATCAAAGCAAAACATTCACAGAAATCAAGGTACAGCATTCACAATATTACAACTTAATCACGGATAATCAAAATACATCATTCCCAACAACTTATCACAGAAAATGACCACATAGTTTCCACTACAGTTGTCACAGAGTTTTGAACAAAGAACAATCATTTAGTAACTCAAGCATTCACAAAATCCTTGATTCAATCACAAAGTACAATAGTCAAAGTTTTCCACTCACGGGGAATACTAGGTTACAAATCAATTACTTATTCAGTCATCAATCACTAAGTCCAATTATTTAGTTTGTCAATCATTCTTCATTAATTCACTATTCAATCATCAGAAAATACACAGACCCCCCCACTCCTAGGTCACTAGTAAATTATAATCTTCTTAGTCAGTACACAGTATCCAAGTAAAATCTTCTTTCAGCTTAAGTTGGAATGGTTTCTCAGATTCCCTGGATCTCCTTCCATGGTTTCAGATCCTACCTGGATTCACCAAACTATCACCTGGGTTCAAAGACAGACAGTTCCCAGGTCCTTGTCAAGTTCTCCAGGCAGTTCCCCTTCCATGTTGAAGTTCACAGTGTCTAGTGCATCTCAAACCCCTCACAGTCTCTGGTCCTGGGAAGTCAAGGCCCAACAAAGCCACAAACAGACAAAATCTCAGAATCACAGTCATACTTCCTTAGTCTCTTGGCAGCTCCGGCTAGTCCTTGGACCCAGAAGAAGTCTCAGCTGGCTTGAAGAATCAAAATCACTCCATCCAGGTTTTCAAAATCAAACCCATTCTCTTCAGCCTGGGGGTGAGTCTTTCCCCTTCAGCCTCCTCAGCTCCTCTTCAGCCTCCACGGACCCTGCTCCAAGAAGATCTCCCTCAGTTCTCAATTCTCAATTCTTTCCAGCAGGTGCTCTGCCTCCAGATGCTGGTCCCAAGAAATTCTGACTGTCCTTCCCTGGGGCTTTCCCTTATATACACACAGCATCAGCTGCTTCCTGTTTCAGCCAACCTCTTCATGTTATGTCAGCAACAGGAGATGGGAGTTCAGACCTTCTTTTTCCCCAACAGAGGTTTGATCAATTACTAAGTGCTAAGTACCTGCTACCTTTGCCAACACAAAGGGATCTTCAAATTCAAATTGCATTGCCATTACACTACTTCAGAATCTCAGAATCTCTAGTTTCCTTTTAGACTTAGCTAAAGCCCAACCTTCTACATACAGCCTTTTGTGGTAGTCCCTGATGCTAACACTGTACCTTTAAAATCACTTTGCATCTACTTTAAAGGTACATATATGTGTATGTATGCATGTGCTTGTATATATATGCATATGCAAATGTATATATGTTTTCTGTTCTCTCCCCTGTCTAAACTCTTGAATGCAGAGACTATTTTTAAATTTTGTCTTTGTATCCTCAGCATGTAGCTCAGTTTATGACACACAGAACGTACTTAAGAAATCTCTATTTGTTTGTCTCTCTAGATATATTTCATCTGTAGCAAATAGTCTGTCATTTCTGTATTTTACACAATAGCCCAAAAAACCAAATCCTGTTCTCTAATACCATCTTCCCAGCTAGCTCTTTAATTTTTCCATCCTACTTTCTTTTCTAACATCCCTATCTTCAAACAGCAGCATTGAAGAAAACAGTGTCTGTGTCTCTAAGTCCTTATAGCACCAGTGCAATATTTATAGTGCCCTTGATCATGATCAAGACCGTGACTGTAAATACCACACGACGTTCGATCACATATTATAACAAACTCTCCATATAGTGGATAGAACTGAACCATTTATGTAAACACTAGAAAACTGAATCCCCAAACCAGTAAGCTGATTCTATCATAGTACCAAATATATTAAGAAGCCATAGTAACACTGAGAGCTGTAGCATCCTTTAGCCTTCCCACAAACCAATACAAGATCAATATTTACTCACAAACCTCTCTATCTCCTTTTTCAACCTCCTTTCTCACTCTCTCTCTCACTATCTCTTGGGCTCTGATTCCCAGCTTCCTGTGAGCTCGGCTTCCCTTCAGCAAACTCCTTCCATGACAGGCTCCATTAGTTTACTTTCAAAGCAGGGGAGGTCTTCAAATTCGCCCCTAGATCTATTATAGAGCAGGAATGATATTCAAATTCCCATTCCCATTACAGTCCTTCAGTTTCCTACCCAGGTACCCATCATCCTGGAGATTCTTCCTATGTACTCTGTGGCAATATTATTTGTTCCCATATGCAGTACAAGTTCTGGGTAGCAGTCCCTAGAATTGACAAGCCTCTTTGTGACATGTAGAATACATTTCCCAGGAAGACAGCACATCTCTCATTTGTTGATTTCAGGTTAAAATATGAGTACTGCTTAACTTTCAGTTGGTAATTAATACTGCCTCTTGGCACTTGGAGTCAATATCTGATGTTCTGATTCTTGCAGGCACCTATGGATTCCCTTTTTCTTTCTTAGGAGCATTATTTGATATAGAGACTATCTATTGGAAAAATATAAAACCCTGACCCAATGCTTTTGAGTTGTTTTAATCTGAGATCTGGAAATCTTATTAATGTTTTAGGGGAATTCAATGAGATGGCTGGACAACCAGCCTTCAGGTAGGTAAATTACAAGTGTTTGTATATTGGGAACTATTTATCTATTCTTCTTTTGGAGGTCATTATTGTGTTATAACATGTAAAACAAAAGACTAAGAGCTCACATTTTGGTATTTGTATAACATTTTCCCAGAACTATAGGCCTGCTCACATATCTCATTGCACCATGGAAGTGATCCTAGCTTATCAAGAGCTATCTTAGCAGAGGCCCAGCTAAGATTCAGAAATTTTTGATATGTACCTCGTGAGAGGCTGTGTCTGTTTAGCTACCTAGAAAAGCACATCATTTAAAGACTGTGCCACAAATCTAGCCACCAGCAGTGGCTATAGTAATCCAACAACACCACTTACTAAATGAGGAGAGATTATAAACTGAACCAGTAAAGAGATGTATACTCACAGAAATGGGGAGAAGGGGGAAGGGAGAAGGAGGAAGAAAGGAAAGAAGGGGAATAAACCAAGGGAGGGAGGAAAGAATTAAGGGAAGGCAGGAGAGAAGGAAGGAAGGGAGAAAGAAAGAAAAGAAAGAAAGAGAAAGAAAGAGAGAGAGAAAGAGAAAGAAAGAAAGAAAAAGGGAAGAAGGGAAGGAGAGAAAGAAAGAGGAAAGAGGAAGGAGGGAAGAAAAAAGAAATGAAGAAAAGAAGGACAGTTTTATTTTTTAGAGTTCCCAGGGCTCAATGAATAGACATGTGAGTAAACCATACAAAATGTTTGTGCAAGTTATTTATAAAATTGATGTATATGTATGTGCTTATACAAATTAATCAATCAATAGAAATTATATGTTTCAACAATTTTTAGATAATGTTGTTTAGCCCAAAATTATTTTAGGTACTTTATAAATAATAAAATCCATGAAAGAGTCTCAGTTTTGCTGAGTCTTCAGAGACTCAAAACTCATTGAATTTTCCCTAAGTTCAATGGTTAGACATTGTGTACCTCAAAGTGCCAAGATTCCTTCAAGTACAGCCAAGTTCAGTACTGCTTAAATGAATGTGTGTTCCCTTTTCCAGTGAAAGCATCAACAAGGCTCTTTTATCAGCTTATATATAGGTAGGTGCAAATCTACCTAGTTGTGCTCAGGAACAAACCAACTAGTTCTCTGTGTGTTTGGGGGAGGGTATAATGGAAGATGAGTGAAAACTAATATTACGTTTACCCCTGGTCTGTGTATTGAGTTCAGTATTTAACATGGTTACTTATTTCAATCAGACTTTTAACATTCCCTTGAGCTCAATCACATTTTGGGAGATGGTTTCTTAACTTTTATCCAGTAGGAAAATTACTGAATGAAATTTTAAAATACCTTTACCCAGTTCTCATGAGATCTATTATATTCTTTTGGGAAATGACATTTTAGGAAACTGGAAGAAAAATTTAAAAAAATATCAGGAAGGATCTAGGGTACACATTGGTTTCAACTATAGATTTACCTATGGATAATAAAATTGATAGAATCAGAAAATATTAGAGATGGAGAGGATGCTATATGTCTTCTCATTTAGATCCAATTCAGGAATCTCCATTAACTGTATCACTGCCAGATCATCTGGCCTCTGCTTTGAATAATGCCAGTGTTGTGGAACTGACATTACAAATAAGCCCATTCCATTGTTGGATAAGTCTAATTATTAGAAAGTTCATCCTTATATTGAACTGAAACTCCATGAAACCTTCACCTATTTGTTCCTTACTTCTCCTTTCTATAGCCACATCTGTCTATTGGTTTTTTTTTTTAAAAAAGATCACTCTTAAATATTTGAATCCCATTATTATGTACCCATTCTCAAATTTTCTCCTTTCTAGGATAAATATATCTTCAATTCAATTACTCAAATAAGTATTGTTTACCTCTTATGTACAAGGTAGTGGGATAGACACCACAAGTGTTAGAAGAATAAACAAGTTATAATGTCTGCCTTAAAAAAGCTTACATTCTAATGGGGGGGAGGAGGGAGTAGAATAAGACATTTAGAAACGCCATCAGTTATCAATATACTTTTCTAATTTCCTCACCATTCTAGTCATGTTTCTTTAGATGTATTGCAGATTGTCAATGTGGCTCATAAAATATGGTAAGCAAAGCTCAGGAATTCTAATAGAATAATCAGGTCTCCTATTCAAGGCTTGTATTTACATTGTAAATGCTTACAAAATACCCATTTAATAATTTGTTCAGGTTTTTTTTTTTACTAGATCTTGGCATTAATCTTATTGATTTATAACTTTGGGAATACACCCCATCCACATATAGCCTATTTTGACAATTAAGATCTTTGCCCATCTCTAATCTTTTGGCATCTCTCACATTTTTTTGTGATTCCTCAAGGCTTACTAAAAACAATTCATTAGTCACAAATGCATTTTTTCCCAATAACCTGAAATGTAATTCTGGTCCAATATCATTAACTTTAAGGTTATTTTTTTTACTTTTTTCTCTGCCTTGTTGTTTTCTTTCTTTTCTTTGTTCTTATGTTTGACTGTCTCTGTATTTCCCTCTTTCTGTCCCTATCTCTTTCCCACTCTATCTCTCTTTCCGTGGATCTGTGGTTTCATAGACATAAGGAGCTCCTGCTAAGGAATTTCCTCTACCATTGCAGATTGAACACATTCTATATAATTTATAATCTTGGGGGTACTAGGAGGTTAAGTGACTTTCCAGAGTCACCCAGCAAGTATATATCAAGTTTTCATGACTCCAACACCAGCTCACAATCCATTACACCATGTTTCCCATGTCCCTTAGGTCTTATTTCCAATCTATCACTAAGTCCTGGACTACAAAATCTCTTGCATACTTTCACCCTTTTTCTTCCTACTACCACAACCCTAGTACAAGACCTCATTCTCACCCACCTGGACCATTGTAATGGCATTCTACTGGTTTTAATAGCTTCCATTCTCTTATCCTTCCAATCTGTCCTATACACCACTTCCAGAATGATCCTGTTTGTTCAAAATCTGTTTGTATTATCAGGGACCACAAAATCTTCGGTGGTCTACTAATTCCTAAACAGAGTTCAGGCTCTGTCATCTGATGTTCAAGTTTTTCACCATCTGTGATGGTGTTCTCTTTTCATCCTTATCTGGTCCTACTATTCTTCACATAGTCCAGTCAAACTGGACTCTTACCTTGAACAGGTCAAGTGCTTTCCTTCTTCCATGTCTTTGATCAAGTTGTTCCCTATGTGTGACATATCCTCCATTCTACTTTTTACCTACTTAATCCCTACTTAAATGCCACCTTCTTCCCTTGGGCGGAAATTATCCTTGCCATCAGACTGTACACATTTGATTTTGCAACAGTCGAATAGCATCTGTTATGTAATACTCTCTTTTTTAGATCTCTGTCTTATCTACCTAAGAGATCATTAATTCCAAGAAGGTAAGGGACCATGTTTAATCTAAACATTCTAATTAACTCAATGCTTTGCATATAGCAAGTACTTAATATTTATTGAATTAAAATTTCCAATTTTCATAAAAGCACAGTAGTTACTAATTAAATATTTGCTGTTATGAAAATTGGTATTGAGAAAGAGATATAAAGAATTGAGACATGGTTCCTGCCTTCATGAAGCTTACACTCTGATTTTAGAATTGAAACCTCTTCAGCTTAATCAAGATATTCTATTACAAGCTGTTAAGGAAATCTTGGGGAAGCTATTAACTTTTTTAAGCTATTAAAACTTCACTGAGACTTTTAGGAGACCCTGTATTTCATTTCAAATTGCAAGTACTCTCAAAAGTAAGTAAAGTAGACAGGATTCCAGTTGCCTATCATACACCTACAACCGGGGAACAATAATCGATCATTTGAGTTTCTAACTTAACAAGTATCTATGCCTTATGTCCTGTCCCTCATCACTTTTGTTCACGGTAATTCTTCACACATAACTGCTTTTAGTCTCACAAACCCACCACATTCATTTTCACCTCAGTGCCATTACAGCATGCTATTTCCTGACCTCACGTGGGGCTCCCATTGTACCTATTCAAATTCTACCCACAACTCAATAACTATAACAAATCACATTCATATAATGTACTGCTTCAGGATTTGCAGAGCACCTTTCTCTTCTCAAACTGGGCTATCGTGTACTATGTATTATCCCCGTCCTACAGATGAATAAATGGGTCCAAAGATGAAGCGTATTGCCCATGGTCATATATGAATTAAATGTTTGAGATGGGATTGGAAGCAGGACTACTAAGAACTAATTGTGTAATGGTCTTTCTGCTACCTAATAATGTCTCTTCAAGGTCCAACTGAAGTCTCAACTCCTTCAAAAAGTCAACCACTTTGTCCCACACTGATAACTCTCTCCCCCCAATACCTAAAGTACTTACTATTTGGCACCTCATGTTATATGAAACCTTGTCTTTCTTGTATATGACTTCCTCCTATTCCATTGTCCCCACTTCCCCCACACACAGACAGAGCCCTTAGTACAATGCTAAGTATACAGTAGGGACTCAATAAGTACTTGCTGAATTGAAGATTTACAGTGAATTAATCAGTCTGGAAAAAGCTCGATCACTCATTGGCTTGTGATCATAGCTAAGGTAAGAAAGCTTACACTTAACCACTGTTACCACTGAATTTTTTAAACAAATAAAAGCAAAAAAGAGCCACAATGATAACAACAATAAAAGCCTTTCTTAATCTAACATCAGAGAAGTGAAAAAGAGTTGAACCAGAGGATTTAGGGTCAAATCCTGGCTTTGCCACTTATTATCTGCATTAACATAATCTCTATAGGCCTGAATTTCCTCATCTATAAAATGAAGAATGTGACTGAGCTTCTGACCCTAAACCTGAAGCTCTGCTCATTCAGCCCATGAATCTCCCTCTACCCTGCAGTGCATGTGCACACATTCACATACTCAACTCCCCTCCTTCAAATTGGTCCTGTTGAATAGAGCTACAAACCAAACATTCAGAAGTCTACCTTTTCACTCCTTAAATTAGTTATGAAGATGATGCTTCCATCATGCTCAGTCCCCCTTCCATTGAAATTAATCCTCATCATCCCTTATGTACCTCAGCCACAACTTCTTTTAACTCCATATCTAAGCCCACTGCCTTGCTGAGACCTCAGAAAGGAAGATGCTGTGGATCTGACCGGTATCCATGCAAATGTGTCAGCAAAGGGTAGGAGAGGTGAATATACCCACCCCACCATGAAAGACTGAAGCTTTAGGGAGGCAGTTGTACTTGAGAGTCAACTCACCAATACTCCCTGTGACTTGTTTCTTGATTCTGTACTTATCTCCCTGCCTCTAACTTAAAATCTCCATTTCTGTATCCTCCATTATGTCTCGGTCCCCTTGATTTTGGTACCAGAGAAGAGGCCTTGGTTCTCGATCCTGTCAGGATGTTGGTAGATGCTGGTTTTGATAAGGACTCATATCCCAACCCTCTCACCTCAACCTTCCCAAGTAATTGTACTCATCAAAGCTGTCTTCCACTTTTCCTTCCACTCGAAGGTAATATAACATGCCATGTTTAACCTATGTCTTTCTTTCTGTGTTTTCTTTACACCTTTCCAGATGAGCTGAAGTTTCATGCTCTTTCTTCTATCCCTGAGCTCACTGACAACACAAATGAACATGCAAATAACACATACACACATGCACACACATACATACAGTGGGTGGTAGAGGAGGAGATGTACAATGTTGTTTAAGTTGGGCTTATGGATTAAACTTTTTTCCATGCTATGACTCAACCACCATCTTTGTCCATAGGTTTTGAATAACTTTGAATTTGAGTCATAAATCATTTACTTCAGCCTTCCATTATTATAGTAGGGATGGTAGGGATGGTTGAGTCTATATTAGCCTCAAAGAAGCAAAGAACTGACCTGAATATCTATGGATATAAAACTGCAGCAAGAGGCTAAGTGTGGGGAGAGAGAAGAGGCCCAAAGTACAATTTCTTTTTGGGTATGAATGAAGTGCCTCTATAGTAACTGATTCATTCCTTGTCCTGTCTGGGCTTGTTGAAGGCAGGAGAGTATACTCTACACAGTACTTATGGTTGGCACTTCCCAGAGAGTTTGGGGTTCCATGGTATATACATGAAAAAGAAATCAGGATGCTACATTTCTCTAAAACACTCTCCCTCCTCCCCCAGTCTAGCACAGTTACTGTCTGCAATGACATTTAAAATCAGAGAAACAAACACGTAGCAATATTAGAGCATTTGAATGCAAAACTTACTATATTTGAAAAAGGGAGGAAATGCCTTTCCCCATCATCCTACTTAATAGTGTGAAGAAAATGGAACTGAGAAGAAAGAAAGTAAAAACCCTCACCCTCAGCAAGCAGAAGTTCTGACATCCAAATAAGAACAGATTGATGAATCTGTGTAGCTAGAAATCAGTCTTTGGCATACAGTAATAATGAAAAACCACAGCAGATGAAGAAGCACAGGGCATTTGAAAATGACCCAAATTATGTTTCATAGCTATGTCTGGTATCCTAGGCCATGTCTGGAATGCTCTTGCCCTGATCATCTCTAACTCTTCATCTCACTGGCTTCCTTCAAGACTCAGTTCAAGGTCCATCTTCTATGAGTTGTTTTCCCTGTGTACCCTCAGCATCTAGCGTCTTGCCCTCCAAGGTTACCTTCCGTCTAGTCAGTGTGTGTATTATATGCCCATATTTATTTATATATTGTCCTCTCAGTTTAACATGACCTCCTTGAGGGCAGGGACTGAGTCTTTTTGGTTTGTTAATCTGTTTACCTTTCTTTGTATCCATAATGCTTAGGCTGGTGCTTTATACATAGTAAGTGCTTTTTGATTGATTATTAAAGAGACGTTCAAAAGATTCAGGTTCTCTACCCCTTGACCTTGAGGTTATTTTTTTTAAATATTTTCACTTGTTTTCACAAAAAAAAATGTCCTCACAGGCCACTGTCAGATATAGATTGCTAGGCTGAAGGGAGCAGCATGGTACTTCTTATATCCTGAAGGCATCTTCTGCACCTCAGATGAGCTGAGCTGGCCTTTGTGAGATCACCACATGAAGAAACTATGAAGAATCTAGTTCTATGTTTCATAGAGCTACTATACATTACCAAAATTTTTTTTTATCAATCAACAATTTTGACAGTGCAAATGAAATCTGCAGCAGTTTGTGATCAGTATCTGATAATCTCTTGATATACAGGATCCTTGTTTTCACAGCCTTCAAGACTTTATAGCAAATGTCTGAATTTTCTGTTCACATCCATGACTGGAATAAATATTTGCCCAGTGGTATATGGAATAACCTGTATTTTAAATAATTTCTCAACATAAAGATATAGATGAGGAACAACAATAGTCAGGATATATCTAGCTTATGGTCAGGTATCAAGGGAAGGTGTCCAGTCTGATTTAGGGAGAGAATCTAATCTCATTTCCCATTGTTTTTCTTATGCATGGATCATGGAATGAAAAATGGTGATGGAGTTAAAAATGAGATGAAAACTGAGTCCTGCTGTTTTGATTCCTCCATCTAACCTACTGTAGTCAAAATAAAAGAATTCCTGAGAACTCACAGTGGTGAGCAATTTGAAATAGGTAGCCGCAGCATAGAGGAGTGGGAACAGCAATGGAAAGGCAGAAAATCTGCAGACAGGTGCTCGCTCCCCCTCTTGCTAGCCTTCTGGTCTTATTCAGCAGGTTACCTTAAGCAGGCCATGTAGCATTCCAGTTATCAAAGAGTAGTTAAGGGGCAGCTAGGTGGCATGGTGAATAGAGCACCAGTCCTGGAGTCAGGAGGAACTGAGTTCAAATGTGACCTCAGACACTTGATACTTAACTAGCTGTGACCTTGGGTGAGTCACTTATCCCAAATGCCTTGCCTTAACCCTTCAAAAAAAAAAAAAGAGTAGTTAAAAGAGCCTAATGTATAATTCTTGGCAACTTTTAAGTGTTATATGGATATAAGTTGTTTTTATTATGAATATTGACTGGAAGAATTTGTTTTGCTCTTTTACTTTAGAATTACTGTTACTGCCTTGGTCTGGAAAGATAATTCAACACCACAGAAATTAGCAGAGGTTTCTGATGATCCTAGCACAGGAAGGTGATTAGCCCTCTTACTTTATCTGAGGTCTCCAATGAACTTTCATTTGCAATGTGGAAGGAATCACCTTTTATAATAAAAGAATGTTATCTATACATTGAGGCCTCTTCTTTTCACTTTCAGTCTTCCTTCCCCTGGATGTCACACTTTCAGAAAGAAATATGTGATCAAAAGGGTGCCTGGGAACCATATGGAGAAGCAGGGAAGTGATCAGTGGTATCCCAAAGTAAGGTAACCAGAAGCCAGAACTGCCAAGAGTATTGGAAGTCATGAATCCTCTTGGCCTGATGAGTTAGAGAAACTGATTTCCCTTTGAGCCCAGGAGTCTGATCTAGGGAGAGAAATCCTTCACTGTCTTTCCTACTATTCCCCCTCCCCATCTCTTTTTGATCCATGATCCTAAAACAGATTAAGTAACATTTTTCTCCTATTCCTTTTTCCAAGAGGTGAGTGTGTTGTGGGGCGGGGGAAGTGTGAGTGTGTGGTGCGGATGTATTGGTGTGTTTACGTGGATATACTAATGTTCACATGAGTTATTTGTGCCCAGCCTATAGTAGAACAGTCTGATCAGTCACAGTGTCTACACTGTAACTTCATTCTAGCATAATGATGTCATTTTGGTCCCCTTTGAGAACAAAGGACAACAATGAACCAACTCACATATTGCCACACACCAAAAGATCTAGAGGGGCAGTTGGAGGAGAGCTTAGAGATGATCTCAGGCCGGAGTCTCCATAAGATAACATTTGGTTTAATTTTTTCATTTTATTCTATGTATCATAAGTATATGTGATTGTAGTAAACTAAGTCTGAGTCTGGAAATGAATCAGATAGTGAAATATGAAAGAAGAGGCCACTAATGGGCAGGCACTCTGAGCCAACTAGCTCAGAGAATGAATTTTGTATTTTAATATTTTGAGTAACATTCCATTTTATCACCTAAGTTGATTTCAGACCTAGCCAATTTCAAGCCTTCTGTAACCAGTACTGTTTAACTCAGTTATGTGGTGTTACTAGTGAGGGAGCAGCCTGTGTGTTTGTAGGCCAAGTGCTCTCTGGTGGCCGCAAAGTATACTGCAACCTCTTAGAAACGGGTTCTCTTGTTTGCACCAAAGAGTAAATGATAAGGCGGGGCTAATGAAAAGAGCATCACCTGGTGAAGTGTTCCGATGTTGTATTTCCTCACTGGATAATAAATATCAAAAGATGCTTTCTGTAGGCTTAAAAAAAGACAACACTCAAATGACACAACCAAAGGAACCTCATGTGGGATCCAAAGTCACATTAGTAGTGTTAATAACACCTAAACTTCCAGCAGAAATGGAGAACATGAAAAGCTCCTATACTCTTTTTTTTTAGTTTTTAAACTTATTTTAAACTTAAATACAAAATGAGAAAAGAAAAACAATTGCCATGTACACAACAGAACATAAGAAAAGATTCAATATAAGGCAATAAATTTCCATTTCAAGAAAACCTGTTTAATAAATACTACGCATTGTTTTCAAAGCTGTCCAGATTTTCTTTGCTTCCTTGTAGGTTTTCTTTTGTTCTCTGCTGTGCACTTTTTACTTTGCCTTCCTCCCACCCCTAAAGGCTATAATGAAGCATGGAGGCACATACATACATGTATATGTATGTGTATGTGTACATACACCCATGCACATATATGTAAGACCATACTATTCTTGCTTTCACTTGTCATTTATTTCTTTGAGGATGGAGAGCATCTTCTCTCACAAGTCCAAGTTTTTCCATGTTTTTTTCTAAATATACCAGCTCATCATTTCCAATACAATAGCAATATTCTAACCCAATCACATTCTATCTGGGAGATCCCGTATGAAAGTTTTTCCTCCCAATTTCTGCATTCTTTCTATTCTTGACTGCATAAGTTTCATTTATACAAGAAAATTTTCAACAATGCTCTTTTTTTTTTACTTTTTTTTTTGGAGGAGGAAAGTAGGGCAATTGGGGTTAAGTGACTTGCCCAAAGTCACATGGCTAATTTTAGTGTGTGTGTGTGTGTGTGTGTGTGTGTGTGTGTGTGTGTGTGTGTGTGTGTATCTGAGGCCGGCCTTGAACTGAGGTTCTCCTGACTCCAGGCTGGTGCTCTATTCACTGTGCCACCTAGCTGCCCCAACGATGCTCTTATATGGTTTAATGCATGATTCTATTGAATCTGGTCCTTTGCTTTTTTCCCCCCTGGTTTCTTCGAAGATCCTGACCTTTTATTTTGTTTTGTTTTTTCAAATGATCTTTGTTATTATTTTTTCTAACTCAGCAATTTTTTTTTTTTTTTTAGCAATTTAATTGGGATGTCATTACATAAATAAGTTCGGTAAAATTATCATTTTTATGATATTGTCTTTGCTTGCCCATGAACAATAAATATTACTTCAATTATTTAGATCTAACTTTATTTGCATAAAATGTTTTATGGTTATATTTGTATCATTCCTGTGTCTCTTTTGCCAGTATATTCTCAGGTTTTTTATGCTGTCTAGTTATTTTAAATGGTCTAAAACAATATTGAATAATATGGATGACACATGGTGTACTTTCCCTATTTTTCTCTTTTGATTAAATATATTTTTACTTTAATTTTCTCTGTTTTTTTCCATAATAAATTCTACTCATGAACATTATTTTATATTTGTGTATATCTCTTATTTTTATGGCATTTCATGTTGAACTCAAAATTTTAATCTGCCATTAGTTTCTACTTTAAGGTAAATTCATCCCATTCACATTCTAAGTTATAATTACTGGTATATTTTCCTCCTTCCTATTTTTCCTCACTATCCTTCTCATACTATTTCTATTCTTCCTCCCTCCTCTGCTTTACTTCTACCCACAACCTTGCCCCTCATTCTGTCACCTATCCCCTCCAAGAATTCCTCTTATTTTCTCCTCCCACTCTAACTCCTTTGCCTTTGTTTCTTTCTGAATTTAGAAGACTTTTATACTTTTCTATATGTTTTTCTCTCTTTAATCCATTCCCATTAATTTACACACCCTTCTATTCCTTACCCTCTTATTTATGAATTTAGAAGACTTTTATA
This sequence comes from Pseudochirops corinnae, assembly GCA_028646515.1. Lineage (NCBI taxonomy): Eukaryota > Metazoa > Chordata > Mammalia > Diprotodontia > Pseudocheiridae > Pseudochirops > Pseudochirops corinnae. Next base: position 150,697,991 of record CM053587.1, on the reverse strand, counting down.
CCTTTCTAAAAGTATATGTTGTTCTCTCTTTAACTCATTTCTGATGTAAGTAGGGTTCCATCACTATCAGCCCAGGACAGTTACGTGGCACAGTGGATAGAGCACCAGCTCTGAAGTCAAGAGGACCTGAGTTCAAATTCAGCCTCAGATACTGACTAGCTGCATGACCCTGGGCAAGTTACTTAACCCCAATTACCTCTTAAAAGAAAATGCAAAATACCAGCACTCCCAACTGTCCTACCTCTTTTGATTCCTGTGTATCAGTTCTTTCACTCATACCTTATTTATATGAGATAATTAATTATTCTTTTTTACCTTTTCCTACACCATTTTGCTTTTCAAAATCACATAATACTCAAATTTTTTCCAGTCTTTCTTTCAAAATACCCAACTACTAATGGTGATTGTGGGCATATGGTTTACATTTCTATGTATAAGAAGTAAACAATTTTTCCTTATTGAGTCCCTTGTTATTGGTCACATTTTTTTCCCCCTTTTATGGTATTTGAGTTTTTATTTTCTTTTTTTTTATATTTTCTTTTATTTATTTTAGTTTACATCATTCATTTCCACGAGATTTTGATTTACAAATTTTCTCCCCATCTTTCCCCTACCCCCCCCTCAAAACAGCCATTCCTTTGTATAACCCCTCCCCCAATCTAATCTCTCCTATGTCCTCCCCCATCACTCCTCTAACTTTCT
>CM053587.1:150669040-150696789 GCA_028646515.1 Pseudochirops corinnae | reverse complement strand
AAAGAAAGGAAGAAAGGAAGGAAGGAAGGAAGGAAGGAAAGAAGAAAGAAAGAAAGAAAGAAAGAAAGAAAGAAAGAAAGAAAGAAAGAAAGAAAAAAAGAAAAAAGGAAGGAAGAAAGGAAGAAAAAAGAACAGAAGGAAGGGAAGGAAGGAAGGAAGGAAGGGAGGAAGGAAGAAGGAAGAAAAAGAAAGGAAAAAAGGGAAGGAAGGAAAGGAAGGAAGAAAGGAAGGAAAGAGCCCTTGCTCTTAAGGAGCTTATGTACATATATAAATATAAATAAAATAAATACTATATAAACACAAGGCATTTAGGGAAGAACAGCCCTAGCAGGAAGGGGAAATCAGGAAAGACTTTGCACAAAATGTGGCTAGTCAGCTAAATCTTGAAGGAAGTGAGGATTCCATTAGACAGAGCTCAATAGGGAGTGCATTCTAGGCACAGAGGATTTCCAGGACCAAGAAATGGAAATGGGATGTAGAGTGTCATGTGTGAGAAAGAGAGAACAGTTAGTTTAGTAAGTACAGTGAGAGAAATAATTTATAATGAGGTCCTTGGTTGGGTCCAGGTTGTGAAGTACTTTAAAAGAAAAACAATTATCTTTATATTTTATCCTAAAGGCAACTGAGAATCACCAGAGTTTAATGAATAGGAACATCATATAGTTTGATTTTTCCCTGAAGGAAAGAATCTTTTGAGTGGAGGATGAATTGGATTGGGCAGAGACTTTGGGCAGGAAGATCACCTAGGAGGCCATTACAACAGTCCAAAGCACAGTTGATGATGGCCTGAATAAGGTGGCAGTTGTGTGAGCAATGAGAAGAGATGAATGCTAGAAATGCTGTGGACAAAAACAGGGAAATGACAATTCTTAAAAAGGATATGAGTAGGCAGCCACACTAAGGTACTGGTTTTTTAAAATTTGTTTTGCTTTTTTTGAGCTGTGAATTGGTGTAGCTATTTTGAAAGCAATTTGGTACTGTACCACACATTTCACTAAACAGTGCAGATGTTTTGATCCAGCAAAGTAACTATTAGGCATAAATGTCCCAAAAAATATCAGAAGAAGAGGGAGAGGCCCCATATCTACAAAAAATATACATATCACCACTTTTTTGGGTGAAGCAAATAATTAGAAACCAAATGAGTGCTGATCAGTTGGAGAACAACTGAACAAATTATGAAATTTGAATGTAACAAAAGCATTATTACTCCATAAGAAATGATGAAAGGGCTTGATTCAGAGAAATCTGAGAAGACTTACATGAACTGATGCAGAATGAAGTGAGTACAACCAGGAAACCAATGTACACAATTACTGGTAGCATTGTAAAGAAAAACAATTTTGAAATGTTTTAAAATTCCAATTCAATGATGAGTCACTATTCAGAGGATAACTTATGAAGCAAACATGCTTTCCATATCTTGACAGGGCAGCAATGAACTAGAGGTACCAAATGAGACATACATTTTCAGACATGGCCAATATATGAATTTGTTGTCCATTGCTTCTCATCTGTTACAAAAGAAGTATTATTCACATTGGTGATAGAGATTAAAGGGAAGGTTAATGATGGTGATGTCAAAACAAAACAACAACAACAAAATAACACAGATCACTTAAAACATTTACAAAATGTACAAAAAGGCACAGAAGAAAGTTCAGAGGAAGATATAGACAAGTAGGTCAACTTTGGGACTAACATACTGAACTTGTTGTATGCTTTAAAATAAAGGCAAGTTATATCTAATAAAGATTCAAAGTTTCTATAATGGTAAGGGGAATTTGAAGATCTTAATTTCCCTTAATAAACCTAAGGGAATTTGAAGGCCTTGTCTGCTTTGAAAATATACTCTCCCCTCTAATAGACTGAATTTAATCACATGGAACCTCTGGTGGAAGGAGTTTGCTGAAGGGTGGATCAAAGTCTACAGAAAGCTGGGAGTCAGAGCAGCTAGACCCAGTTGGGAGGAGAGGACACTTCTGAGGGATACAGTTAGGCTTGTGAGTAAATATTGGTCTTGTATGAGTTCATGGAAAGGCTAAAGGATGGTGTGGCTCTGTGCATTAACTTCTATGTTGATATGATGGATTCAGTTTCCTGGTGTTGGGATTTGGTTTTCTGGTGTATGAATAAATGTTTTGCTTCTGTCTTCTATATGGAGAGTCTTTTATATATTGTGATTGAGCACTATGCAGGTATATTTATAATGACCTTTGGGGCTACAGTTTCATAGCCAATGCTTTTTTATGGTCTTTTTTGTTCAATGAAATATGCAAGTTTGTTTGTGTTTGCCAAATTCAGAATAAAAAAAATTAAATTAAATTAAATTGGATGCTTTGGTTTTTTTTTTTCTCTGAAGCCCTAATTTTGATTTCTTCAGGGGAGAGCTCAATATTTCTTTCTTTGCTTAGTTTATTCCTAGGAGATCTTCAAATTCTCATTACCATTATAACTCACAGCAATGGCAGCCTGAACTCTAGAGGAATCAACGGGGCAGCTGTCTCACTCACAGCTGTTAGTAGCCACTGTCAACTGCTTTAAGAGTATTCTGATACTATCACCAAGAAATTGCAGAGAGAAAATAAGAAGAGCAAACTGAGCATTCTTGGGGAGGGTCAGTCAGGTCTGGGGGAAGAAGGATTTAAAGAACTTTCCGTCTGCCATCCAGTACTTAAAAGGATGGCCATTTGCTCACATGCAGAAAATCAGTAGATGTGTCTGTTTACCCATGTATTTCTACACCAGTGATAGATTAGACCAGAGCCAACAGTCAAAGATCAGGGGTTTATTTTGTAACATGAGATATCATTGACCAGAATAGAACAGAAAATGAGCCTAAAATTGGGCAGTGCTGCATGATCCAAGTTCCTAAATACCATATTGCATGTACTTGTAAAAGCCCAAACACACACACATACACAGAGCTCTAATTTATTTTACCATGAAAGCTATTTTTTCACCTGATATAGCGATACTATATTTTTTACATCCCAGGCAACATTAAATTCAAATTAAAACATAACGGGAGCAGCTATCCATCTTGGACATGAAGCATTTATTTCATGTGACCTGACTCTGTCCTTTTCTCTGCCTTGAGTGTAAACACACCCACCTTAGTATATCTAGCAAACCCCAGGCCATGTGTTACATCCATCCAAACCAGACATTTTGCCATCTGCCTTGCTGTCATGTATTTACCTTCCCCCACTTTCCCCCAATGTGACCCACTTTTTGACTCTCCTTCAAAATTGGATTGCTTGGACGCCATTTCTCCTATTTGAATGTAAATTCCTTGAGGGTAAGAAGTTTCTCACTTTTTATTTGCGTCCCTGTACCTAGTACAGTGCCTGGTATACATTAAGTGCTTAATAATGTCATTTCATTCAAGAAGAAAGAGAAGAAGGAAGAATGAAAGAAAGAAAATGAGAAAGGAAGAAAAGACAGGGAGGGAGAGAATACTCATCTTTTTTTGTTTTGTTTTTTCATTTGAGTAAAATCTAGTTGAGTAATTTCAGTGATAAGTGAAAGAATCTTATCTTACAAGATGAGCTGTTTTTTGGTTATAGTTTGACCTTGATTGATGAGATTTTTTTTACAACACTGAAATGCAGGGTTTCTGTGTATCTCTAAGCAGACTATCTTGTGGGTCTCTAGCCATGTGAATGGAATCAATGATGCCCTTTTCTAACATTCCATGATCTGAGAGGTTCAGACTTGGCCTGGGAAAGGAGATGAAGCCCAGACCAAGCCAGAGCTGACCAAAGAAAGAAGAGAATAGTTTGGCCTGCTCATCACTGATATTGAAGAAACATTGATAGTAGATGCAATCAAAGTTAATAAGTGTTTATGGAATATGCCTATTTTGACCCTGGGTAGCATGTATCTAAACATATCTGAAAAATTCTTTTTTTTTAAGTTGGAAATGAGGTTGCCACTCTCCATGGGTTTATGATTTAGTTGAGGGAAAATAACATATAACTATTAAATGATTCAAGGAGATATATATGTGATATATAATGTGATTGAAACAGTACAAGTGGGAAGAGAAGAATTTTCATCATTATAAATTCAAGACAATCATGGAAGGCTGAATAAAGAAGCTGGAACTTGAAGTAAATTTGGATTTGGACTGATGAAGAGAAAAGATGAAAGACATTCCAGATAAAAGGAATGGCCTGAGCAAAAAAAAAAAAAAGAAGAAGAAGCAGAAAGAAAAGGAAAAAAGGAAAAGAAAGCAGAGGACTAGCTCTAGTGACAGGTTCTTGAGACATAATAGAAGGTATGATTAGCGTATGGTATATGGGGTTGGCAGGCTCTGGTGGGCAAGTGACTTTACTTGAGAAAGTTTCTGATAATGGTTACCTAAAATAGGATAAGAATTCTTAGGTGCAGATTGAGGCAACTCTTGGGAAAAAAAGGAGGCCATTCATGAATATGGAGAGGCTAGGCCTCTTATAGATCTCCTGAAGTAATTAATTCTAGCCTAAGGCTCTCTCAGACGAATTCCCACATATGAGTTCAAAAGATCTTCTGGTCCACAATGACCAAGGAGCCCCTGGATATAGAAGGATCATAATAATTGTGTATCACATCCATCATCCTGAAGATTGGGCTTCCTTAGCTTAATAATTTCACGTCTTTTTCTTTCATGTACTGGAAAAGATAGTGTATTCTATGTGGCTCCAGTTCTGAAGAACCAAATTAAAGCCATTAGACTACAATAGCTGACTTTAAAAAAAAAATTATTTTCTGGCATATAATTATGAGATAATCATATTGATAATATTATATAATAATTATTTTCATAGAGAGCATTTGCGTAATACTTGAAGGTTTTCAAAGTACTTTTCATGCATTATCTCATTTGATCCTCACAGACAACCCTGTAGGTCAGGTGTTATTGTTAATGTCATTTTACAGATGAGAAAACTGAGATTGAGAGAGGGTAACTGACTTGCCCAGGGTCACACAGACAATAAATGGTAGAGAGAATTTGAATCGAAGTTGTCTTGACTCCACATTCGACACTCTGTCCCTCATGCCACCTGGCAGACAGGTATACTTTATGGTTGAAGGTTTTTTTTGCATATACGATCTCATTTGATCCTAATAACAATCCTATACTACAGGCATTATTATCCACGTCCCATGAGATGAGTAAATTGGAGGTCAGAGAGGTGCCCATTTTCCTGTGTCTAGGTTCACAATTCTTCCCAGTACCCCACACTGCCTGTCCTAAATGGAGTCTGGAAGAGTGGAAAGCAGGCTTACATAGGAAAACCTGTTCCACTATTGGGGGCAGACCATGTTTTCCTTTTCATAACTTGATTTTATATCTATTCTATTTGAAATATAGAGTCTGATTTTATTTATGCTACCCATTACAGTCCCACAGCTACAGAGGCAGCTAATTTTTCTAACATGTTTATAATTGCTCCCAAAGAAACAGAGGCTACCAATATAAAATAAATGTTAAAAATTGACCAATAATTCACCTTAAAATATGTGTAATTGCAGCAAATTCAGACAATACAATTGTTTTCCTAGTTATTGCTTTTGTTAAGAAATACTACTTCAGAGTTCATGACAACCTCGGACCACAGGCTGGTGAGCCGTGTTTTAATGAGAAAGAAAGGATTTCCAATTGCCAACTTAGCCGTTGGCGCCATCTAGTGACCAATTTGTCAGCTAGAAGAAAATGGATTCAAGGTTTTAGATGTGATTTTTGCCTCCATACTGGGAACTATCACTATTCTTAGCACTTTCAATAAAATTTGAAATATTTATCCTTTGGTGGAGGCATAATCTGGTTTTCCAAAGGAAATAATTGAAAAGATAAATCTTTACAATAGAGAAAAAGGAAGGAAATATGCCTAAAATGTACATTCCATTGACTTTGAGAAGATACAATGGTTAAAGAAACATGTCAAGATAAAGACAAGACTCAGGAGTTCACTCAGTTTATTCTTCTCATACTGGAACTGAAATGGTGAATTCACTACAAAACATTCCATTTTTTCATCTGGTAGCCCTGGGAACACCATATGAATCAAGGGTACATTATTTTTAAAAAACAAAATAATAAAATAAAATAAAATTCTTATTCTTCTCTGGGCCACATCATGCTTCACCATCTTCAGAAACTTGTGAGACCATAGGGAGTACGAAGAACAGGTAGTTCTAGAATCTATAACAAAAAAGAAGTAGCCTCAATCCCTTTCCTTCTTTTGAAAGGCTCTTCCTAGGTTTTATAGTCAAATAACATGGAGACTCCTGATGCGATGAACCAACACTGTATTTAAAGAAATACCCTGCTGAATTCTGTTCACTGATGTGGTCAACAGAATTGGCTGCACAGAATTTTTAACCACATAGGACATCTGCAAAGAAAGAGGGTGAAATTTAATGAGTGAACTACTGAAGTATAACCAAAATCACTATGGAGGAAATAGTGAGACCTAGCTAAATTGTGTCCTATAAGTGATCAAGAGCTTTACAGTGAAAACTTTTGAGTAGAGCCCATGCTAGGAATGTTTTCAAGTCTGGCTTTACATCAAATGATGAAACACATACACACACACACACACACACACACACACACACACACACACACACACACACACCCACCCCCACACACACACCCACACACACTTCTTTCCTTCCTAGTGTTTTAAGCTCTCAGCTAAGAAGGACTTTGGAGGGAAGAAGGGTCATGGTATATTAAGTCAGGCCACAACAGGAAACTTTTAGGGAATTGATAAGCTGTTCAAAAAACACAACAGTTTTTCAATGCCCTCAGGAGCAATATAGGTCAATGTACGAGTAATGGTATAAAGTCCAGACTTTGCACTATGTTACTTGGAGGTCTGTTCTAATGAGTTTGGTGGCACAGTTCCAATCCTTGACTAGGCCAGTTAACTTTACAGATGTATCATCCTGACCTTCATCAGTAAAACATTTATTTTGAGTTGTTTATCTATGTAGCAAAGATGATTGCCCTTGTGAGTACCTCTCATAACCAGTGGCATATAGCATTGCAGCCATCCCTAGAGAGGTGGGGGTCCCAGAGTAAATCCTACTATGCATCTCTTGTCTTCCTCCTGCCTTCAATACTGCTATAAAGGTGAAATTTGGTTGCAATTAATATTGAGGGTTGGGGTAACCAAGTGGTGCAGTGGATAGAGTACTGGGAAGACTCATCCTCTAGAGTTCAAGTCTGGCCTCAGGCACTTACTAACTGTGTGACCCTGGGGCAAGTCACCTAACCCTGTTTTCCTGAGTTGGAGAGAGAAATGGCAAGCCACTCAGTATCTTTGCCAAGAGAACCCAAAATGGGGTCACAAAGAATTGGACATGACTCAGCAACAAGAAAAAAATATTGAGAGTAGCCTAGATGAAGTCAATATGCACCCTGAGTATAGAGTGTGGAAAAGTAGTCCCTTCTGCCAGTCGGCTAGCCTTGTTCCTCCTTGCTCTGAACCTCTGGGATGCCATCTTTGTACTACTCATGGAAGTACTTGTAAAATCTTCATTGTCACTTGCTTTTATATAGTACTTGAAGTTTCACACGGAGCTTTATAGATATTTTCTCATTTAATCTTCACAGCCATTCTACAAGGGAGATTCTACAATTATTTTCATGTTGTAGATAAGGAAACTGAGGCTGAGAGGTTACGTTTCTAGTCCTAGGCCATTAGAATTAGGAAGTTAGTAACAATTATCATCCCACCCTCCTTCTCTTCCTCATCGCTGACTTTTATATTACCTCATCACAGTTGATCTTCACAGTTTGAACCTTCCTAATTCCAAGTCAAGCACTCTGATCACAATGTTACCCCAGACTGCTTCCTAGCATCTTTCTCATCTTATAGTTAATTGTGTCCTCGTTGAATCCTTTCCTAGGCCAGAGATATAAGATGCTAGGCTCAGAAATTTACGTTCTTTTTAAAATGACCTCTAGAACTCCCCATTTAATAGATAAGGAAACTAGGGCTCAGAGGATCTAAGTTAGTCACCAAAGATTACTCAGGTAACAAATGACAGTTAGAATTCAGACCCCACTTCTCTGACTACAAATCCACTGTTATTTTCCACAAAGCCTCTTTGGGTTAAGGTCCATGTCTTCCTTTTCTCCATATCCCAAGCTCGTTAATATTGTTGTTGTTCAGGTGTGCCTGACTCTTTGTGATCCCATTTGGGGTTTTCTCAGCAAAGACCCTGGAGTGGTTTTCCATTTCGTTCTCCAGTTCATTTTATAGATGAAGAAACTGAGGCAGAGTTAAGTGACTTTCTCAGGGTCACACAGTTAATAAGTTTCTGAGGCTAGACTTGAACTCCTATTACAGTATTTTGCAAACAACAGGTATTCAATAGATATATATTGAATGAATGAATCTCACCCTTCTCACTTTCTCTATGTTGACTACGTATTTGTGATCATTAAATCTTCCTTTCTTCTCTCCGCTCCCCTCAAGAGGGAATGAATCTAGAGTGAGAAGGCCTAGATTTGAATACTAGTTCTAACATTTACTAATGACATGTCCTTTACCAAATCATTTCTCTTTTACCTAAATCTGATTTTGCTCTCCTAAGAAATGGGAATGATGCGTGAACTACGCGCATCACAGAGTAGCAGTGGTGATCAAAGAAGATAATGGATAGAAAGCATTAAATAACCATAAATCACTGTATAAATGTAAACAACCATTACCATCAACAATTGGACAGGGCATCTCTTCCCCCTTTATTGCCTCCCTGTCCACAACTCCAGCCACCTGGTCCTCAAAGTACCATGCAGAGCCCAAGGGTAGTTGTTCCAATTTGTCACTCTCCAGGGAGAGCTCTGATTATGGGAGACTCTGCAACCATAGAACAGATGGTTATCCCCACAACGCCTACAGGGGGAGCAGAGACTGAACCTGTGACAGTAACCCCTCATTAGCAAACAGCTCTAAGTGACTAAACCAATAGGCCCAGACTTTACAGCTATGATGCTGCAATGAATTCAATTATTCCCTGATGACTTGAGGAAAGTTAATGTGCCTTCCTCAAGGCCTGATTTGGCCGCCAGGAAATCATCAACCTGCTTTAGCTACAGCATTCATGGAAGATCTATGGCTATCCCAAGAGCACTGAGCAATATTGTCACCATCCATTCTGGACCCAGCTGTGAGTGGTGAGGAAGTCCCCGTAGAAAATTAAAACTCATTATGTTTGGGCACCACTGCTGTGATAATGCTTCAGTGGTATCCTGCAGGTCCCAGACAATCCGCTTACCTCTCTGAAGCACATAGCCTACTACCATTTTATGCCCAAGTAAAATGGAAAATGGAGGTTGAAATGAAGGGATCTAACCTTTTTTCTCATCCCAGTCCAGCAATGCCTGTCAGATCTCATCAGGGAACTATATTTAATGAAGCAATACCTTTAAAGTCACTGGAGTAAACATTGCTGAGTATGACCATGCCACACTTTCTTTTCCCCCAAAAAGACTTGCTGACACAAATATACAACCTGAAATAGGACCAAAATTTTTAACCTAGGGTGGAGTAGGTAGGAAGATTTTGAAAAAATATATACATTTTGATACTAGTATTTTAACATAATTGATTTTCTTTGTAATCCTATGCATTTTATTTTATGCATTTAAACACTTTATTCTCAGAAGGAATATATAGGCTTTACCTGACTGCAAAAGGGGTCCATGCCACAAGGTGAAGTTTAAGAACTCCAAACAACCTCATTCTGCACCAAATCTACTTATTATTATTATCAAGTGCAAACCTCCACTATAGTCCAGTTCAGCAGTTCTCAACCTGTGGGTTGTGACCCCTTTGGTCAGTGGTTCTCAACCTTCCTAATGCTGTGACCCTTTAATACAGTTGCTCATGTTGTGGTGACCCCCAACCATAAAATTCTTTCTATTGCTACTTCATAACTACTGTTATGAATCATAATGTAAATATCTGATATGCATGATGTATTTTCATTGTTACAAATTGAACATAACCTACAGGTTGAGAACCGCTGCCTTTGGGGGTCAAACAACCCTTTCACAGGGGTCACAGGGGTCACCTAAGACCATCGGAAAACACATATTTCTGATGGTCCGAGGAACCGAGACACAGCTCCTCTATCCATCTCCAGGCGAGTCTGCCCACATGCAGATACGCCCACACACGAGTATTAAAGGGTCCTGGCATTAGGAAGGTTGAGAACCACTGGTCCAGATAGAGGAAAGTTGGAAAAGAGAACTAGGCCAGAGGATAGATGGCTTTACTAAGCCTGTGATCTAGTCATGAAATAGGCAGAGGTTCTTTGGCCTGGACTCAATAATATATGCCCACATTTTCCTAGTGTTTTGCTTCTTTTATTTTTCTTATTTCATTCTTAAAACAATCCTGCTAGATGATTCCTACAAGTATTGCTCTTCCTTTTCTCAGATGAGGAAATTGCTGGAAATGAAGGGATTTGGCTATGGTCACACAACAGCTCAAACGCAGGTCTCCCGCTCATAGTTCAATATAACTTTGTCTTTGCCAAACCTCCTCTGGAATGCAGACCTGAAGGAAATAGCGTAGTTAGGAGATTTCCTTTATATTCTTTTTTTATTTGCTTTTCAGGAGTGTAAATGGACAGCAAATCACTGGGTGTATTGATAGTAACAGATACCTATGCAGCATGGTATATTGAAAAGAAGACCTGGGTTCAAATCTTGACCCTACCAATTTTCAATGGGCATGAATTTCAGAATGTCACTTAATGTCTTTAGATCTCAATTTCATTATCCAGAGAATGAGGAGGTGGGACTACGTGAACTTTAAGTTTCCTTATGGTTTTATATCTCTGATTCTGATGCTGTATAAGGAGTAGTAAAATGGGGTGAAGGTGATTAACAAGTTAAAAAAAAATAACAGGTAAATTGAGGCAGGCCTAATGCACATTTTCTAGGCAATTAGAATGGGAGCCTAACGATTTTTGAAAATGATTTTTAAGATTGGACATGCTTTATGGCTCCATTAAGTCCTACACTTGCCAATCAATACCTGAAATCTTAAACAAAATTGGCATCTCCTCAGGAGCGTGAATATAATGAAACCCATTATAAAATGTCTGGCTATACCATGGATTAATTTATACTGGAGGTCAAATTGTGAGCCCTAGATGCTTAGTCATGCATATATAATTACTTACCGGCACACACACACGTATACACACACACACACACACACACACACACACACACACAGTCACAGTCATAATAAGATTCAGTTGCCCAATATTGCCAGGCAAGCATTTGAAAATACCTACCAAGCAAAGATTTGTCCTTAAGTAAGCAGCATTTTTATATTAGAGCTGGGAGGGACCTAGAGACCATTCACCAGGGGTTCTTAACCTGGGGTCCAGGAAATTGGTTTTTGTTTTTTAAATATTTTGATAATCATATTGCAATGTAATTGTTTTCTTTCTGTAACCTTATGCATTTTATTTTACTCACTTAAACATATGACTGGTTTCACTAGACCACCAAAGGGGTCCCTGGCTCAAAAAATTAGGAAACCAAAGCTCAGCAAAGAGGTGTGATTTTTTTTCCCCCAGGTCACACAGGTAATTAGTGACAGAATCGAGAATAAATTTCAGGTCTCTTGACTTAGTGAAATATTTTCCTTTTTTTTTTTTTTTTTTACCTTTAGCCTTTTGCAGTGAGAAAAAAGTACAAACCTCATAATCTTGGGAGTTGTTTTCTTTCAATCTTACATTCTGTTTTTGTTTTTGTTTTTTGTTTTTTAGTGAAATAGTCATCCTTGAAAGATGCCATGTAATCAGTGTAACCAGATTGAATAGTCCCTGATGTGAGTTTGGTGTTTGTTTACGGCTGTAAACTAATCTATTTATGCACATGTAGTTGATGTTTTTGTTAGAATTAAGAGCACAAATGGTTATCGAAAATAATTATTATAGTGGCCACTAGATGGCAGACATAAGTATTAAGCTCAAAAAGTACATTTTGTAGTACATTTTAATTATATTAAATACATTTTAATTACTCTCCTCTGCCTACACATCTTTGAATTTGTAACCATATTGTGGTCCTTAAATCCATACCTTTTCAACAAATAACACCTAGTATCATATGGCAAAGTTTGTAGTAAAGTCTACATTGGGCATTTGTTCTCTGTTCAGTCCTGCCCTTTCTATAAAATTGAGACTTGGAAAGATGTTAATCTCTATGGAGACAACGTACCTCTAGCTTTCTCCACTAGCCAACAGAACTAAAACTTCTTGGGTCTTGGAAGACTGATCAGGATATAATGATTTTCCCCCCACTCTATCTGTGCAGTGATTTTTTAAAAGCTTCTGAGTTAGAGAGCTGGTCAGCGTGTCTCCTTAAACAGTGGAAATAAACAAAAGCAACAAATCCTAGATGCCAGGGAGAAGCTCTGCTTGGTGGTTATTATCTAAAACGACCAGTCTCCCCAGAAGCAACTTGCACTATTGTCACTATTTAATTCTGTAATTCTGGAGGAAGTGCGAAACAGGGAATTCTGTTTATGTGGAAAAAAACATCTCACCACTTCCTCATAGCCATGCTCTTCCAATGACACAGTGAGAATTAGAACCCCCTTAGTTTGTTTTCCTTGTTGGGGCAAGTCCAGTAGAGCCCTTGTGACTTGTTAGGTCTCTGTGTGTGAGGTTCAAACACTTTCACCATGATTTATTCACAATAGCCTAGAAGACTATGCTGGATTTCCCTTCCTACTTGTTTGTCCTCTCTTCTATGGAAAACAACATAAAAAATATTCTACTTTTAAGCAACACATTGAGATTTAATGAACTCAGTAACAAATGGTAATGGTTCAGTCCCATCATTGACAGACAGTTGAAGCAAAGAAAAAGTCCTTGGAATTGTTGATCAGCATGCAACCAATCCTGTTTTTTAGGAAACTTCACCCATTGCAATTCCAAGTAATGAATGTAATCAAGTGCATTTTCCCTGTTGTAGATTGCCCCAGAAGGGTAGTCCTTCAGGAATGTAGCTGTCAATTTGTACAGAAGGGATATGTGAGCACCTTAATGGGAAACTGTAAAGGCCTGATAATACTGTTCTCAGTGTTGACATTGAATTGGCCCTAGGAATGGCAATTTCAAAGTTTAAAAATCACTGGCAGAAAAAAACTACCGCTGCTCTAAGTCCCACAAAGTCCAAAAGTGATTCCAAGCAACTGGCTTGGCAATAGCCAGGCCTTTTTCTTCCCTTTGCACTGAAATGCCTCTATAGCCAGTTCTATAGACTGGTTTCCAGAACAGCCAATGATGATACCACTGCAGGAAGTCATTAAAATACAAGTTGCTTCTTTTATTAAAGATATTTCCACTAGAGTTCGAAAATCAGGCAAATCCAAGTGCAAGTAACAAGTTTCGCACCGGGAGCTCTCTATTGTCAACTTGACAGCTGAGTCTTAAGCATCTTTACTGTCCTGAATTTGCAGCTATTCCTTTGACCTACTGTGCTCAGCGAAGTGATTGAAATGACCATGTCTGTAGTGTGGCTCCCTAGAAGCTTGGTCTCCAGTGCTAGATCCCCGGCAAAGGGAACCATAGTGAATGGAGTCTAGCAAAACCAAGTCTTTTTGCTGTAATGCAATGTCCACAGCCTCCCATGGGCCCTGCCCCTAGTGCGACAGGCTGCTTTGTCTCCACAGCCAACTCCATTTGGCAAGCAATGCTTGTGACACAGCAGTGAGCCCAGCTCTATTAATGCTCTTGCCTCGAGGTCTGAGCTACTCCTCCTTTCAATTAATTGGTCCCAGATCATTTCATTCTGCAGGGTTCTGAATGTCTGGGACAGCTAGCAGGGCTCAGAGTGCTGCATACTCTCAGATGGCCACTGCCATCACTGCCAAAATGAGCATGCTGCTGTGAAGGGTTTAAGGCAAGCATGTCCAAGCATCTTAAGAAATGGCATCCACCCATCTCCCCTTGCCCAGCATGAAGAAAATCCTAGGAACTTCTCCCAGATGATGCAGCAGCAGATGGATAGCCTTTCTATGGCATTGAATTTCTTAAAGCTAAGGGAATATCTTAAAAGTAACTTATACTCAAGCGCATACTAATTTCATCTTGTAGCTGAAGAAATGTACCTCTTATGCTTGTCACCACATCAACTAGAAAAATACATGAAACATCTGTTTGTACTCTCTTCCCTCTCTGTCTTCTCTCTCTCTCTTTCTCTCTCTCTCTCTCTCTCTCTTTCTCTTTTCATCTGTCTCTCACTCTGTCACACACACACACACACTCACACACACACACACACACACACTTCATCAGCACAATGCCAATTAGAAACTTTCAAGGAGACAAGAGAAGAGACTCCTAGATTTCCAGAGGTCTCTTTCTGAACTCTGAACTTATGATTTAAGAAGAAACAATATTCTAGTGTACAGTTTGGTAGACAACTGGCAGAGTCAAAGCTTCACAAATTATATTTTAATGAAGTAAAGCCAACTTAGGCTTTGGCAAAGCCATCTCACACTACCTCTAAACAAGGCCAAAACAACAGGTCAATTTGAGCAATTTAGTGGGGAAAAAAAATCAGTCAAACCCAATGTTTGCCATTGTACAGTACCTCAGAAGCAGCTGTTGAACTGATGTTTTAAACAGTTGTGTTGCTGTCTTATAGCAGGCCTGATTACATTTTGTGTTGGGTGAGAAGGCAATTAGCAAAAGTAATTTTGTGTTTCTATAATATGTGTTTAAATATATATATTTATTTATTTATATGTTTTAATACTCTAGGAATAGGCTCATTGGGTATATTTTATGTAAACATGTGTGCTTGTGTATGTCTAAATTTGTCTATATAAGCCCATAAACCATTTTGGGGAAGTAAGAAAAGTAGAGAGGAAGATTCATTATTAGTAGAGTAAGAATTTTCCTTCCTTAGGAGATACCTAAACTCAGAGAAAGATATAGAAAGACTATAGTTTAAATGGAGACTGAAGCAAAACTCGTTATCGTTCTCTTTCGTGTCTGGTTTTGCTTTTTTTTCTTTTCTTTTCCCAGTGATCACTCATTGGTTACAGCCCTTCTATATGACCAAACTATTGTACAACGTGAAAGTATTTGCAGATCCTATACATGATTGCACGCCACCATGGGGGCGGGGGGAAGGGAGGGGAGAAAATCTGAAACTCAAGTGAATGTGGAACTGAATCTTGTAAATTAAAATTAAATGAGTAAATAAAAAAAAAAATTAAAAAAAAAAAAAAGAATTTTCCTTCCTTGATTTCTTCAGAAGTAACATAGGGTTCTACTTTGGCAATCTTTCTAGGCTGATTGCACCTTATTACCTCTCATATGCCTGACAAATGGACCTTCTCACATTTGCCCCAAATGGCATCGCGTTTCTCAATTGTGTGCCTTCCCACACAAGTCATCTGCTGTGACTAGAAAGCTCTTTCTCTCCACTTACACATCTTGCTTTGTGACGCTCTTCTAAGCATCAGTTCAAGGGCCAACTCCTACACGAGATCTTTGCTGAGTGTCTCTAGTTCTTTGTGCTTACCTCACCAAAAGGGAAAATTCTTTTGCATATATAACCTCGGAGCTTCCCAATCCATAATAGGAATTACAAGCTACTCTATAATTCTTTAAGTCTTCACATTGAGGAGCCTTTTGTATCTTAAGTATTTCTTTCTAGTGGGGAAAATAAATAGTACCTGCTGTTTTGTAGTGAGTATTTCTCTACCTCATTTATGTGGGAGCTCGTAAATATGAACCACACTTAAGTGATTTTCTTTGGGGTTCTGATTTGAGGGCATAGAAATCCTTACTTTTTCAGAGGAGAGGTTTCTCCGAAAAAGAATGGCATCTATAGGAGTACAGAGCTGGGGGCCTCTTAGAGGGAAAAGGCAAGTGACCTTGGCCCCTTGGGACCAGTGAGATCAAGTGCTGTTTAGATATAATAATTTGGGTGAGGGAAGGAAACACTAACTTAGGGAAAAGATTAGGAAAAGTTTTTATGTAGAAGGTGTCACTTCAGTTGAGCTTTAAAGGAGGAAGATGTGAAGAAGTAGAGCATTCTGGTCATAGGAGACAACTTGGGCAAAGATACAGAAATGGGAGATGGAATGTCATGTATGGGTCAAAAAGCAAGAAGGTCATTTCAGCTGGGTCATGAGGAGAAATAATGTGAAATCAATCTAGAAAACCTAATTGGGACTACATGTTAACTCTGTAGAAAACAAGTGTAATGGGAAATGGGGGTAGGAGGGACAGTGAGCAAAGATCACGCATAGTCCAATATGGAAGAGGCTGGGGAGCTTGTTTCTGGAAAGGCATGAAGGCATGTAATGAAAACCACGAAGTTCCCCACTCCCTCATTTGGAACATGCACGGACATCCTGTAACTCATTCTGCTCAGCTGACAGGGTGATGAAGAGATGGATTATTGATTGAATTCATAGCCAGAACTAGGGTTCATTCAAAAGACACTCTCTAAGAAGAGAACCTCTTCCAGCTCCCTACTTGGCATGGTCAGCTGAGGGAGGAGAGAGAGATAATAAGAATTTGTAAAGTGCTTACTAAGTGCTGGTCACTGTGCTAAGTGTTTTACAAATGTTATCACATTGGTCCTCAAAACAACCAAGGAATGAAGACAGAGTGGACAAAGGTCTAGGAAACCTCAGAATGGGGGTTCTAAGAGCTTATTTTATATGCCCAATGTTCCATAGTTTGCATGGCCATTGTTATGCACAAGCATTGCCTTTGCCTTATAGTCTTCTGTCACCATACATATGGTGGGATGCAAGCTAGAATCAACTCTTGGCTAAGTCAATAAGTAACCAGGGACTACTATTCTAAATTTAGTGCTGAAAAGGAAGAAGGAACTGATAGTAATGACACTGAATGGAGTAGAGGAGAGGGCACCAAGGCTGAAAGTATTCTTCGAGCAACTAGAATCCTGGGAGTCCTTAGAGAAGCCATATGGCACAGTGGAAAGAACTGTGACCTCAGAGTCAAATCTTGACTTAGACACTTTCTACTTATGTGATCATGGGTAAGTCATCCAGCCTCTCTGATTCCTGCACAGGGCACAGTGGCTGGCACATGATAGATACTTAATAAATGTTTATTGATTGACTAATTATCAATTTTCTCACCTATAAAATAGGAGTGATATCTATAGCAAGAGACAGAGTAGCTTACTGAATCGAGAGTCAACCTTGTAGTCAATAATACATCATTCCAACCTTACTTATAACATATGGGCTGTGAGACCCTAGGCAAGTCTCTTAATATCTATGCGCTCCTAGTAACTTTCTAAGGCTGTAAGTTGTAGAGAAGATGATGTTAGTGTAGAAGGAATAGCCTATAATGATGACATCACACATCTAATGGAAAAAATGCTGATGGCAGCTACTTTACAACATTTCTGGAAGGATGGAACCAAATGAAATACTGTATACTAGGGATTTTGTGTACGTGGGATGAAAGCCATCAGGTTAGTAATCTACTCAGGAAGGTTCCAAAACCTACAATAGATCCCAATCAACTCACTGAGCTACACACCCCATCATAGAGTAACTAGTCTGTGTGCTTTCCATGCCCCTAGGACTTGAACAGTTGTGATTAGATTCATAACATAAGTGTCCAAATTTGAAAAAGTCTCAATGCTGTTTAAGCTCTGCTATGCTATTTCACATTGAGTTATGAAACAGTTATATAATTGAGACTCCCTACAAGGCATTCTACATGAAACCAATTTTGTTCTGTTCAGATGAAACTCAGATCCTCAGTGTGTAATGATGGACCCCCATATCTCTTGTCTTGTGGGCAGTGCCTTTGGTGTTAGTAATAAGAGAAATGTTTTAAGTGTAGTCCATTCACCTAAGCTCAGCATTGTCCCAATCACAGAATACCAGGCTGGGTACTTTTACATATATCTATATCTATCATAACATCTATCTATCTATCTATCTATCTATCTATCTATCTATCTATCTATCTATCTGCCTTTCTATCTATCTATCTATTTATCTTTCTAGCTATTTCCTCCCCTTCTGTTGCTTTTAGTATTCTTGGGTCAAGAGTGAGATTCCATTCTCGGCTTTCAGCTTACAGCTTATCTGAGCTAAACCCTTCTGTTTGCCTTTCTTTTCCCCAGTTGCGCTTTCAAAAAGACAGGCCTTGGGACCACTCCATGTTCTGTCCCAGAAAAATTTCTTTGCTATCAAGTCTGTAAAAGGAATGTTCAAAACGTGATAACTATATTCCTTTTGGTCACACCCCACCCAGCCATATGTTGTTGTTTTTTTCAGCACACTTAGGATTTTTGCAGGATGGCAATATGTTGTTTTTTTTGTTGTCGCTTGTTTTGAAGTGCTGTTTTTTTAGTCCTCTGGTCGTGAGAAACATGCCACATTTCCTGGGGCAGCCCCTGACCAGCCACCATGTTTTCTGGGACGAGGCTGGTATCTGTCCAGCATCTTTCAAGACAAGGGAAGATATGCCCAGGCCAAGTTATATCACGTAATCGTTCTCTGGAGTCACATAAGCAGTTAGACAATCAGCTGTCATTTTGATTTCCCAAAGAAAAAAGAATTTGGCCAAGGCCCTGATTCCTAACTATAGCCCTTAGAAACGTGGGTGGAAAAGTCTCTCTTGTGGCTTTGCCTTAATGTTTTAATCCAGTTCTCTTCAAAGTCAAATTGTTCCTTGAATCCCAGAGCTAAACAGCATCAGCTCAAAAAAAAAGTTTGTCTTCTCTTGGATTAATTTACAAAGAGAATTATTTTTATATATTTTTATATATATATATTTTATATATTTATATATTTATATATATATATATATATATATATATATATATATATATATATATATCATGTTGGGGATCTTTTACCTTCAGGTCATGGGAAATCAAATTGAGATTTTTTTTTTTTGAAAGGGTAAGGTAAGGCAATTGGGGTTAAGTGACTTGCCCAAGGTCACACAGCTAGCTAAGTGTCTGAAGTCAGATTTGAACTCAGGTTCTCCTGGGTTCAGAGACAGTCCTCTATTCACTGAGCCACCTAACTGTCCCCTAGGTCATGGGAAATCAAGAGACAGTGTGGTGTAGTGGACAGAAAACCAAACTTGGAGGCAAGAAGGTATGGATTCAAGTCCTATTTCAGACACATACTAGCTGTGAGGCCTTGGACAAGTGATTTAACCTTTCAGGGCCTCCTAGGCAATTCTCTAAGAGATTGAGTTACAGTAGAATTGATGACCTCCTTCAGAAAAGAGACTTTCATATGCTGATAAATCATGGATTGTGAAGAAAATTCGAACGGCATATTTCACCACTCTCTAGAAACTCATTGGAGTGTTATACTTTGCATTGAGAACTTGTTTCTGTATCTGATGATCTTTGTGTTGCTTCCTGTCCACGTAACTTGGAGAAGTTAGTTCACCTCTCTGGTACTTAGTTCTCCATCTGTAAAATCAAGAGCTTGAATCAGGTAATCTCCTAGGTCTCTCTTGGGACTAGATCAATGATGTAATCGGTGGTTGTCCTATTGTCACCATCCTGATGGTTCTTACTGCAGTTGGTCCTTACCAAACGTTATTCTTATCTATTCTCTTGCTGGGATTGAGAAGTCTGACCTGTTCTGCTCTAAATGTTGGGATGCTGGGGAGGCTGTATCTTGGTTAGACTATACAAATGGGGGAAGATTCAATCAACATCAATTCAATTAACAAGCATTTTTAAGAGTCTGCCATGTGCCAGGTGTTATTCCTTCAGGAAGGGACTTCTCAGGAGCGATACTTGTTGTACCTGATGGCAGAGTCAGGTAGGGTATCGAGAGGGCAAGATGACCAGTGAAGATTTCCCATCCCTAAACCTACTCTCTCTCTCTCTGATTTATTAGCACCATCTTGTTAGGAATTGAAATAGAATTTTAGGAAGGATATTGTCAAGTTAGTCTATCCCCAAAGAGAGTGACCCAGATGTGAGGGTACATAAAACCATATTCTACAGTTAAAGGAACTAGGAGTGCTTATCTTGGTGAAAAAACAACCTAGAACACCAGGCTTGAAGTTAGGAAATGGTTCTTGTTTAGTCATGTCAGTTGCATCCAATTCTTTACGACCCCTGCTAGGGTTTTCTCAGCAAAGATACTGAAGTGGTTTGCCATTGTCTTCTCCAGATCAATTTACAGATAAGGAAACTGAGGCAAACAGGGTTAAGTGACTTGCCCAGGGTCACACACCTAGCAGGTGTATGAGGTCAGATTTGAGCTCGGGAAGATGAGTCTTCCTGACTCCAGGTCAGGCCCTCTATGTACTATGGTGCCACCTGGCTGTCCTGGAGTCAGGAAGACCTGAGGTCAAATTTGGCCTCAGATGCTTACATTCTGTGTCATCCTGGGCAAGTCATTGAACTCCTCTTAATCTCAGCTTCCTCCAGTGTAAAATGGGGATAATCATAGCATCTAATTCCCAGGTTGTTGTGAGGATGAAGTGGGATAATTGTAAAGCAATTAGAACAGTGCCTGGCAGGTCACAATGCTGTAAAAATGTTAGTTATTATTATGATTTAGAGGATTGTGAAGGAGAAGGAGCATTAGATGTGTTCTTCTACATCCCAGACAAATGGGTAGAAGGCAGGGAGGAGGAAAGCAGATTCCAGCCCAATATACAGCAAAACCTTATGAACAATTAGAGTTACTCAGCAGAGCGATGGACTGCTTCTAGCAGAAGGAACTGTGCTTTTGTTAAAGGTTTGCAAGTAGATCCTGAAAAATCCCTTGTTGGGGATATTGTAGGAAGAAGGGTGCATGCTTTAGGTGGAGGATGTACAAAATGATTGCTCAGCCCCCTTTAATCACTAGAATTCTATGATTTTCTTATTCTCCATCCAGGGATGGGGAACCTACAGACTTGAGGCCACACATGGCCCTCTACATTCTCAATTGCAGCCCTTTGACTGAATCTAAACTTCATAGAACAAATCTCCTTAGGATAATAATGTCTACAACATTAATATATCATTGGACATCATAATAATATAATAACAATAAATCCCCTCAGGATTTGTTATGTGAAGTTTGGATTCAGTCAAAGGGCCACACTTGGGGACCTAGAGGGCCACATGTGGCCCCAAGGCTGCAGGTTCCACACCCTTGCTCCATCCTTTATTCTCTAATAACATTGTATTTCATTTCATTTTATTTTATTTTTGCTTTTTTTGGAGAGGGGAAGGCTGGGCAGTTGGGGTTAAGTGACTTTCCCAAGGTCGCGTGGTTAGTAAGTGTTAAGTGTCTGAGGCTGGATTTGAACTTGGGTCGTCCTGACTCCAGGGCGGGTGCTCTATTCACTGTGCCATCTAGCTGCCACTCTAATAACATTTTAAAGGATTTGGCATCAGAGGCCCCAAAGATATGAAATAATGATTCAAAAGTAGCTTGGTCCTAGATCTGGATGGGTCTTAAGTACCAAGTTTAGGTGTATTTTACATTATAGGCAATAGGAAGCCACTGAAGATTTGAGGGCAGTAATAACATAGTCAGTCCTGCGTTTTCTGAAGGTCATTTTGGCAGATGATAGTATAGACGTGACTTTTATTTTTTTGCTTTTTGGAGAGAAGGCAGGGAAATTGGGTTAAGTGACTTGCCCAAGGTCACATGGCTAGTAAATATTAAGTATCTGAGGCCAGACTTGAACTGACGTCCTCCTGACTCCAGGGCCAGTGCTCTATTCACTGTGCTACCTAGCCACCCCAAAATATATGACTTTAATCAAGCTGTTTCACGTATCTGGTCCTTAGTCCCACAAGTATGAAATGAGGAGCTTGGATTGGATGAATTCCAAGTTCACTTGGAGGATTTAGATCAATGCTACTATGCCCAGGTACTCTACTATAATTATCCATAAGGAATGAGAAAAGTTTGGAATCAGGGAGACCAATTAGGAGGGAATCATAATAGTCCAGGAGAGATGTGATGGAGGGCTAGACTAGGACGATAGCCATGTGAGTGGAGAGAAAGATTCACATATAAAGCAATTAGAACAGTGCCTGGCAGATTGTAAGTACTATATAAATGTTAGCTATTATTATATATATTAATAAATGTATATATATATATATACACACGCACATATATATCTGATAAATGAGACTGGAATAGTAGAAATAAAGATGAAGGATGATAGGTAATACAGGCAGAATTTTACAGTGGAAATAGCACTGAAGTTAGAGTCACATGACCCAAGTTTTAATCATGGCTCTGCCCTGTGTGCAGCCTCAGCAGTTATTTTACTTCCCTGGGTCTCAATTTACTTAGCTATAAAATAAAGCAATTAGGTGGTGCAGTGAATAGAGCCCTGGAGTC
Organism: Pseudochirops corinnae; assembly: GCA_028646515.1. Classification (NCBI taxonomy): domain Eukaryota; kingdom Metazoa; phylum Chordata; class Mammalia; order Diprotodontia; family Pseudocheiridae; genus Pseudochirops; species Pseudochirops corinnae. The sequence continues at coordinate 150,674,410 of CM053587.1, read as the reverse complement.
AGGAGGATCTGAGTTCAAATCCAGCTTCACAGATTTAACACAAAAACTAACCATGTGACCTTGGGCAAGTCACTTAACCCCAAATTGCTCCCTCCAAAAAAAAAAAAGAAAAAGAAAAAAGAAAGAAAAGAAAATACAGCAATTAGACTAGGTGATCTCTAATGTCCCTTCTCTCTCAAAATCTGTAATCCAGTGTGGTAGGAGCTGTAATAATTAATCAAATGGATAGGGAAAATGAGGAAACAGCTGAAGTCAAGGTTGAGAATGAAGATGTAAAGCTGGGGATATAGGGAAGGTAAAGTTGAAAAGCAAAACAACTTCAGTTTTAGAGAGTGGACCATGAAGAGGAGTTAAAAGGAAAGAAAGAAAAGGATAAGAAACAACAATCATGGTCTGAGTGAGAGGAAGAGGGGTGGTGGTGGTAGAGTAGAAATAGATCTTTTCAATCATAGATCACCAGCAATGATTGCACTCCTCTTTTACCACCTTCTTCATTAAGAGAGAGAAAGAGAAAGAACTGAGGAGTAAAGAGAGTAAATGGTATAAAAAAGTTTGTTAGAAGGAAATGCACAATTAACAATTATAACAGTAAATATGAATGAGGTGAGCTCACCCATAAAAAGGAAAAGGATATTCACATGGTTTAGGAAGCAGAACTTAACAGTATGTTGTTTACAAGAAAAAAAAAAAACACTTGAAACATAAATATTCACATAGAGTTAATGTGAGGCTCTAGGGAAGAACTTATTGAGGCTTCAATTGAACTCAAAAAAGGGGAGGCAGTAATCCAGTAATCATGATCTCAGATAAATAACAATAAAATGAGATTAAAACAGTTGAGAAAGAAATTCACACTATGCTAAAAGGTACAATAGATAATGAAGAAAGTCACTATTTTTGGTATGGCATCTAAGTATTTAAAGAAAAAATGAATCAAGTTACAGGGAGAAACCAATAATAAAACTGACCCTTTGAGATCCTCAACATACCTCATTCAAACCTAAATGAATCTTTTAAAAAAAATTGTATAAGAAGTTAAGTATCTAAATACAATTTTAGAAAAGTTAAATATGATTATTGCTAATTACTGAAAAGGAACTGAAAGGAGTTTACATATTATTCAGCTACGTAGGTCACCTTTACAAAAATTGATAATTTGCTAGAGTACAAAAATGTCACATACAAATTCAAAAAAGTGGAAATAATAAACACATCCTTCACCTAACACAACAGAATAAAAATTAAAATCAATAAAGCACATTTGAAGAAAAGATTCTAATTTAAGTGGAAATCAAATAATCTAATCCTGAAGATTTGGTGGCCCAAAGAACAAAATTTAACAAAACTGAAACTTGAGAAAATGAATTGATGAATTAAATGAATAATTTATTGATTTAATTAATTAATAATTTAATAATTAAATGAATAAATTAAAACTGTTATTTTTAAACCTAATAAACTCTTAGGTAATCTAAAATTTTTAAATGCCAAAATTTTTTAAATCATAATGATTAAAAAAGAAATTAATGAGTGGATAATTAAATAAACAAAGGGAAAGCATTTATTAGCTGTTTACTATGTGTCAGACATTACTTAGTGCTAGGTTTACAACTACAAAAAAGAAAACAAACCCTTTTCTCAAGGAGCTTAAATTTTCATAAGGGAAGACATTGCATAAAGGGTGGTAGCCAGGAAAAGGTATCTTTTACTAGAAAGTCACAGGACTTTATGACCAGAACAGGGCAGCTGACAGACATATCCTTTACAAGAATGACAGCGTTGATTTGATAATTATTCCAAGATTGAAGGGTACTAAGTCCAGAAAGCAGCAAGGATCCTAGTGGATCTGGGTCCAGTTTATAATGGAGAGCTCTCACAAATAAGTTTCAAGCAGGCAAGATCTAGAGAGTTGGGTCATAGATGCCATAGGCAAAGAGACATTGAAATGAATAAATTAAATGAAATAGACTTATATTGTAATAATATATACTAAACAGATTAGTATGACAAGAAATAGAGAAATTAAATAAATCAGACTCCAAAAAAAAAAAATTGAACAACATCTTAACTAACACTCAAAGGAAAAATAAATCCATAGGACCAGATATATTTACAAGCAAATTCTACAAAATGTTCAAGGTACAATTGATTTCAATATTATATAAATTGATTGGGAAAAAATAAGGAAAGAAGATTCTACCAAATCCTTTCTATGAAACAAGCACAATTTAGATACCTAAACTGGGGTGAGACAAAACAGAGAATGAAAACCAAAGGTCAACATCCCTAATTAATATTGAAGCAAAAATATAGAATAAAATATTAGCAAAGGGGCTTCCACAATATAATTAAAAGATTATACAGAATGATCAAGATGAATTGATATCAGAGATAATACTAATGGTAAGGTTATTATATGGTCAACTCTATCCCCTGGTTTTAGTTTTTAATCCCTTCTGTGCAAAAAATTCAGAAAGTTTAAGACCTCCAATAAGCAATACCAGAGTTCCCATCCAGTGTTCAACTGGAACCTTGGGAAATCCAAACATTTTCTTGTTTTTAACACTGGTTTCCTTTATTTCTTTTAGAAAATAAGAATATGTTAAGTACCAGGAAATGGAAAAAAAAAAATTTTCCTCCAAGGTTTTAGTAAAGTCATAAAATGAGCATTAAAGTAAGAGACAAGAGCAACATATAGTTTTATTGCTTCTTTCTATAAAAGGAGAGAAGAGTTCATTTCAGAAAAGCTAATAATTTCAGGTCCAATTGTATTCATTGCCATTGTAGGTAGTTGTCTGCCTATTATCTTAAGGGTGTGTAGCTATATTCATGCTCCATAGAGGTCTTAGAGTGGGAAGGTCACCTGGTAACCTCATCATCTCCCATAAATTTAATTAACCTGTATTCAAAATGTTTGCAGTTCTATGTTCCCAGTCCCAGTCTTTCTCCTGAGCTCCAGTTATTTATTACCAAATGCTTATTGGATCCTGAGCTGGATGTCGAATAGACATCAACTCAACAAAAGGCTCAACTAAGCCTCATTGTCTTTCACCCCAAATCTAGTATTCTTCTGAATTTCTCTGTTTCTTTTGAGAGCATCACCATCCTTCATTTACCTATGTTCTCATAGTCAAACAACTGTTAATTAAAAATGCACTAAACAAAATTCCTTTATTTTATACTATTGAACATGTAAACTTTATTGATAAACTTTTAAGTCAAAGTAGTACTATATTAAGGAATCTGGATTTTTTTTTATTTTTTGAAGATTTTAGAGAAGCAAAGAAAAATTTGAAAAGAAATCACAGCCTCTCTAGTAAAACAAATAAAATTCTGTTGAATGCACTCTTGTGCTTTCCATACTCATGAACACGCACAACATCAAGCACTTCATTCTTCCTCCACTCTCTAGCTCTTCTCTCCATCTCCCACTAGTCCAGGGACATAAGTACGAAAAGAATAACACAAACAGGACAGCCCCTCATAACTCACTAAATACAGCTCATGCTTCTCTGAACTTTGTCACATGGTTTCTTTTTGCAGCCATTATTACTATCCATTTCTACTCCATTTTTATCAATTCCTTAATCCTTGTGAAGACTAATTTATATATTCGTCTACTTGCTTCTCCCCTCTGTCCTTTCCCAGTCTCTTGCTCCAACAATATCTTCTCCCATACATCTTCAATCTCTTACTCTTCATTGTTTACAAACATATCTGAAATTCAACATTGCCCCCTCTGCCAAAGCCCTTTCCTTGACTCTTGTGGCCCATGAAGTTCCTTTATTATCTCTCTCCTCCCTTTCATAGTTAACTTCTTTGAAAAGTTATCTCCATCTGATGCCACAACTTCCTTACAAGTTGCTTTTTTTTTCACTTTACAGAAACTTTTCTGTCAAAGGTTAACAATGAAGAATGATGATGATGTTGGTGGTCGCAATAATATAATGATGATGATGATGATGACAATGCAAGGAAATAATGGATGCAGTGTGACTCATCACTCTGCCTTTTGAAGCCTATCATAACTGGGTCCTTCCTACTTTTCCAGGCTTTTTCAATCTTATTGTCCTCCATGCTACAATTTAGTGACGCTGGTCTTCTTGCGATTTATAGGACAAGACACTGCATTCCTAGCTCTCACAAACCTCAGATAAAACCTAATCTTTTACAGGAAGCAGTTTCCAATTCCCCTCAGTGTTAGTGCCTTGTTTGGGATATTATTATATCCAAATGAGGCCATATGTATCTTGTCTGCACATAATTGTTTATATGTGGCCTCTTCCCATTTGATTGCTCCCTTGAGGGCAGGGGCTTTTTTTCCCTCTTTTCTTTGTCTCACTAGTTCTTAGCTTGGTGCCTGGCTTTTTGACTTGACTCTACTTCAAAGCAATAAAATTTAGTCTCTATGGAGCACATAGGAAGACATGATCCGATAGCTAGAATTATACATCAGATGCTTTTTTATCTGTCATAGACTGAAAAACCACAAATCAACAAGCTACAACTACAGACTTAAAAATATTTATCTTGATGAACTCAACCAACTGTACTGGAATTGGATCATTAGTACAGATGGACCTGTTGCCCAAAATCATGTAGACATACCATTTAGTTATAAAAAAAATTAGTAAAATAATTAATAGATGTTGTTATATCAAAGGTTCATAATATCCAAGCTACAAGGAATGAAAAATATTCAAAACATAGTGACCTGCCAGAGAATGGTTTCTGTGGAAACTCACTAGGTATATTAATGGAGTTATGTTGAAGATGCTTTCAATGAGTCTACAGAGGATGAGCTTACATCCAAATATTTTTATTAAATCTTTAAAAGTGTTTATTTTATCCACTTGTGCAGTAACCCATAGAACACTAAATATAAAATAGATAGGAGCAGGTTAGTGATTTGTCCCAGGACTATTTCTATCTGAACCCCATCAAAAATGAAAATCAGATAAATATAAAAATAATAATTAGCAACACTTTTTAGCATTTGTGAAACATTTCAGAAATATTTTCTTTCAATGTTCACAACAATCTTGTGAGGAAAGCATTTATATATATTGTCATCCTGTTCTACAGATGAGGAAACAGTCTCAGAGAAGTAATTTTCTCATGTTCATGTAGCTAGTAAACATCAGACTAGGATTTGAACCCTAGGCCTCCAGACTCCAAATTCAGCATCTTACTATATCATGCTGCCTTCCTTTAACGGAACAATTGTGTGAACCATCCTGTAAATTCCCATGCCACCTCATTATTTGACAAAAATTGCTGGGAAAATTGGAACATAGTATGGCAGAAACTAGGTATAGACCATCATCTAACGCCATACACCAAAGTCAAGTCTAAATGGGTGCATGATCT
>CM053587.1:150631745-150668540 GCA_028646515.1 Pseudochirops corinnae | reverse complement strand
GAAGGGGAAGGGGAAGGGGAAGGGGAGGGGGAAGGAGGAAATCTAACATTTGGAAGTACTTCTACGTCCAAGTGGGTTGGGGCCTTTCCTAGGAAGACCCTCTGTTTGGTACTAACACATAGTGACTAGGCAGGGTTCAGATCAGCAGAATCCTAACCTCTAAAGAGCAGGATCAGATTCCCTTGTCCCATACATTTTGGCTCATTATACCCCCACCATGGCACTCCAGGACAATTTGTTCAAATTTAACTTTAGGCGCATACCTAAAATCTCCCCAAAAGGAGTGAATAGGAAGGTGATCAAGTTACAAAATGAATCATGTATGAGACAGGAGTGTATTTCCTACATACAAAAAGAAATGTTATTCACAAAATACAAGTGTACATTGACAGAAAGACTTAAATAAGTGTTCAGCTCTGCTGTACTCTCCTAGTAGGATGATATTTAAAACTCACCTAAATATAAGGCATTTTGCAAGATTACTAAATGGTGTCATTTTCATATTTGATATCTTCTGTAAAGCCAAGCCAAGGCTTGGGATTCACCTCTTTTTATTGGTCTTCTGTTCCAAGAGTGCTGGAATTATTGTTGCTGAGGATTCCTCCCCATGACTGGTCAACCTCAACCAAAAGACCTGGTATTGCCAAACCTCTCTAGCTTACAAAATAGCCTCAAAGATTAGACAAATTTATCTTGCAATCAATCTAGAAAGAACAAATTTAGAAGAGCCAACCTCAGATCCATGAGGAGCCTTGCCTAGGCAGGACATAGGCTCAACTGCTATGTGCTCATGGTCACATGGTAGACAAAGTTGGAGACAGAATAAGCTGTTCTTCCCCATATTCCTCATGGGAATGAGTTCTACATAGTTCTGACATATCTGTAGTCAGAAAGAGAAGAGAGTAGCAGACAATGTCAGTTAATTTTAAAGATCTGCTAAGTCACTGGATCTTCTCTTTCAGTTGCCAGGAAAGTTTCTCTTTACCAAGGTCTCACAGCTAGTGATGACATGAAGAAATGATGTCAGACCTCTTGATTCCCAGTGAGTTAACTGTTTCCATTATAATCCAATTCTATAAACCATTTTTAAACACTTTCTCTATGGAAATACATTCTGTTACTCATTAAGGATATAAAGATAAAAAAATAAGTAAAGAATCTTCACCTTCAAATAGCTTGCATTCTGCTGCATAGTCACCTGGAATCCTATACCCCAAGTCTAGGGCCTAAACAGCTCTTAGTCTAGTTCCAACTAAGGATAAGAGCCTTGTTAACTTGGTTTGGAATCAAGTATGTGGCATAATATGATATCATCTGTGGACACTACATAATTCCCTCTTTGCTTCCCTTCAGGTGCTCAAATGGTCTTTTAAAAATCTATGGAGTAAGGGAATGTAACATGTATATAGATAAATGTACACAAAGTAATGTGAAGAAGACAGCATTAGCAACTAGGGAGATCAAAAAAGGTTAATCATGTAAGAGATGGCCCCTAAGCAAAGCCTTAGAGGAAGTTAGGGTTCCAAAGAGGTGGCAGTAAAAGAGATACATTCCATATTTAGGGACAACACACAGATACAGGAGATGGAAGGTTGGGCAGTTTGGGTGGGAAATAGAAGGGGTATGATGTGAAATAAGTCTGTAAAGGGAAGTTGGGGTCAGATTGTGGAGGGCTTAAAAAAAAAAAACAGGCTGAGGAATGTGTCTTTCATCCTAAAAGAAATAGACAGTTCCTAATGGTTCTTGAATGTCATCATGGTCAAATTTGTGCTTTGGGAAGATTATTTTGGCAGCTATGTGGAAGGTAGATTGGAGAAGAGTAAGGCTAGGACAGATACTACTTACAGGTCCAAATAGTCTAGGAAAGAAGTAGTGAAGGTCTGAAGCTGAGTAGTGGGCTGTGTGGGTGGAGAGAATCACTCAATCAATCAATACACAAATATTAATTGAGCTTCCTTATGTCAGGCACAGTGCTGGGTACCAGGGATATCAAGGCCAAAAAAGGAAAACAAAAATTCTTGACCATAAGAAATTTATATTCTATTGAGAGAGACAACCTGGGCATACTTAAATATATACAAATATATAAAAAAAAATCAAATATACAAACACAAGATAATTTAGGGGCATGAGCATCTGGTGGGATCAGAAAAGGCCTCATTTTTGAAGGTGACATGAGTTGAGGTTTAAAGGAATCTAGTGATTCTAAGAGGTAGAGCAAAGAGGGAGTGCATTCCAGGCATGGAAGAGAGCCTGGGCAAAGATGTGGAGATGGGAATTAGAGGGTTATGTGTCAGGAACAAGAAGAAGGTTGTTATGTGAAGGGGAGCACTGTAGAAATGAGTTTGGAGATATAAGTTTGAATCATTTTTGAGAAGGCCTTTAAATGCCAAATGGAAGAGTTTGTAACAGAGAGGAGGCAATGGATATTATTTCTCTGTTCACTTATCTGTGGGTCTTCACTTAGTCTACAAATGAACACAGTACTTTGGGACTCAAACAGCTTTAACTACAATTCAAAAGGTTTTATCTGAAGGAAAAGTCAAGGAAAGTCTACATTGAGAGTTCATAGTGGCAAAACTGAGAATTGCCCCAACCTGATGTATCAATTTTCAAGACATCTTTTGATGGCTTGAAGTAAAGCAAATATTTATGAAGTATCCACAGGTGACATACTATGCCACATGCTTAGATCCATAAAGAGCAGACATGGATCTTGTCCTTAGTTATAACTAAACCAAGAGTGGTTCCAGGGGTGGAGAACCTGAAGCCTCAAGACCACAAGTGGCCCTGTAGGTCCTCAAGTACTGCCCTTTAGATCCTAGGCTTGGGAGGTAAGATTCCAGGTGATTCTATTCATCTCATTATATTATTTTTGAGTCAAGATTATATTCTATCTTATACATTTCATGTAACTATGACTTCCTATTATCAAAGAAAGTAGACTTAGTTATCTGAATAGTAGAAATACAAATTCTGATACCAAAATGAAAAAAATGTATCTCTAGTAGATTTTTTTCCATAACAACGAAACTACACTGTGCTTCCCTGTCAAAATGTTCTGATTTTAAAAATATGCTACAAAATTCCATTTTTTAAAGATCTCTGCTCCTAATGAGGTTCAACAAATTTATTAATGTGACCCTGTCCTTTTCTGGTTGCAGAAGTTGTCTGTTAATGATTTCTATAAGGAGGATGTGATCAGGAGTTACCAAGATCACCATCCTTTCCTCTTCAATTTCCTGCTACATTTCATTCTGAGCTATCAAGTATTAACATTGAGAACTTGTATTTGGTTCTTTAGTGAATGGAAATTTGGGGCAAATCATTTGTGCTGTATTTTATAGACTTTAAAGAACTATGTAAGTGATTTTGATTGTGATTGTTGCTGGCACTAAGTAGTCTTTTCTAAACAGTGAAATCTTCTCACGGTTCCTTCAGGTGTGTTCATTCTCATTAGTCCTACTCTTCTCTTGAATATTGCTCCAGAGAAGGGATTGATAGTAGGGAAAATGCTATGGGATATCCCAAAGCTCCTTGGCAGGTCAGTTTCTACCAGCAGTAGGCCAGATCAAATATATTCAGCCATGATTTTCTAAGAAAAAAGCAAAGTATGCATATAATAATTTTTCCCTATTGTGAAAAGGAGTTTTAGAAAAACACCACCTTAGGGAGATAAATGAAACATCAGCCTGAGAAAGAACACAGGTAATTTGTCAGGGAAAGGAATGAAATATTACCTGGACCCAAGCTGTGTCTTTAATCTCATTGTTACCAAATGACCTGAAGACTGGAGTCACTCTGGAAAGAAACACTTATTGAGGTGGACAAGACGGATTTAGGGCAGAGCAAATATGAGAAAGTTAATGGTATGAAGTGGAGTTAGAAGTAAGCTTTGGGTAGAAAGTGGGCATGTTCTCTTCAATTCTGATGTTATAGGTGATCATAAGTAGGGCAGCTAGGTGATGCAGTGAATAGAGCGCCGGCCCTGGAGTCAGGAGGACCTGAGTTCAAATCTGGACTCAGACACTTAACACTTACTAGCTGTGTAACCTTGGGCAAGTCATTTAACCCCAATTGCCTTGCCCTCCAAAAAGAAAAAAAAAGCATACTATAGGGGATCATAGGCAATAAGAATATCATTGACCAAAGTAGAAATTGGTCAGCAAATAAAATGTGAGTACCCATCTCACTCCCCACAATTTTCTCACAAGCCTTCCTTCTTTAAGTGGTACAATCTTGGCCAGGCCACTTAACCTACCTTGGTCTCAGTTTTCTTATCTGTAAAATGAAAGAGTTGAAGTAGAAATGAAGGGTCAGTTCCAGCTCTAGATCTAAGATGATCTTATGCTCTTTAGGTTGTACTTTTGGTTGAGTCTTGCTTTTATTCTATCGAGTCTCCCCATTTCTTGGGCTGACCCTCTGAATTCTGGAATGTTTCTGGGTAGTGAAGACCTAAAGCCATCAGATTAGAATACATCTACAAGATGTGTCCATCATTCAGATGGTCATATTCCCAGAGCACAGTGTCTCCACTGGGTCTCTCTTGTCAAATGTAAAAGAAAGGGGTAACCCAAAGCCCTAACTGTGACTAAGAAGAGATCTGGGAAGAGGACTGAAATTAGAAAATAGCTTGTCACATATTAATTAATTAATTAAATTTGGTTTTTTTTGCATTTTTGGAGGGGGGATGGCAGGGCAATCAGGATTAAGTGACTTGCCCAAGGTCACACAGTTTCTAAGTGTTAAGTGTCTGAGGTCAGATTTGAATTCAGGTCCTCCTGACTCCAAGGCTGGTGCTCTATTCACTGTGTCACCTAGCTACCCTGTCACATATTTATTTTAAAGGAGGGGGAATCAGTCTTGACCCTCAAATCTGACCCAGTTGTGACTCTCCAGATGCCCAAAATGGAATCATAAGCAATAAGAATATCATTGACCAAAGTAGAAATTGGTCAGCAAGTAAAATGTGAGTACCCATCTCACTCCCCACAATTTTCTCACAAGCCTTCCTTCTTTAAATGGTACAATCTTGGCCAGGCCACTTAACCTACCTTGGTCTCAGCTTTCTTGTCTGTAAAATGATAAATCTGACCAAATCTGACCCAGTTATGACTCTCCAGATGACTTCCCAACTTCCACCCCAGCTGCCTGCTCAGCCTTGCAAGGCCTCCGCCTCTCAGATCTCCTCATTTATATTAGGAAACTCCACTTGAAGAAGTAGTTGGTCATGCTCACTCCAAACCTAGCCCATCCTATGATTCTCTGACTACTTTTCAACCTTACCTCCATGCAAGTATTTCTCCCACCTGCCCTATTCTGCTGTTCAGCTTCTTTTTAAGTGTTGTCTTGTCTTCCCCTCTTAGAATATAAGCTGCTTGAGGTAAGGGACTGTCTTTCTTTTTCCTTGTATTTGTCTTTCTGTCACTTGGTAGTCCCTGACATATATAGTAAGTGCTTAATAAATGTTTTGGGCAGCTAGCTGGGGCAGTGGATAGAATACTAGATCTGGATTCAGGAAGACCTAAGTTTAAAACTGAACTCAGACATTTACTAGCTGTGTGACCCTGGGCAAGTCATATAACCCTGTTTGCCTCAGCTTCCTCATCTGTTGAAGGAACTGGAGAAGGAAATAGCAAACCATCAAACACTAAATGGGGTCACAAACAGTCAGACATGACTGAAACAACTCAACAACAAAAATAAATGTTTTGTCTTTCTGGTCTGATAGAAGGACAGAAGAATGTGATTGATCACAGAAAGAATAAACATTGCTCAAAATTTAAATGAGAAAAAGAAACCAAGTCTTTAGTAAAGGCAAATAAATTTTCCTCACTATATTTTGAATTTTTAAAATTTCAATTCTATTAACATATTTTGTTTTTAACATCTTAGTCCTATCCAGATACAATCCTGCCACAACCCAATGAATTATTTCTTATAACAACAACAACAACAAAGTCATGGTTAAACAAAGTCAACTGACACAATGTCTGAATTTTAACAGTGTTTTGTAACATTATGTGGTGGTAATTCCCCACCTCCACATTGTAGGGGAAAGGGATACAAACCTCTTCTCCAAAATAAGCCATTATAATTACTTAGTATCTAGCTTAAAGTTATTTCTTTTGTGTACATTGAAAAAGCTGTGGGGTATATTATTCTATTTCTCACTGTTTTACTCAGTCATTATTAGTTCATATAATCATTTTATATTTTTTTTAATTCCTCATATACATTTTTCTCATTGTCCAATTGTATCAGCAAGCACCCTAGCATACCCAGGATGGGTGCTGGCACAGGTTCTTAGATCTGCTTTTCTAAAGGAAAGCAACTCAAAATGGGTTAACAATCTTACTTTAATCAATCAAATATCATTTACCTAGTTCAGGGGAAAAAGTTAGCACCCTGAACTTCAGAGAATGCAAACACAAGTTACAAACAGACAAAGAAACAGATCAGCAGACGGGCTTCCAACCGTCTGACCATTACATCCATACCTAGTCAGTTACCAGAGAGGGAAGCACCAACATCTGGGTTTTCAAAGGGGGGAAGGGGTGTGGTGCTCAACGGCTGCCCAGAGTCTCATCTGGCCAAATCACACAACTGTTTCCAAAGTGAGCCCCAAAGCAAAACCTCCCATCAGGGCGTATATATAGCCTTCTCCTGGCTTGGAGAACATCACAGCCCTCTTGATCCACTGCCCAATCACAAAGCTACAAGGCACGGGCATTCTGGAAGAACAAGCCTCCAGCCACAGGCTCCATGTGACCACATTCAGCCTATCAGGGGGCAGAGTATACTTCCAAATCTGGGAAGGTTCTCAGAGTCACTGAGCCGCTTTAGCAAAGGGCCTGGGCCAGGAAGATCTTCAGATTCCCATAAAACCAATAATATTCTGTTCCAGTTATATGCTATAATTTGTTCAGTTATTCCCTCAATTAGTGAGCACCTGTTTTGTTTCCTAAAATTTTAGGCAGGGGGAGGTGGTCATCCATTTGTTTATTTATATTTGCTATTACAAGAGGTGCTAAGAATATTTTGGTCTAAATGGGACTTTTGTCTCTGGCACTGACCTCAGTGGGGTATATGTACATCATGCATTCTTTCAAGAACCTGAAACAGTTCTAGAGGAAATGGTTATTGATAAGAACCTAGGAAACATACAAGACCTGCCATATAGTGAATGTTTAATAAATGCTTGTTGACTAATGGACAGGTTCATCCAGTTCCCATCACTGTGCCTTTGTAGTGGACATCACCTGTGTCTGAAATGTACTCCCTTTTTTGCCTTCATCTCACAAAATCCCTCTCTTCAAGATGTAGCTGAAGCATCATCTTCCAAGTGTAGCATTTGTTGATCCCCCCTAACTATAGGGCCCTCCGTTCTGAACTACCTTATGTTTAAGGACCTTGTATTTGTTTACATTTGTTCTCTTTACATTATTCTGTGAGGCATCCCGGCATGGTAGAAACAGAGCTGGCCTCAGAATCTGGGAAACCTGCATTTTCATGCTACCTTTATTATATACTTATGATGAATACAAACCCTGAGAGATTAATAATCAATTTATTAATTAAGGTGGCTAATAACTAATAAATTGATGGTCAGTGGTTTCTCTCAGCAACAAAAGACATGAAGAGCCTGAAAGCTTTAAATAATCGGAATTCCTTTGACAACTGAAAATCATCCTTGATTGGTGGACATTTTATGAGGAGCTGGGTTAGGAGTTTTCAGCTCCTCAAGCTGAGAATGTGGCTTGATCATGAGATTCAGTTGCCTCCAGCAATCTGCACAGGGGAATCCATCTCCATCCACACCATTCTGGTTGGCTTTCTCCCTCATGAGCTGGGTCACCCTAAACTTTAATGGAGGGGTGCAAGAGGCTCATTTCCTCCAGGTAGTAACTCACCTACACAGGATTCTGCTTATACTCTAAACAGAAGTAAAGTCTCATAGTTGGGTGGGATCCAACCCAAGATCCAAGAGCATGTTTCCAAAGGGTTAGGGGTAATCTCAATCAGTCATATCCTTCAGGGGCTGACCTCCCATATGAGCTGGGCTTCAATGAAGAAATGAAGGAGAAAAGCTAGCAATTGATTGTTAAAATATAACAGGAAAAATATTTTCCCTCAACAAATTTTATGACTGTGGACAAGTCACTTAAACTTTCAGTGCTCTGGATAGCTGTCAAAGATTCAATGTTGACCTGTGTTCATAAAGGGGATTTTCTTCATTGAATAGTTCCTTGTATCAGAGAAATTCCTGATCTGGGCAGTATCCCTATATATTTTTCTTTATATGTATACTTACACATGCATTTGTCTCATTAGAATTCAAGCTTCTTATGAGTAGGGATTATTCATTCTTGGTATTTGTAGCCCCAATACCCAGCACAATGCCTGGCATATAGTAGGTACTTAATAAATGTTTTTTGATTGATTTTCTCAGCATTGGGCACTCCCAGTTTAGGAACTCCCTCCACCAGTACACACCACAACTAGTCTTAGCAGATATGTCCTGGGGAGCTGACTAAATAACTAAGAAGGGAAATTACTTCCCTTGGGTTAATACAATTTGTAAGTGTCAGAGGCAGGACTTTGATGTAGGTCTTCCAGCCATCTGTCCCTTAGTCACATAGCCTCTAATTTAACTACTCAAAATAATTAAATTAAATCAAGAAAGAATGTGGTATGATAGAAATATCTCTGAAATAGGAGTTAGGAGATGTGGCTTCTAGTCTCTGCACTACCAACAGCTGACTATACAATCTTTGGCAAATCACTTTGCCCCACTGGATCTCATTTTCCCTAAGTCTAAAACGAAAAGAATGGATTTTCAACTTCAATATCCTTTGAGTTTGACTTGTGCCAAAATGTAGACATTTGGGAAGAAAAAAGAAAGCCACAAAAGTGCCCTGATATTTCAGAATGAGGAATGAGACACAGAGAAAGTTCAGAGGATGGTGATGTCTAATGATGATACTTGGGTACATGCAGACTGGTCTACCAAAGGAAGCATTTTTAATATTGTGGTTCCCCTAAATTTTTGTCCTTATGTTATGATGTCTGTCTCCATTTAATTGGTGACAAAAGGAAGGATAAGACAGTCTTTGATCATGATTCATCAGCAAACTGTCAAGAAGCTATGGTTCATAAATCATCCTCCAAGTCAATAAAAAATATTTGGAATCAGTTTCCTCTATCTCTGGAATTCATGCTCTTAAATATGTATTTCAGAATCAGTCTCTATATTTGCTTCACAAGCTAAATCAGCAAAAAAAAAAAAAAGTCTTATTCCTTTCCATGCTTCCTCTCTTGATGCAAAGCCCACTTGGGTGGTGTTTTCAGCTCTGTAAATAAATGATTAAGACAGCACCAACTCTGTCTACCTGTGCTATTTTAGCATTCAAAACGCTTATCATATGTCTTTATATGTAGACACAATGAGCAAGCATTGCTGTAGCACCGAAGTGCCCAGTACTGTGTTAAGTGCTAACAATCTAAGCAATGGGAGAAGAGAGAATACTGTAGGGGAGTTTGGAAGGGTAATTATAACCATTCACTCATTTAATGAACATCTACTTACTAAATGCCCAGATGTGAAGATTCTACCTTTCTGACACGTGGTCTGTGAATTAAATCAGTGAATAGTTAAGAAATAAGCTAAAAGAGGAAAGAGCCCATCTCAACTGTCCCATTATGAGCAGAATTTCTATAGACAGCATGCTTTTATCAGTGCACAGGACCAGTGAATAAGAGGAATTAGTCTTTGCATAGGACGAGGACAAATTATTCAGTGCATCTTGGTCCAGTGGAAAGTGTGTTAAATTTAGTCAAATAATCTGGCTTCAATTCTTTGGCTTTGCATGTTTCTAAGCAAGTCATTTCATCTCTCTGGGACTCAGTTTCCTGATATGTAAAACCGGCTGTAAAGCTATAATCCTGTGATTTTATGTCGAATGCTTGGGAAGAATTAACATCCTCAGGTTACTGAAAGGAAGGCCTGAAACCTCCTGCCCTGCCACATTATCTACTAGTATCATTTTGATAATATGAGTTAAAGAGTATTTGGATTTGGGGAATAGTCTTCCTAGCCTGGAATTAGGAGATCTGAGTTCAAATCTGCCCTCAGACACATAACTAGTTATGTGACCCTTGGCAAATCACTTAAACTTTATTTGCCTTAGTTTCCTTGTCTGTAAAATGAGCTGAAGAAGGAAATGGCAAACCACTCTAGCATCTTTGCCAAGAAAACCCAAAATGAGGTCAAGGAGAGTCAAACACACCTGAAAAAAGACTGAACAATGACAAATAGTTAAGAAAGAAGGCCAGTGGCATCACCTCCTTCGCTTCGTAGATATTTGGGTAAGGACAGAGGCAAGTCAATATAAATCATAGAGCTAGAAGAGATCATAAAGATAAAGCACTTGTCATTTTTTGCCTTTGTATATCCCAGTGTTTCCAAAAATGCCTGGTACAAAGTAAATATTTAATGTTTGTTTAATCAAATTAATTTTTTTTAATCTAATGCCCTTGCTTTGCATGTGAAGAGACTAGTTCAAGAAGTTCTGGTGATTTGTCCAAGGTTAAACAGCTAATAAATAAGGAAGTAGCTTTATATAATAGAAAGAACCCTGGTCATTGGGTCAGAAGATTTGAGTTCAAATTTCTTTCAGATTCTTACTACCTTTGTGATCTTGAGCAAGTGACTTAACTCCCTGAGACTCAGTGTCCTCAACTGTAAAATAAGGAGGTTGTAGGACAGGGCCACAAAGTTCCCTTCTAGCTTTCATCCTATGAACCTGAGTGACCCAGTTTGAACTCAACTCCAGGGCCTTTGACCTTTTAAACAATTCTCTTTCTTCCCTCTTGCCTTTTAACCCAAGATACAGCCCAGAAGAAATAACCATTTATGATAGCATGTCTATCAAAACTGATGTCATGTCACTTTTGACACTATTTATTTCTTCCAAAAGTTCCAGCTGATAAACTTTCACAATAAGAAAAAACTTCATAAGACCGGAACTTCTCATTTTCCCCATACTCTTCCTCAAAAATAGAGCTTAAAGTAGTTGCCACTAGCACCTGGGCCCCCACCTTTACTGCCAAAAAAAATCCCCCAAAACAAAACAAAACAAAAAACCAAGAGACATCAAAACACTCTCAGGTTTATGGCCACTCAAATCTTTATGGAAATCACAGTGTCATCTCCAGGAGGCATGTAATAACTTGCACCACAGAAGAGAAAGAATAAAGCTCTGATTAATTAAAAGTGTCAGGTGCATATTAAAAATCTTGTTGGACTTTAAACCAGTAAGTGATAGGATTTGTAAAGCAGAGTGATTTAAGCATTGGGCTGGCTGTGGTGATGCTAGATTCAAAACCTGTCTGCCTAGTTGTCATCATCAGAAAATGGCATCCACAAAGAGCAGGGGCTCTCTTTGTAATGCCCCTCAACATCATCCATTGCTTTACAATGTAAATAAACTCAAAACGAATCAAGCTCTCTCTTTCTCTCTCTCTCTCTCTCTCTCTCTCTCTCTCTCTCTCTCTCTCTCTCTCTCTCTCCTTTCTCAGACTCATGTTGCTGCCTGGTCAAAAAGACAATTTTATCTAACTAAGTTATAGATCATTAAGCTGAAAAAAAAAGTTTGCCTGTTACTGCTGTTTTACCATCTTGCCCCATCTTGTCTCATTAGCAGAAACTGATTGAGCATGAAGGTGTTCTCTGGCTGTCAGTAGATAAAGTAGGTGCTCTTGGCTTTCATCTGTTCTGAATTCTCCTTGTCTCATTATCTTCCCAAGGTCAGATTCTTTGACACGGGGACTGCTTGCTTAGCACTCCATTCTGGTAATTACTTGCCTGGCAATCTTAACCATAAATGGGTTGTGTGTGTGTGTGGCACCAAGGAACAATTCAGATTAAGAGCCCCAATAATTCAACATCAATAGTGTACAAATAACTATTTTGGTGTTTGGTGTTGTTGAACCATGTGATTTGTTCCATTGATATCTTGGGGAGGGGAGGAATGTCCAATCACTTGGGGGGAATATATAAAGGAAATTGTGAACTACACTAAACTCCAGAGTAGGTTTGGTGTAAAGGATAGAGCAGTAGGCTCAGATTCAAGAATCAATCCATCCACAAACATGTATTAACCACCTCCTATATGCCTAGCACTGTGCTAAGGGATTGGAATGCATACATAGAAATGAAATAGTCCTTGCCCTCAAAGAGCTCGATTAGGGGCAAAACAATACACACACATAAAAAACTATACAAAGGAAATACATGATGACTCTGAGGAGAGGTCATAGTGACTGGGGAGATCAAGGAAGGATACATATAGGAATAGTTGTGTTCAGTTTTGAAGGAAGATTGGGCTTTTGAGAGTTGAAGAGGAAGAAGGAATAATTGTAACCATGCATACTAGCCCTTTGCAAAGGCACAAAGGCATGTCATCTGTCAGGAACTGAAAAAAAAAAAGATAAATTTGCTTAACTCTAGAGTATGTGGAGAATAATGTGACATAAACTTGTGAATCCCCTGTCTGATATGGATGAAATATGTAACCCTAAGAAAGGTATTTAACCACTATATGCCTGGTAGGAAGTCTCCAATGGAGTGTTCCCAGGATCTGTGTTTGACTCTATGTTGTCTAAAATTTTGATCAATGATTTGTATTAAAAGCAAAGATGGCATGCTGCTCAAGTTTTCAGATAACACACAACTGGGAAGGATGGGTAATAGAATCCATAAAGAGTTTGGCAGGCTAGAACAATGTGCCAAATTTTAAAAGAATAATTTAATAAGGGTAAATGTAAAGTCAAACTTTGACTCAAACAACATATTTCATAATGCATGATTGAGAAATTTGGTTAGATGGCAGTGGGTCTGAAAAAGATCTGAAGATTTTAGGGGACTTCAAGGTTGATATGTTAGTAGTATGAAATGGAAGTCAAGAGCAGATTGGTGATGCAATGGATAGAGCGCTAGGGATAAAGTTGGAAAGACCTCAGTTTGAATTTAACTTCAGGCACTTACTGACTATGTGACCTAATCACTATCTGCCTCAGTTTTCTCCCCTGTAAAATGGGATTATATTATCACTTACCTGCTAGGGGTGTTGTGAGGATCAAATGAGATAATATTTTAAGAAGTGTTTAGCCCAGTGCCTGGAATGTAGTTGGCCTTCTATAAACATTTAGTTGTTTTTGCTGTCTCAGTCCTGTCTGATCCTTTGTGACCCCATCTGGTGTTTTCTTGGCAAAGATATTGAAGTGGTTTTCCATCTCCTTTTCTGGTTCATTTTACAGATGAAGAAATTAAAGCAAACAGGTTTAAGTGATTTGCCCAGGGTTACATCGCTAATAAGTGTCTATGGCTAGATTTGAACTCAGATCTTCCTGACTCCAGGCCCATTGCACCATTAGCTGCCATATAAATGTTAATTTATTGTTGTTATTATTATTAATATAATACCCAGGAATAAGGAGGTGATAGTACCATTGTAAAATGCCTTGTCCAAAACACATCCAAAGCATTATACTCAGTTCTAGGTGACTTTTCTTAGGAAAAACACTGATAGGGAGTCCAGACAAGAGCAATACAGATGGTAAAAGTTCACTCCAAGTTAGAAATCTTTGAAAGTGGGGTGTATAGGCTGGAGAAGAGATGTAGGGGAGAGGGGATGGAGATGAGACCGTCCTGTAGAAAAGGGGAGAAGAAAACTAAGAGGATTAAGTAGAATATGACTGATACCAAAAATTTGGCTTGATGGGAAAATCTGATTGATAATTCCAGCTGTAAACAAATGTAATGGCTACTGCAGGGGTTAATGGGGCTCCTGGAGATCATTAAGCAAGGATGGATCACTACTTGGTAGGTCTTTTATAGAAGGTATACTTATTCAGAAACGCATTGGATTAGATGTCTACTAGGGTTTTTTCTAAATCACATTTTATGAGATTTTGCCAAACGTCTCTCCTAAGGTTCCCTACCATTAATTCTTTTCCACAGTGGATAGGTGCATCAGTACTCACAATCTGAATTCAGTGATATTATTTCTTATAAACTGTACATTTGAAGTGTAGATTAACTCCATAGAGTATCAAGTATTAGGCACTATAATCTACAAGATGATACTTTTTTGCCTTCCTCATTATCTAAGGTAATTGAAAATCAATTGTTTCCAAAATGCTTAAACTATTGACTGCATTTTTTCTTTCTTTTTGTCTCTTTTCATTAGAGTGCTAGCAAACTTTTCTTCAGGAAAAAATATTGGATTTATGAAATATGGATAAGGCCTTTGCGAGATGAGATCCATGTAGATGCTAGGAAGCAATAGAGATATGTCTTGCCATCCCATGAATTTACTTTTGCTATGGCTCCCACATTTTGCCTGCCTTTTATAGGGTGAGACACCATCTCATGATCTTGGAAATAAAACTCAAAGAGAATCCATTATCATAAAACATCACCCGATGGTCTTATCATATCACTTGACAGTTTCATGTTTGTTAAGGTTGAGTTAGTGTTTCTATTATAAACCTTATTTAGTGGAGGAAGGGGAATGGGAAAGAAGAGGAGAGATGGGCTAATCTGTCAGCCATGTACAATGACAGGTGACCAACTAGGACTTTCAAATAGCGAAAACTGAGGGAAACAGAATTTGGTCCCTGGTTTTAAGAGATAATACTGAATAATAAGATGAACAAAGAATTATTTGAAAATGTAATACTATATGTGCTGATACATTTTGTTGGGCATAAAGGAATGTAATCTCTTCTCAATTATCCATATTATAGGGAAAGAGAAAAGATCCAGAGAAGTATACTAGAAAGAAAAATGGACTAGTCATAAGAAATTGGCTCTAGAATCTGAATCAAGTCACTTGCCATCTTTGAGTATCACTTCCATCAACTGTGAAACCCAACTTCACTGGGTGTTGTCAGCGTTAATTTTTTTTTAAGGCATGTGAAAGTGCTGGGTTCTTGGAGTTAGGAGACCTAATGTTGAATATCAACTCTTCTATGTATTAGCTATGGGATATCAAATAAGCTATTTAACTCTGAACCTTGGTGTCTCACATACAAAATGAAGATGATAATAATTGTAGTTCTAGCTGTCTCTCAGAGTCAATGTGAAGAAAGCAGTTTGTAAACTTCAAAATATTATATAAACATGTTGTTACTATATGAACTACTTTTATAGGTTATACAAAAAAGAATATACCAAAATATTTTTTGGCTTTGGAATTGTCATAGTTTCTCCCTTTCTGTGTCTCTTTCTGTGTCTCTATCTCTGTTTCTCTGTCTCTTTCTCTGTCTCTTTCTGTCTCTCTCTCCTCCGTCTGTCTGTCTGTCTGTCTCTGTCTCTCTATGTCTCTCTCTCACACACACACACGGACACACATGCACACAGACACACACAAGCACATCTGACAATAATATCCCTTTGCCTTATTTTTCTCTTCTCCTGGCTCATGTTCTATCCTGTCCATAGAAGGGCCAGCACAGAATACTGATTAGCACTAGCACGAGGACCAAGGAAGAGAAAGATTCTGAATATGGATCTCAACAAGCTTAAAATAAAAGGCCAGACTGAGTCATTAGCATTGTTTCTATGGAGAGCAAAAATCCAAGGATTCCTCCCCCCCCACTTCCACTGGAAAATCAGAAAAACTTACTCTGCCACTTATTAATTACATAGTATTCAATGGGTCACCTAACTTTTCTGAGACCCACTTTATCATCTATAAAATAGACATAATTATGCTTTCCTTGGTGGGTTGCTGAGAAGATGAAGTGAACGTCCTTTGGTCTTGGGGTCAGAAGATTATTGTTTTATTTCTTAAGACTTTCACTGGAAACAGGAGTGAGGATTCAATCAGGGAGATCAGTATGAAATCAGTAGAGAAGATACAAGAAGCATCCAACTGTCATCTGAATCATCTTATTGTGGTCTTTGATGGTAGCTGTGTAGATCTGCCATTTACAAATTATGTAATACTGTTAATAACTCCAAGATTCTCCCTGAAATGAAGGCCCATGTTTTTAACAATATTTATCCAGGGATAACCATGGTAGCAGTAAGGTAGTAGATGTCATGGTCAGGGTCACAGACACGACAAATGTAAATTCAATCTTCCAGCTTTGGTCCTCTAAATCCAAATCCTTATAGAACAATAATTAATCATAATTAATTATTAATAATGAATTCCTCATTCATTCATATGCTGGTAGAGGCATGAATTGGTAGAACCAATTGGAAATCAGTTTGGGATTTGAGACATAAGCCCCACAAAGAGCAGGGATGAAAACAAAGTTCTATATATAACAAAATATTCACACCAGCAAAGAATTGGAAATTAAGTATATGTCCATCAGTTGGGCAATGGCTAAGCAAATTATAACATATATGTGTTAAAGAATATTATTGCACCATAAGGAATAATGAACATAGAGATTTCAGAAATGTGTGGGAAGACTTGGATGACCTGCTGCTGAATAAAGTAAATAGAATCAATAAAACAATACTCGCAATCACTACAATTATGTAAGTGGAAAGGAAAAAAAAAGAAAATGAATGCTTTGTAATTATAGTGACCAAGCTTGGACCCAGGGAACAGTTGAGAAAATGTACTTCTCTCCCATTTCAGAAGAGCAGGAATATTATATATACCAACAAATTCAACTGATCTGTTGGGTTGCTTTTGCTAAACTTCACACACACACTCCTTACTTTGCCAAAAATTGCTCACTGGGTTTGGATAAAAGAAGGATATATTTGAAAGTGAGTATGATATAAAAAGATAGTAATTTAAAAATTTTAAATACTGGGTAACTCTTACGTAATTGTTCTATTTTCCCCCCAAGTTACAAGGGTTACCATTAAGGCAAAGAAAAATTCCCCAAGATTACCCAGGGAGAGTTCACCAATTGCTAAAGAACACAAATTTCAAAAAAGCAATATACAACTGTTCCTGACAGGAGGAGAATAAATATATTTTTGTATACCCACAAGAAATAAATTGGTGCCCACTTATAATTTCATTACTTAGCATTCATCAACCAACCACAATGTGTTAGATGCCAGGAAAATAAAATCGAACACAAAACTAGAGAGACAAGAAACCAAAGTGGATCATGGCAGGAGGAAAATCATCTTTCTCTCTCTGACTTACAAATCCTTTGGCCTGTAATAAGCTTTTATTATAGTCTGATTTATGCAATTCATTTCAACAAAAATAATTAATAATAATTGATGTGTATTTAGCATCAGCTTTTATTATAGTCTAATTTACACAATTCATTTCAACAAAAAAATTAATTAATAATGGTTAACGTATATTTAGAATTTTGAAGTTTGTTGAGCACTTGACACACATCTCATTTAATCCTCACAACAGCCCTAGTGGTAAATGCTAGAGGTATCATTATTTCCATATCACAAATAAAGAAGCAAAGGCCTTATGGAAGTTAAATGTCTCACCACGGTCCCACACCTAATAAGTATTAGAGGTAAGATTCAGATACTGATTGCATGAAAAAGCACTGTTCCAGGCAACAGGAAATATTCAAAGATAACACAAAGCATACATCATGGCTATTCTGCAGCTATTGGATGCTAAAATGCTTTCAAAGGAATATGTTCTCCCATTGCTGTGTATCTTTCCTTCTGGGTCAGAAAATCCTGTGCGACTTGTCTGTACTCTCCCATAAATTCTCTACAATTGGACTTAACATAATGAGTGGGAGTTTCCTTCCATTCTTCTTGACTAAAGGTACCATTGGAGCCCATAGGTTGTATATTCATTTTCCTTTGCTCTTGCCTATAGACTAGCCTATCTTATTTTTTACTGTAATGTTTCTTTAATGTCATCCTTTACTCTATTTTTCCTTCATCATATCTTATTTGTTACATATTGTTCCCTACTCAATCTCTATAAGCCTCTCCAGTGCTTTCAAGGTAATACTTGTTTTCAGTTTCATAAGATCTCAGAGACAGAGCTGAAACTTAGAGGACAGTCAATCCAAACCTCCTCATTCTACAATAAGGATATTGAGATCCAGAGACTGGGGAAGAGAAGGGAAGGGAGTGAAGAATGAGGGAATAAAGCACTAATTGGTAGTAGTGTTTGCTGTCCTTTATACTTAAAGAGGACCAAAAATGACATCAATGTACAGTGTGTTCAACTGTGGCCGATCAAGCCAATATAAACTTGAAAGTCTCTACCACAAATTGGGCACAAATAGTACATATGAATATTTGGAATGGAGATGTCTCTAAATTTGTGCATCTCAGGGTTGGGTTTGATTGTTTTTTCTTTACTTACTTGTTTGTTTGTTTTACCTACTTTGACTCTGTTTTACTCATAGAGCACAGTGCCGTTTTTGATGTGGGCCCATACTGGGCAGTCCTGTGCTATATAACTCAGAAGAGTTCAGGCAGCTTTTATATGAGCAGCAGACATCCTGCATTGTAAATCTCTACTTGAATAGAATCAGCACCAGGCACTATGCCACAAGAGAGGAGCCCAATGGCATTCAAAACATCTTCTTTACTTGGGAGCTCAGGAAGAGAGGGACTGACTTCAACCTGAGGCATACAGTCAATGGCTCGATCAATGGTTAATGATAGTCTGTTGAGAACATTGTAGAAGTGTTCAGCCCATCTCTCCAGGATGAAGTCCTTATCACTAATCAATGTTGCTCCATCAGTGCTGACTATCTGAGATGCACCTTAGGTTTGAGGCCCATAAAACTCTTGCTTATGACAGAGTAAAGAAACAAATTTAGGTGCACCCAGGTGATGTGGGGAGAGGGGGAAAGAATTATGCATTTATTACACACTCTCTACAGCAAGGCATCTACATCGGCCTGGACCTTCAGCTATACAGGATAAATTTGAACAGTCTATGCCTCCCAGCAGTAGCTCTCATCATCTTCCCTTCTTTTCTCCTTCAAAGGAGCAGTAGTATCCATTGTCTTCTTTTATTTCCCTAGCACGTCAAAGAAGGTAAACATCATCTCAATGCTACCCTTGATGCTGCTATCCTTGAATCATCCTCATTCATTTTGGGGCATCTCTGCAGACAGAGCTAGAGCTTCCTCTGCTCAGTTGTCTCTGTCAAAGACATGAGAATACAATACTTTCCTGGTCTCTCTCTTTCTCTCTCTCCCTCTCTCTCTCTCTCTCTCTCTCTCTCTCTCTCTCTCTCTCTCCCTCTCTCTCTGTCTCTGTCTCTGTCTCTTTGTGTCTCTGTCTCTCTGTCTCTTTTTATCTCTCTCTCTCTCTCTCTACCTCTCTCTCTGTCTCTGTCTGTCTTTCTGTCTCTCTCTCTCTGTTTCTGTGTTCTCTCTTGTTCTCTCTCTGTCTCTCTCTCATTCTCTCTCTCTCTCTTTCTCTTTCTCCAGATTGAAATCAAACCACACTAAGGGAGGAGGGAAAGGAAATAGAATTACCAAGATACCTAAATGTCCTTCAAAATATTTGTCTTGTGCAGCTCTTAACTCTGCCTCTGCCTGTGGTATATTACACATATAAGCCATGAATTTCAAAATGTCAAATCAAACAGTACTCAATTAACAAATAGAGTGCCCGTGGAGTATACAAGTACACCATGCTTTGTCCTTAATGAATTTCCTGGAAGGTAAGGATTGTTTTG
The DNA here is from genome assembly GCA_028646515.1 of Pseudochirops corinnae. Taxonomy (NCBI): domain Eukaryota; kingdom Metazoa; phylum Chordata; class Mammalia; order Diprotodontia; family Pseudocheiridae; genus Pseudochirops; species Pseudochirops corinnae. The sequence goes on along the minus strand of CM053587.1, from coordinate 150,648,867 downwards.
CCTTAGTTTAGTAGCGAGGCAATGTGACTTTAGTGGAGCACACTGAACTAGTAGTCAGAGGATCTGAGTTTGAGTCCTTACTGCCACTTCCTAGTTGTATGACCTTGGAGAAGTTATTTAACCTCCTGAACCTCAGTTTTCTTATCTGTAAAGTGGGGGTGACAATAGCCAATAGCTAGTGCTCTATGGCAAAGCTGTCAAACACTTGGGGCCACATACAGCCTATGAGAGAAACAGATTAAAAAATAATTTGGAAATCATTTTTAAATTACCAAAAAATACAATAAATCATATATAACATTACTCTTAAAATTATTTAATTTTAATATTCATTTAAAAATTTTGAGTTCTGAATGCTCTCCTTCCCTTCAGTCCATCCCCCACCATGGAGTGATACAATATTAACTATATGTGTGAAATCATGTAGAACATATTTCCATATTAGCCATGTTACAAAAAAAGCAAGAAAGATAAAGTAAAAAAAAAGTTATACTTCAATCTGCACTCAGAATTTGTCAGTTCTCTCTCTTTCTCCCCCTCTCCCTCATCATAGGACCTTCAGTATATAACATCACATTTTAAAACTAATTGAGTCAGTGCAGGGATCCTTACATACAGATTAGTGGCCTCATTTCTATGTGGCACCATGGCTTTAATATATTCAAAATGCTTTATTTTTACATTACTGCATTTTTATCCTCAATGGTTTTATGAACTAAATACTATTTTGTTGTCCAGACCTAAGACTTGATGGGTGATTGAAGGGCTCAAAGCAGGAAACACCCAGTGCCCTGATACAAATCTCAGCAACTTGTCTATATATTATAATCTTAGAGACTTGCCTGGTTGTATTGAGAAACTAAGTAAACTGCTCGTGATCATAGACTTAAAAATATGTCACTGGTAGAACTTGAACCCAGATTTTCCTGGCTATCCTTCTATCAGAAAATCACAGATATAGTACCAGAAAGGATCTAAATCAGTTCCCTCATTTTACAAATGAAAAATCTACTGAACTACTAGGCTTCTTCAGGTATGATTCCTAATTTCCAAGTGAAGAAACTGAAGTCCACATGGATTAAAAAACTCATCTAGTGTCAATATATCAATCAATCAAGTATTTATTAAGGACCTACTATGTGTCAGGTATTATGCTTGGCAAGAGGGTGAAAATACAGTGGATGAAGCCAAAGCTACTTGAGGGGAGCTCACATTTTAATGGAAGAGACCACAGGGAGATATATAGATATATACAGAATAAATATAAACAAAATAAACACAAGGTAGTTAAACAGAAGTTACTTTCAGAGAAAGCTGTAGCAATGAAGGGAGACAGGGAAATCTTCACAGAGAAGGTTTCTAATTATATCATGAAATATAGAGTTCTATGAAACTGAAGTAAAAAGTGAGTGCATTCCAGAATGGAGAACACATTCAGTGCAATGGCATGGGGACAAGAAGTGGAGGATTATGTGATAAGAACAAAGAAGGGGCCATTTTGGCTAGAATATCCAGGACAGGAAGGGGAATGATGTGCAATGACAGTGGAAAGATGGGTTGGGACCATGTTGTGTAGGGTTTCAAAAGCTAAACAGAGACATTCATATTTGATTCTAGAGATAATAGAAAGTCGAAACTGGAATTTATTGAATAGGAAAGTGACATGGTAGGATTGCACTTAAGGAAAATCACTTTAGTGGCAGCTTAAAAGATGGACTGGAGCAGAGAAAGATTTGAGGCACCAATGAAGAGACTATTGCAAAAATCTAGGAGCCGATGGTGGCTTGAACTATGGTAGCAGCAGTGTGAGTATAGACAAGGGGTCAAATGCGAGGGGAGCAGTCAATCAATTAACATTTATTAAGCATCTACCTACATTCCAGACACTGTTCTAAGGACTGGAGAGGATGTGAAAGTAGAAACAGCAAGATTTGGATACATGGGATAGAGGAGAATAAAGAACTAGGGATAATGCCAAAGTAATGAATATAGCAGTCTGGAGAAATGGTGGTGCCTTCAAGATAAGTAACAAATTTTGAGAGGAAAGTAGATTAGGGGGAGGAGGAGAAGGCAAGATACTGAGTTCAGTTATAGACATGTTGCCTTTAAGATGTCTCCTGAAAATCCAGTTTGAAAGGTCCAATAGACAACCATTGATAATGTAGGAATGAAGCTTGGGGAAAATCTTGGGCTACAGTGACAGAGACAGCTAAGTGACTCAGGGGACAGAGTGCTGGGCCAGGGGTCAGGAAGACCTGAGTTCAAATCCAGTCTCAAGTGCTTACTAGATGTATGACCCTGGGCAAGTCACTCAACTCTGTTTGCCTTACTCCAGGAGAGAAGGAAATGACAAACCACTCCACTATCTTTGCCGAGAAAACCCTATGGACAAATCGGTGTGCTATGGTTCACAAGGTAGTGAAGAGTTGAACACAACTAAACCACAGCAACAATATAGATGTGGGAGTCAACAGCAGAGAGGTCATAATTACACACATGATAAAGTATCATCATGAAGTTATTGTCAGAGGCAAAATTCATACCCAGGTTTATCCTACCTTCAAGTCTTCTACTTTTACCCACCGTACCTCTGTTGAAGCCATGCCACAGAGGTGCTCATCATGAAGTGTTTTGTTAACTGCAAAGTGCTGTATAACCGTAAGCTATTTTGAAACTACGGTCTAGGGACCTCCCTCTCCTTGTATATGAAGGATTCTCTTGCATGTATAATTGAAAGCATATGTATCACAGTAATGGCTCATGTTACTGGCAGATAACAGCACTCAGGTTTCTGTGATTATTAGTAAAGCCATAATTCTTACTAAAATGGAGATTTCAGATAGTATGAAAGCAGAAGTTAAGAATCCTCTAAGGACCAAAAGCAGATTGTTTACTAAATGTTTTATTCATGCAGGATAGCAATTCCACTTTATACTATTCTTCACTTGTTTTATTGATCTTGACTCACCCTTGATCCTAGCAGTGATATTGAAAATATATCTGTCATCATAGCTGAAGCTGCATTTTCTTGCATCTGTCACCTTTCCAGTTAGATAAAAGATATCCAGATACTAATCTTAGGACAGTGCCTTTCTGTAGTGTAGTAAACTTTATGATGACTTTAACAAATCTTTTTAATACTTCAAGAATTTAAAATAGTGTCCTTGGAAAAAATGTAAGCCCAGAAAAAATCAAGCCAACCAGGGACAGGAGGGTGTTTAGGTGAAGTGTAGAACTTTTTGTGTGGTTCGTTTCTATTCAAACATGCATCTAGAGCTAACTGTCCAGATGACAGGATGGTAGACACTGGAATATGAAGAACAATAGTCATTGTGGGCTAAGTATCACAGTGGTTGGAGCAATGGACTTGGAATCTTGAGTTTGAGCACTAGCTGTGTGAATCTGGGCAAGTCACTTAGCATCTCTATACCTGTCCCTCAATTTCTTCATAAACAAAATGGGGATAATAATAGTACCAGGGTAGTTGTGATATAATGAGATAGTATTTGCAATGTACTTCATAAGAAATATAGCAACATATAAATGCTAGCTATTATTAAGGAATTACTCACTATTTTTTTTTTGGTTTGCTGAAATTTGTACTAAATTTTTATAAAATTTGGAAATTTTATGCTCCTCAAAGAAAGAACCAAAATCTATGAATATAAGTGGTTTGGCATGAAGATATATGGGGTGACCTCTTTGAAGAGCAGCCATAGTGGAAATTATTTATGGTAAATAAGGAATCTGCTCTGAAATTAATTCATTCACTTAGAAATTTGCTGCTTTCTTCATAGAGGTAATATATTATTACCAACACAGCTCCACATCTATGCAGACTGAGCAAAAGAAATGTATGCCTGACCTCTGTTATGGACTAGAGTGAGGATGAGAGGAAATTTTTGCTTTTCTTTGGAGAAGAATTTATGTTCATTCCTATTTTCCATTCAGTTATATGAGATGGCATTCAAGCAACCGTAATTTCTTTCTTTTTTTTTTTTTGTCTTCTTTGGAGGGGGGAAGTCAGGGTAGTTGGGGTTAAGTGACTTTCCCAATGTCACACAGCTAGTAAATGCTAAGTGTCTGAGGTCAGATTTGAACTCAGGTCCTCCTGACTCCAGGGTCCATGCTCTATTCACTGTGAACCATAATTTCTTCTAGTTCAGTGGGAAACACATAAGTAAGAGAAGACCCCTTTCTATCTAGTTGGGATGAAACTTACATGCATGAAAAGATGAGAATACCATGGGACAATAAAGGTAAATATTTCCAGATTTTTATTTTAGAATTTCCTACAGAAATTAAATTATCAACTGATCAATTTTGTAGATATAAAAATGTGACCATCTCCTATGTAAAATCTCATAATCCCAAATTGGAATGACAACTAACTAGAATTTGTTGTGCATGAAGCAAGTAGAATAGGTAAATTGCTGAGTGGGGAATTAGGACAAAATGTCTATGGTGCTGAAGGCTTGGCTGTTGCTAGCAAAGGGGAAAATCAGTATGATGGCCCCCACAGAGAGGAGGTGCCCCAAGGGATGAAGTCACTGCCTCCTGAGTTCCACTTTAGGAAGAAGGGCTTAGCAGGGGAAGAAACTAAGACCTGCACTGTATCTTCTTAATTCCCAGCCACTGGAAGAAGCATGTTGTGGCTTAAGGCTACAGCCAGAGATGGAGCAGGCAAGGGAAGAGATGACAACATTAAGGGGAATCTTGCTATGGGACAGTACTATCCACATTTCTCTAAATTTCTTTCCCTGAGCCAAAAATGCAGATGACTTATTCTACTTACAGCTTGGAGAAGAAGAAAATGAAAATACTTTTAGGATACTGGCCTTGTGAGCTTAAATTCTCCACTTTTTTTTTTGCTAAATTTTATTATTTATTTTAAACTTAAATACAAAACAAGAAAAACACAACATCGCTATGTACACAGCAAAATATAAGAGAGGATTCAATATAAAACAATAAATTTCCATTTCAAGAAAAACCTATGTAATAAATGGTATACACTGTTTGCAAAGCAAAGCTTTTCTTTGTTTCCATGTAGGTTTTCTTTTGTTCTCTGCTGCACACTTTTTACTTTAGTTTTTCCCTTCTCCCCCCTCCCACCCTCACCCTAAAGAAGGCTACAATTAACTATGGAGATACACACACACACACACACACACAGATCTATAAACATACACATATACACTCATACACACACATATAAAACCATATAATGCTTATTCCCACTTGGCATCTATTTCTATGGATATCTTCCTTCATAAGTCCAAGTTTTCCCAGATTTTTCTAAATCAACCAGCTTATCTTTCCTACACCAGCAATATATCTACCCAATCACTTCGTATCTGAGAGATTATCTATTGAAAATTTCCCCCAGTTTTCTACATTCCTTCTATTCTTGACTGCATAGGTTTTATTCATACAAGGAAATTTTAATTTAAAGTGATCAAAGCTAAATTCTCCACTTTATTCACTTTATACTTCAACAATGCTCTCACCTTATAATATAGTTTAAGGTCTGATACTGTGGAATCTGCTTCCTTTACATATTTTCCCCCTGCTTTCTTTGAACTCCCTGACATTTTGTTCATCTATATCAACTTTGTTATTATTTTTTCTAACTCAGTAAGATTTTTTTAGTAATTTAATTGGGATGGCATTGAATAAATAGATTAGTTAGGCAAAACTGTCCATTTAAAAAATTATATTGGCTTTAACTATTCATGAACAACAGTTATTACTTCAAATATTTAGATCTGACTTTATTTGCATAAAGAATTTTTTTTTGCTTTTGTTCATATAATTTCTGTGTCTGTTTCATACTGTCTAGTTATTTTAAGTGGCCTAAAACAATATTAAATAATATTACTGGCACAATGTAGTTTCCATATTTTTCTCTTTTGATTAAATCTATTTTAGCTTTACCTTTGTCTGAGATTATGATTATTATCTCTGCTTTTTTACATAATAAATTCTACTCCTGCAATTTATTTTTTCTTTGTGTGTACCTCTCATTTTTATTATCTTTCCTAAAAGCAACATACTACTGAATTCAAATTTTTAATTTGCTATCCATTTCTATTTAATCTGCTATCCATTTCATTTTATCTATAGAAATAGACACCAATTTAAATTCATCCCGTTCACATTCCAAACCATAATTACTTGTGTATTTTCCTCCTTATTTTTCCCCACTGTCCTTCTCACCTTATTCCTATCTTTCCTCACTTGTCTGCTTAACTTCTACCTGCCACCTTGCCCTCCTATTCCTTAACCTACCCACTCCTTCAAGAGTCCTTCCCTTACCGTCTCTCCTTACCCTCTCCCCTTTCCCTATCCCCTTGCTCTCTTATGCCTTCCTATATTTAGAAAACTTTTATAACTTTCTCAATATTTATGTTGTTTCCTCATTCCCAATGAGAGAAAGTTTCCATCATTACCTGCCTTCCCCACTACTAGCTTCTTCTGTATCACCTCATCATACACAACTCAGCCCCAGCCTCTTTTGCAAACTACCCAAATAATGATGACAGTCATAAGAGTACTGATAATATTTTTACATAAAAGAAACAAACAACTTGACCTCATTGAATCCCTTTTAATTGGTCTTTAATGTTTACCTTAAATTTCTCCTGGATACTATGTGTTGAATTTTCTCTTATGTTCTGCTTTTTTTGTCACAAATACCTGAAAGTCTTTCAATTCATTAAATATTTGTTTTTTTCATTCAGGATTATAGTTAACTTTGCTAGGTAGTTGCCCTTGGTCATAACCCGAGCTCTTTTGTTCTATGAAATGTAGTATTCCATGACGTATAGTCCTTCACTGTCATAGCTACTAGGTCTTGTATAATCTTTATTGTAGCTCAATGATATTTAAATTGTTTTTTTTTTCTTGTTGCTTCGAGTATTTTCTCCTTAACCTGGGAGCTTTGAAAGTTGACTATGATATTCCTGTAAGTTTTCTTCTTGGAATCTCTTTCAGGTCATGATTGGTGGATTTTTTTTTCTATTTCCATTTTGCCTTCTTTCTCTAGAACTTCAGGGCAATTTTCCTGGATAATTTCTTGCAATATTATATCAAGAATTTTACTGTAATTTCCAAGTAGACTGACTATTCTTTTATTATTTCTCCTCAATCTATTGTCCAGAGAAGTTGTTTTTCTGATGAGACGTTTTACATTCTCTTCTATTTTTTCATTCTTTTTATTTTATGATTTCTTGGTGTCTTAGAATGTCATTAGCTTCCTTTTGCCCAATTGTAGTTCTCAAGGAATTATTTTTTCCTTAAGTTTTTGATTCTCTATTTCAAGTTGGTTGATTTTCTTTTCAAAATTTTCTTGATTTTCTTGGAGGGCTCTTATTTTTTTTTCTATTTTTCATCAATCTCTCTTATTTGTGATTAAAACCTGTTTTAAATTCCTCCAAGGACTCTTCTTATGCTTGGGACCACTTGACATTTCTCATTGAAAAGGGAGTGACTTTTTTTGCTCCATTGTTATCCTCTGAAAAGAACCCAGATCTTCTCTATCCCCATAGTAGCGATCTATAGGTGGCTTTTCCTCCTTTGCTTACTCATTTTTTTGTTTTCTTTTGGTTTTAGCAGCTATAAATGCAATGAAGTCATAGTCCCTGGGTATGGAGACTGATGTCCCAAGTTTCAGGTCCTTCTTTTTGTGGATAGCCCTCTCCATCATTAATTCCTTGGAGTTGTCAGGTATCAGGTCCTTCTTACTGTTATTTTCTGAGGCCTGTCCTGGGGCTCAACCTGGTGCTCCCCACAAATAGATCCCCTAGCCACACTGTCTTGCAAATCATCTTACTCCCTGTGGTCCCTCTGGTGGCTGCAAATTACAACTGTCTTCTCTGCCCTGGAACTGAAACCATGGACTCTGCTTTCCAGCAAGTGCCCACAACTAGCAGCTACTGCTACTGCATTCAACAAGTGTGTGCTAGCTCCTTCTCCCCAACAACAATAGCCTGGGACATGCCTGGTCAGAACAGCTGGGCTTGGTGTGCCTTGACAGTGGAAAGTCCTTCCAATCTTCTCCTATTCAGCCCCTACGCTGTCTGTGAGACAGTTTCTAAGGCTCAGGCTTTCTCCCAATCCAGCTGCCCCCAGGATTTATTGTTTGTTGATTTTGCAGAGTCAGCCTGGAGGTGTTTGCCTGTGACTCAGGCTGGTCTTTTCTGGCCAAGTCTTAGGAGAACAATTGCTTAACCTTAATTTTTATTTATTTCTGCTGCTCTACATTCCCTCAGAGATGATGTTCTATCTTTTTTTTGTCTGGGAAATTTGGAAAGTGGAAGGTTTTCTGACCTACTGCATCATCTTCCCAGAATCTTCTTCCACTTGTTTTAAGATAAAAAACATTAAAAACAAAGCAAACACACACACAAAAAAACAACCACATGGAAGTTCTTCAAGAAAAGATTAGATAGCCACTTGAAGCAATGTATAAAGTGCAAGGTTTGGAATCAAGAAAACTCATCTTAAAATGAACTGGAGAATGAAACAGCAAACCACTCCAATGTCTTTGCCAGGAGTCCAACACAACTGAAAAGCAACTGAACAACAACAAAAGTGATTCTTCTATTCAGGAATGGGAAGGACTCTGAGGTCCTTCTTCTGACTGTGACTCTGTGATATTTAAAATGGGAAAGCTGCAAAGGGAAAGTATGTGGGTAGAAAAGAAACCACATGCAATAACAATATAATATTTTAACTAGGTTCACAAATTTACATTTAAATTTATAGTCATTGTGGTAGTATAAGTCATTAAGAGAGGAAGAAAAGCTATTGTGTCTGTAGTCAGGAGATCTGAGGCTATAATATATATTGATACATAAACCATTTGATTCTCCTTTTCTGTGCCTAATATCTGGGAGAGGTACTCTTAAGTTTTTTATTTTAATTACATAGGAGTTGTTTTTATGTATTTGTGTGTTTGTACTGAGCCAGTAATTTCCTCTAGCAGTTCAAGTGTTTTATAATATCTATTAAATACTTTTCTCTCACACCAAAATTATGTGAGTTTACTGAGGATTGTCCATCCCACCAAATATCCTCCTAACCAAAGTCTTGGAAAATCCTGGGAGTATTATCTCTCAAAAGATTTGGGGGTATAACAAATTCTTTTAGCACTAGGCGTCATCCAGTTTTGCATTAACTTATCCTATGATATACTACATCACAAGGTAACTCATTATGTTTCCAAATAGTGCTAATTATTAGAAAATTTATCCTTCCATTGGGCCAAAATCTTCCTCACAAGAACATTGATCCACTGGTCCTAGCTCTAACTTATGCAGCTGTTCAAAATAAATCTTATCTCTCTTGTACATGAGAGTCCTTCAATTGTTTGAAGACAGGTCTAATATCTCTACTAAATCTTCAAGTTTTACATCACCTCCTTCTATAATTCTTCATATGATATGTTTTCTGAAAAAATTCCTGATCACCTTTATTTGGATATATTCAAATAGACAATGATACTCCTAAAAATCTATTGTCTGAAACTGAGCACACTATTTAGAATATGTTTGATCAGCCTAGCAGACAATAGGACTATTACCTTGTGTTGGATACAGTACTTATATTAAAGAAGACTGATATTGAGATTTGCAGCTCATTATAACTCATATTGAACTTGTAGACAACTAAGTCCCCCATTGTATTTTTCAAATAAATGCTATTAAATCCAAGACACCCAGGTTGGCAAAGCCAATATGGTGGAGTAAAAGCAGGGACTTGTTTGAACTCTCCTCCGAACCCTCCAAATACATATAAATGACTCTAAACAAACTCTAGAGTTGCAGAACCCATAAAATGATGGAGTGAAACAAATCTCCAGCCCAAGACAGCCTGAGCACCATCCTGCACTGGCCAGCATAGATGGTGCTGGAGCAGGTCTCAGGAGACTAAATCACTGGTAGCAGTGGTGGTTTCCAGACATTTTGGCCCACAAATGACAGCATAGAAAGTCAGTGAGAAAACTCTGGGGGACCTTAGTAACTAAGGGCTAAATACTTTTGTGAAAGAAACAGAAGGTGTGAACTCTGTCTCCTGTTGCTGACAGAACAGGAAGGGGTTGGTTGAGACAGGAAGCCAATGTGTGTGTATGTGTATGTATTTAAGAAGAGCCCAGAGAAGAGGCAGTCAGAATCAAGAATTTTCCTCCTGGTGGCTTCTGGTGGAGGGAGCAGAATTTTCACAGCATCTGGAAGCTGGGCTGCTGGACTGAGAACTGAGTTGAAGTTTTTTATGAGATCAGAATCTGGTGAAGGCTGAAGTTGCTGCCAAGGAGGCTTCCTGGAAGATTGAGATTTCTTCTGGGTCCTAGGGCCAGCTGAACTGCTGGAGGACTGAAGAAGCATGACCAGGATAAGACTTTGTTTGTGGCTTGGTTGATCCTTGAGTTCCTGGCAACAGAAGTGGTGAAGGTTTTGAGATGTTCTGGACCCTATGAACTTCAGTGTGTAGCAAGAACTGCCTGGAGGACTGGATGAGAACCTGGGAGTTGTCTGCCTCTGAATCCAGGTGACTGTTTGGTGGATTCAGGTAGGACCTGGGACCATGGAAGAGGATCCATGGAATCTGAGAGACCACGTCAAGTCAAGATGAAGAAAAGGCCTTTCCTTGGATATTGAACTGGGTGATGAAACTGAAGTTTACTAGACACTGAGGGGTGGAGGGTTTGTGTAATTTTCTAATGATTGTATTTAGTGATTAATGATACTTGGTAATTGTAAGTCTGGATAAGTGACTGGTTAAGTTAACTTATGATTGCCCCATGAGTGGAAGATTGACTTGTATTGTGGAATGATTGAATGATTAAGTAAGGAGGGTTTCCCCCTTAGGGAAACCAGATTATTATTCTTTTGTTCTTTGTTCTAAATACTGTGGCCACTTTGGTGAAAACTATGTGGCCATTCTAATGTTAAGCTGTTGTGAGCACTATATTGTGATTTTCTGTGATGAGATGTAATGTTGTGGATATTATTCTGTACCTTGATTTTCTGAGAAAGTTTTCCTTGATTTGTTATGGAATAAATGGAGTGTTCATAATACTGTGTAATCAGAACTTTAAAAGCTGTTCACAGTAGCATTCTTTTGGGAAGCTGCTCGTACATGGCGTTACAGCAGTAGAAGCAGTAGCAGTAAGTGATTCCAGAGCTCCTAGTCCACAGACTGTGTGGAGATCAAGCAGCTGATCAGAGTGGGGTTGCAGGGATCTCTTGGCTGGCATGGAGGCAGGATTCTCTTGCATTGTCCTGCTTGAATCTGGGTCTTAGTGCTGTGGCAGTCATGGGGTGAGGTGGAGCACTGGTATGGTGGAGCTTGAGGTGCAACGAAGAGGGAATCCTCCTCCCTCCATAATTCCAAGGCAGAAAAGAGTGCTTGTTGTCACTCGCAGACCAGAGTACAGGCCAAGTAAGGAATAAACACTTCTTCTTTGATCATACCACCTGAAAATTTACAGGTCCCTAGAAGTATCTCTGAAAACAGCTACACAAAACCCCTGAAGCATGGGACAGTACATCTATACCCACCCCCACTAGAAGCAGAGTCCTACCTTGACAAAGAGGTAGAAAGTCAAGTATTTGACTGGGAAAATGAGCAAACAGCATAAAAAAATCAGACTATAGAATCTTATTTTGGTGACAAAGAAGCTCAAAACATACAACCAGAAGACAACAAAGCCAAAACTCCTACATTCAAAGCCACCAAGAAAAATATGAATTGCTTGCAGGCCATGGAAGAGTTCAAAAAGGATTTTGAAGATGAAATGAGAGGAAGTAGAGGAAAAATTGGTAAGAGAAATGAGAGCAATGCAAGAAAATCATGAAAAATTAATCAACAGCTTGCTAAAGGAGACCCCAAAAAATATTGAAGGAAATAACACCTTAAAAAATAAACTAAACCAATCATTTGCACAGTATCAAGTGTTTCATTTTCAAGTTGTATCTTTCTGGGTAGTCCATGTCCCCATCATGGCCATACTCAGTCAGGACCTGAATTTCCAGAAGCTAGTCCAGGGACACTGAAAGCATGGGTCCAAGCTTAACCCCCAGTACCTTTTTGAGGCCAACCAGGACCATTTCAAATGCTTCAGCCTGAATTTCAACACCAAAAATGGACATATCCTTGTTCATTATTCCAAGAAGCTCATTATAGAAGATGTGATGAAGATTCTTATTGAGCTGGCTAAGTCTTGAGGAGAGGAAGATGCTTGGGAACAAATGTTCAAATGCACAAAGATCAATTTCCCTGAGGATGGGGCTGTGCTCCACATGACACTATGAAATCACTCCAACACACACATGCTAGTGGATGGCAAGGACATGGTACCAGAAGTGAACAAAGTGCTGGAGAAAATGAAGGCATTCTGCCAGAATGTCCACAGGGGAGACAGTGACTTGCCAAGAGGTCACACCAGGAAGATGATTACAGATGTGATCAACATTGACATTGGAGTTCTGACTTGGATCCTCTGATGATGACAGAAGCCCTGAAGCTCTACTTCAAAGGAGGTTCTTGTGTCTGGTTTGTCTCCAATATTACTGGTAGACATATTGCCAAGACCCTTGCTGAACTCAGTCTGGAGACCTCCCTCTTCATCACTGCCTCCAAGACATTTACCTTTCAAGAAACCATCACCAATGCAGGGACAGACAAGAAGTCGTTCCTTCAAGCAGCAAAGCACTTCAAGCAGCTGCGGCAAAGCACTTTGTAGCCTTGTCTCCCAATGCACCGAAAGTTCAAGACTTTGGAACTGACTTGAAATATGTTTGAATTCTGGGATGGGGTTGGTGGATGTTATTCATTGTGGTCAGCTATTGGCCTCTCCATCACCCTGCATGTTGGCTTTGATAACTTTGAGCAGCTATTGTCAGGGGCTTATTGGAGGGACAATCACTTTCTCACACCCCACTGGAGAAGAACACCCCTGTGCTATTTGTCATGCTCGGCATCTGGTACATTAACTGTTTTGGATGTGAGACTCAGGCCCTGCTGCCCTAATGTAATGTTAATTAATTTAGCAGGTACTTAGCACTTAGTTACTAAGGGCTAAGTACAGAAGGTGTAAACTCTGTCACTTGTGTGAAAGAAACAGAAGGTGTGAACTATGTCTCCTTTTGCTGACATAACAGGAAGAGGTTGGCTGAGACAAGAAGCCAGTGTGTGTGTGTGTGTGTGTGTGTGTGTGTGTGTGTGTGTGTGTGTGTATGAAAAGAGTTCCAGAGACAGAGAAACAGAATCAAGAATTTTCCTCCTGGTGACTCCTGGTAAAGGTAGCAGAATTTTTGCAGCATCTGGAAGCTGGGCTGCTGGACTGAGAACTGAGTTAGAGTTTTCTATGAGATCAGAATCTGGTGAAGGCTGAAGTTGCCTGGAAGGCCAAGATTACTTCTGGGTCCTAGGGCCAGCTGAACTACTGGAGGACTGAAGAAGCATGACCAGGATAAGATTTTGTTTGTGGCTTGGTTGATCCTTGAGTTCCCGGCAACAGAAATGGTGAAGGTGTTGAGATGTGCTGGACCCTGTGAACTTCAGTGTGTACCAGGAACTGACTGGAGGACTGGACATGAACCTGGGAGTGTTGTGCAGAGAATAAGAGTGAGCTGAGATCTGGGTTCAAAGTAAAATTTAGGTGTGGATTTATTAAGCAAGCCCTCGACTACCAGGGTGTTCACTCAAATTGGTAGCGTCCATTGAAGGTAGGACCATTGTTTAAAAAGGGAAAAACCACAAAAACCACAATCAGAAAGGGGAGCTAGCAGAAGCCATGATGTACAGAAGCAAAGAACAGCGATTGGTTAGATCTATAGCTAATGGCTAATTTGGGAATATGGCGCAAGGGTACAAGAGTACAACCTTCCTGTGACATGGGGGTCCTTGTTAGAACAGGGTGGAGGGCACAGGGTGGAGGGTTGTAGTCAGCTTTCCAGAGCAGGGTGGGTAATCATGGAGTAAGGGGGATTGGAATTCTCCAGAACAGGCTGGGGTCATGTTCTGGGCAAAGGGTGTGGGGACCCTGCTTGGTCAGTGGAACAGAACAGTCTTACACCATAATGAACTTTGTACAGTATGCTGATTCAGGGAGAATATACAGTAATGCTGATTTGAGGAAGGAGGGGGTGAGAAGACTATGCCTTGGGCAATACTCAGGACCATGCCTTAAGCTGTCTTAAGCTAATACAGGGTGTAGGATAGAGACAAAGACAGAAATACAAAGGGGCTTAATGGTGGGCCACAAATCAGGTGGTATGTGGTGAACTGGGATTTGGCTTTGGGTACAACAGGAGCTGTCTGCCTCTGAATCCAGGTGACTGTTTGGTGGATTCAGGTAGGAGTTGGGACCATGGAAGGGGATCCAAGGAATCTGAGAGACCACCTCAAGTCAAGATGAAGAAAAGACCTCCCCTTGGACGAAATTGAAGTTTACTAGACATCAAGGGATGGAGGGTTTGTGTAATTTTCTAATAATTGTATTTAGTGACTGATTGCTAGATAAGTGACTGATTAAGTCAATCTATGATTGCCCCATGAGTGGAAGGTTGATTATTGTATTGTGAGATGACTGAATGACTGACTGAGGAGGCAAACCTCCTTAGGGAAACCAGATGATTATTCTTTTGCTCTTTGTTCTTAATATTGTGGCCACTTTGGTGAAAACTATGTGGCCATTTTAAATGTTAAGCTGTTGTGAACACTATATTGTGATTTGTTGTGAATGTTTGCCTTGATTTGTAATGGAATAAATGGCATGTTCACTATACCATGTAAACAGAACCTTAAAATCTGTTCACACATTCTTTTGGGAAGCTGCCTGTGCATGGCATTACACCTGTGACCAGCACTGCTTTGCTGCTTACTTCTAGCAGGGTGACATGGAGTCTAATGGGAAGTACATCACCAAGTCAGGAGTCCAGGTTGACTACAGTACAGACCCCATTGTGTGAGGAGAACTGAGAGCCAGGGCCCAATGGACAACACACTTTCTACTAGCTAGTATTTATACAGCTCTCTAAGTTTTACGAAGAATTTTACACATATTAGCCTATTTGAACCTTGAAACAACCCTGTAAGGTAGGTGATATAATTATCCCAATTCTAAAGAGAAATAAACTGAGTCTGAGAAAGGTTAAGTGATTTGCCTAGGGGTCACACAGATAATAAGTGAGGCAGGATACAAACTTGGATCTATTGTACTCTATGCAATGCACCCAGCCAGCTACAAAAAAGTAATTGTGCTCTCAATTATGTAGCACTTAAAGCTTTGCAAAGTACTATACAGATGTTTTCTCATTTTATCCTCACAACAACCCTGAGAGGTATGCACCATTATTATTCTCATTTTACAGATGAGGAAACTGAGGCAGGCAGTGGTTATGTGATTCACCCAGGGTCACATAGCTAGTAAATGTCTGAGACTGAGTTTGAACTCAGGTCTTTGAACTTCATTATGTTTGAAACTCTTGATTTAAGAAATTGTGATATGACAACTCAAAGGTCTGGTTCTAAGTTTGGTTTATTCTAATACAATACTTGGTGTCAATGGCTGTCATGACTCAAATAAGAGACCACACAAAAATATGTAGACATAAACTGAAGCAGCTGATCCTTAGCTGTTCTTATTCAATCATGACACTCATTTCTTTTCTATCTACCCACCAAATATACAAAAGTTTCAGCTGAAATTCAGCTAGTAAATTTGCATTCTCCCAAATGTTAATTAATTATTCTTATAGACCAAGGGGAAGGTCATTACAAATGTAAATGTAAAAGAAAACTCCTGGGCTCTGTCCTGGGTGCTGCCTAAATATTCTGAGCACATCTTCTCCACAAATATACCTTGGACAGACATAGCAAATAGACAATGACCTGAGTTGTTTTAATAGCCAAAAGCTTCTCCTTGACACAAAGGCCCATTTTATCATCAAAATTCTTCCAGCAATGTTATATGTCTGTGAATCATAGTATAATAAGATTTAGATCAGGAAGTGACCTTAGAGGGAATCTAATCCAACATCTATTTATTTTTTTTTTTTTTGGAGAGGAGCAAACTGAGGCCCAGAGAAAGTAAGTGAAATTTTCCCAAGTTCACACAGCTAATAAGTGTCTCATTGGGGTGTTGAACCCAAATCCATTGTTCTTAATCCTGTAACAACCTGCATCTGAAAAGTTGAAACTGAGATTTATCTAAAGGATGATGAAAGCATGCCCGGTGGGAGTGACATTTATTAAGCACCTATCATGTATTAGACACTGTGCTAAATGCTACGGATCCAAGGGTTACACAAAACTAAGACAGTCCCTGCCCTCAAGGAGCTTGTAATCTAATGGAGGAAGACCACACAGAAAAAAAGTGGGGGAGGGCAGGTAGAGAAGGTAGCCCACCATGATTGAAAGCTCAAGAAAAGTGCAAAAGCAATTTAGCTGGTGGGAAATGGAAAGGAAAACTGCTGAGTACCCTCTTTAGATAGAGGCCCTGGAGCCCATGACCTTGCCCTTCAATCAGAGTCCAATCAGAGGGATACACAACATAACATGTTTTAGATGAGCAAAATATTCAACAAGAGTAAAAAACATATCACGCAATAAAAATGCCATGTTCCTCTGGTATCCACACATGATGTCAGGAGTGGAAGAGGAATTGTTATAGTGTGTTGAGTAAAAACCCTTGGGGGTCTTAAGGATGATTGAAGATGGTTGAGGACAGAAGCCATGCTGGATGGCAAGGCATGGATAGGTTATGATATGCATGTGATGACAGCAGAGATCCAGAGGATCAGGGTCACACAGTTCTTTTTTTTTTTAATTTTATTATAGTTTGCATCATTCATTTCCACAAGATTTTGAGTTACATATTTTCTCCCCCTCTTTCCTCCACCCACCACCCCAAAACAGCCATCCCAGTGTGTCCCCCCTCCCCCAGTCTATTCTCTCCTATGTCACTTTTTGGTAGGGCAGGATGGATCTCCCAACCGCAGTGCCTGTGTATCTGAAGTTCCAGTTGGATGTAGCAAATAATAGTAATAATAATTGCATATATATATAGATACACATTCATAACATTTGATTATGGAACTCCAGATTTCAGATT
>CM053587.1:150615069-150631245 GCA_028646515.1 Pseudochirops corinnae | reverse complement strand
CTTTAGTGGGAAGTATCTTTGTGTGCGTTTTCGAGTTCTAGGATTGGTTTAGAGTCCTAATTTATGGGTATTTTGGGGTGGCTATGTGAGAGCTGCGATATGTTGCTGCTGCTACGCCACCATCTTGGCTCCACCCCCCCACACAGTTCTTCAGACTTAACTTTGTCCATGATCTTCTCTAAGACTGGACTGTTTGGCTTCCTTGTGACTCCTCAAAGAGAACAGACTCTCCCACCCATCTCTCTCCTCACTAAATCTTCCAACATGGTATTTACCAGCTTGGGCTTCCTGGATCAAACTCATTCACTTCTTCTACACTCCTAGTTACTGTTAGCCAGTGAGGAAGAAAAGATTGAACGGTGAAGTTTACTTAATTTTGCCCCCAATGCTTTCCTAATTGCCAACTTGTCTAACTTTCTTACTCTTCCTTTACTTCACCTTCCCCAATTCCATCCTACCACTTGTTGGGAATTTTGTTTTGCCATTGATGGCAGCCCTGCCTCCAAATCCTTTGGTAGTGAATCTTTCTATTGATTTCCCAACCAAACAAACTCTGGGTAGTACTCAGAGTCAGTTAGAATGCCCTGGATTCATATCCTGCCTTGAGCATTTATTATGTATTTTATTTATTGGGCATTTATTAGAGAAATCACCCTATGTGAGTTGTAACTTCTGCCTCAATTTCCTCATTTTAAAATGAAGAGTTAAATTCAATGACTTCTAAGTTCTCTTCCAGCTCTAAATGTATAGTCTAATGATCTTTGAGAATCTGAACTCCACTTTGCTTCTTACATTTTCCACATATGGAAAAATGCATACTTGTGTTTATACTGCTCAAATACATTCCCCTGACAAGCATACCCAACACTCTCTGAAGGAAGGAAACAGGTATTTATCAAGAGCCTGCTAGGTGTCAGGCTCTGTACTAAATGTTTTACAAATATTGTTTAATTTGATTCTCACAGCAACCTTTAGGAGTAGGTGATTTCACTGTATACATTTTTTAGTTGAGCAAACTCGGTCAGACAAAGGTTAAGTGACTTACCTGGGGTCATATAACCCTTACATGTTTGAAGATGGATTTGAACTCAGTTCTTTCTAACTGGGTCTGGCATTCAATTCACCTCTCCACCAATACATATACACCCAATACAGTGTGTGATTTTTTTTGCTATCTGCCTCCTTACTTCTCAGGAGACTTCAACTTCCCATTAATTTCTGTTCCAGTCATCAGGTCCCACTGATCACTTGCCCATGCTGGTTCCATTTCTAGTCTGCCATGATGGAGAAAGATATAAGAGTCACAGAAGGGGCAGAAGCAGTAAGAGCAATAAGGGCAATTCTGTTTCTCACCTTGGCCAAAAGAAGAAACATTACCCCTTTCTGGGCTAAGATGGAGGCAACACAGGAATGCTGCTGGGTGGTATGAATGTCAAGGATAAGCAAAAGATGTGACAGATGGAACACTGGGTCACCATAGGGGAGGGATGGCACTAGCTTTGCCATATTTAGCCTATACATCCTTTGGGGCAGATTGGTGGCACAGTGGATAGAGCACTGGGCTTGGAATCAGGACTAGTCATCTTCATGAGTTCAAATCTGGATTCAGATACTTACTGGCTGTGTGACCCCAGGTAACTCACTTAACCCTGTTTGCCTCAATTCATTATCTGTAAAATGAGCTGGAGAAGGAAATGACAGACCACTCGTGGATCCCTGCCAAGAAAACTCCAAATTGGGGTCTCAAGAAAGAATGAAATGATTGAACAACAATATATACCCTTTGAGTCAAAATAGAATCCCAGGGCATTAGAACTGGAAGGGGCCATAGACATCATCCATTCCAAATCCTTTAATGTGCAAATCAAAAAATAGAGCTTCATGTGTGGGAAAGGATTTGCCCAAGGTCATTTAGTAAATTAATGTCTGACCTGGGGCTAGAACTCAGATTTGCTGACTCCCACCATGTCCATTGCTCTTCTCCTTACCCCAACAGACCTACTGAACCCAGCTTCCTCACCTTAAACCACATTCCACTAACAGCCCAAATAAGACTTACCTGCAGTGGGAAGATAGACATTAGAGATGTTCCAGTTTTAGGTGTGCTAATTGCAGGCATTAAAAAGTGCTAAATTATGAAAAATGTAAGTGACAAAAGGAACAACTACCTGTAACAACTCTACCTTCAAGGTGTGATTTCTTGCAGCACAGTCCTCAGTTGCTCAACAAAAATGAACAACAATGTGTGGGCAGGAGCAGAAAGCTGTTATACAGGGTGATACATTTTGCCTTTGTGAGATCTGTCACACTGGGGGTTTACATTTCTGCTAAGAACTCTAGAGGGCTTTGTAACAAATCTGAAAGCAAGCTCTCCAGTGGCAACTCCCCGGTTCTAGATCCAGACTCCCAGAAGCTCAGAACTATTTATTTTAAAAACAACAATAATTTTGTGGGCCAGACAGTGTTGATGTCACTGCAAACAACATATGGCCCCGAATTAAAATGAAAGGTATACTGAGAAAGACTGGCAATAAAGAGGAAGTTCAAATCAATGCGTATAATTTAGAATAACAGAAAGATTGTTAGACTGGGAGTCAGCAGAGATGGATTCACATCCTGACCCCGATAACTTTACTAGCTGTGTGAAATCTGAGGCCCTCAGGAAGCTGAGCCTCAATTTGCTCCTTGCTAAAATGGGCATAATAAAATTTGACTGTCTCACCAGGCTGTTGTGAAAACAGTGTTTTGTAGAACTAGAAAAGCTATATAAGTGTAAGCTATTGTTATAGAATTAAGTGTAACGTTGCCCTAACAATTCAGAAAAGATGATTTTCAGCTGCCCTTTCAGACCTTAAAGAGAGTTATCATCATGCCCTCCTACTATCTTCCCCTATAAATAAAAATGGTCACAGTTTTATCTTTTGAATTCTTCTGACAATTGAACCCTGATGCCAGAATTTCTCTATTATGCATGACAGAAGAGTTTGAAGGTTCTGAGGTGAAGAATATTAGAGAGCTTAGGAGCTGGAGAGGGGAGAGAAAGGAAAGGAGTTCACTGCATTCAGCCGTAGAGAATATAATTCACTGTCACCACACCAAAATGACTTGACTGTCCAGAGCAATGCTTCACCTAGGCTGAGAAATGCCATTTTAAAAATATCCTCCTAATTGGTACATTTGTATACACATTGCCTGATTAAATTTTGCATATTCATGTAATTTGCAGTGAAAAGCAAATTAATCCATAATGATTCTCCACACCCCCCCTTTTTTTATCTAAAATTCAGCTTTGTTGCATCGTAAGTAAAGTTCTTTTCCATATCCATAAGTGGTACCCGGGCTGTGAAGTGTTTTAGACTGGTGGTCATGGCAACCAGGGCAGTGGGGGAAAAACACTGAGATTTGGGGGAGATTTTTTTGCGAGTGTTTTTTTTTCTTGTGGAAATTTAAACACAATATTCCTCTCAGCAAAATCGGTTTGCCATATGGTGAACTGTGTGTGGTGATTTTCTAAGCTTGCAAATAGAGCTCTGCAAAACACAATCAACTGCTAAGCCAGTGCACTCCGAGCAATCGGGAGTTCGCTATTCCCAGAGGGGTCTGATGCCAACACTTCACAAGCAGCAAACAAACAAACAAGCCTCAGTGTTCCACTTTAAGACAGAAGAAAGATTTATAGAATGAGAGGGAGGGTCACTGATTTTTTTTTCTAAAAAAGGAAAAAATAAAGAACAGTTGGTTTGTCACTTGTTCAACAGAGCTCATGCCCACAAGTTCACCATCCCTCTAGGCTACCCTATGGCTCAATTCCCTCCCTGTTCCTAAATGCATCCAGGATGAGCCTGATGATGTATCCTCAGATTCTTCTAACAGATTCATAAACTTATTTAGGAGAAAAGGACCCTATCAGAGCTAACAGGACCTCAGCAAAATCTCCAATGAGGAAAGGTTGGACTTTAGTGTTTCTTCATCATCCTTTTCTCCCATTCATCAGTTGTCATATCTCTGCTTCTACCTCTTTGCCTAATGGTCCCTCTCTCCTCCCTCTGCCTTACCTCAGTCAGCCCTGAAAGCCTCCACTCAGTTCCTCCATTCATACTGAAGTACAAATGATCAATACAATACTCTAAGAATGGCAACCTGACATGATGAATAGAGGCCTGGCTTCAGAACCTGCAAGACCTAGGTTCAAGACCTGCTACTGACACATACTTGCTAAGTGACCCTGGAAAAGTCATCTCTGAGCACCCTAGGTAAATCTGAAAGACTGTTAATTGCAGGGATGGTACCCAATAGGTGGAGAGAGTTTCCTTGTCTGGGAGTTTTCTATACCAATGAAAACCGTGGGTCCGGGCCCTACCCAATGTCCTGTGAACTATATCGGCTTAGATGCTGGTCATGTTTTGTAGACTCTACTAGCAAACTCAGAAAAAATCAGCACATACCAGTTACCATCTGGTTCAGCTGATTTTGTGAGGGAACTCTTCTGCTTGAATTTCCACAAAACACGTGCAGATATACACAGATACAGATGATGAAGGAGAATTTTCTCTTCAGAGCCCTAGTTACCTTAGTCTTCACATTCTCCCCTTTCAATGACTATATATCTTTAACCTTCACTGTCTGTTCTCTCTTTGCTCCTGATCAAGGCCTGATCTCAGATCTTTCCTTCTTAATGAGGTAGAAATGACTGGTGCCTCAAGTGATGCCACATCCAGGAGTGGGAAGGTGGATCCAAAGATTGACAAAGCTCTCAGGTAGGAGTTTCAAAAGGTGTCTATGAGAGGGAAGTGATATAGGCCTTCCCAAGTCTCCCCAAATGACATTATATAGGCAGTCGATACCAATCCTCTTCAATATTACACCGTGTTCAACCTGCACACCCCAGGCTGCACTACCTTTATGGGGCAGGAGCTGCAACAAAGGACAAGTCTGACTTAGCTTTACGAGATTCCATATATATGCTCCTGCCTTCTCATGTAATGATTGCTAAGTCACCAGCCTGAGCAAAGAGTTATCAGTATTTCCCTGAGCCCGTATGGCCACAGAACATTCATAAAAAGCTGGCCGTGGGCGCGCCACCTGTAAGCAGTTATTGAGAGCTTCCCAGATGACCACTGATAGTTCATAAGACAGCTGTTCAGTGATCTCTTAAAGGCATAGGATCATGGCTGCCTTTCCCCTCCCGGGCACTATATCATTCACACAATTTCAGTAGGAGAGCACAGCAGGCCAGAAAACATAAAACTCCATGCTGGAGTCTGTAGCCAAATCCATGAAGGAGCGTGTGTGTGTGTGTGTGTGTGTGTGTGTGTGTGTGTGTGTTTCTCTTTCATTTGCTATTGTGTTCTGTGGGTTAAAGAGAAAATAAATAAAATAGGTGGTAGCTAGGAGGGTGTTTGAGGGGGGAAAACAAGGAAGACAAGGAAGGGGGGAACAAAAATAATGGGTGTTAAATAAGGAAAACAACAGTCATAGCCTCTATCTTTCATGTCATTTATTTTATTAAGTGATGTGATTGAAGGCATAAAAAAGTTATCAGCAGAGTGCTATTGTCATTGTGGAGGCCCAAAGCCTCAGAAATCATTCCTGTTAAGGGCGGGTGGGTGCTGGGATATCCTAGAGTCCCTTTCAAGAGCATTTACAGCTGCAAAATCAGCAAACATTACACATCCGGGCTTTATTTGTTGTTCTGTTGTTTGTCCAGACTTAAGAAAGTGCTGGAGAAAATGTTAGAAATGCAGACTGTCAAGGTTACTCCCATTGGTTCTAATTCTTCTGTACATCATGACTGATGTGGAAGTGTGTTTAACAGGAATGTACACATAGAGCCTATAAGAGACTGCATGCTGTCTTAGGGAGGCAGGAGGGCAGAGAGGGGGAGAAAACTTAAAACTTCTGGAAATGAGTGTTGAAAATGAAAGATAAAAAAATTAACTTAAACAAAACAAAAATGCAGAATAAACTTAAACTTGTATCCTATGTGCATTTTTTTGAGGTCCAGTTGTTAATCATGACCAACACACCACTGAGTATGGTCCTGTTATTGCTGAGTCATTTTCAGTTATGTCTGACTCTTCACAACCCCTTTGAGGGTTTTTTGGGCAAAGATACTGGGGTGGTTTGCCATTTCTATCTCTAGCTCATTTTACGGATGAGGAAACTGAGGCAAACAGGGTTGGTTAAGTGACTTTCTCAAGGTCACACAGCTAGTAAGTTTCTGAGGTCACATTTGAACCCAGATCTTCCTGACTCTGGGCCTGGCATTCTATACACTGCAAATACAGTACCACTTTTGTCCCATTTCCCATCAGCCTTACCCTGAAGCAGAACCTGTCTCTATTCACCAGTAGCTTTCCAATCCTGTCCCCTCCCTTCTTATTCAACCTAATCATAATAATACCTTGTATTAATGGCACATACATTATGGTTTTATATAGAAGGACTTTGCTTCATTAGATCCTTACATCCCTATGAGGTAGGGGAGTCAAATGTTGTCATCTCCAATCTACTAGTCAGGAAACTGAGGTGGATAAGATGGATTTGTCCACAGTCAAGCATTTTTAAGGCTATTTCTTTTTCCACTATGTTATAATGGCTATTAAGCCATACCACTTCCCTGGGCATGTGAACAAACTCCTTACCACCTCCTCTCCAAATTAAAAAAAATAAAAATAAAGCAACACTCTCAATCTTCAAATAATCACAAATTGTTCAGTAAAAAAAATAAAAATAAAAATAGAGTAGCCATAACAACTTCTCCTCCCACCCACTTAGAGCCTCAGTTTATGCCCAGCATATCATCAATGACGAACATGCCACCTACTCGTGAGCACTTGCTGGGTCTCTGGGGAGCAGCTCTTCTGCATCTTTTCTGAGGGTGCTTAAAGGCAGAATTGCTGACTGTCATCTTCCCCAGACCATGTCTTTATCAGCACCGAACCAGCCAGCCATCAGGAGATGAGGATCTAGTTTCTGCTCAAAGCATTTTCACATATGTCATTTCATTTAATCTTCACAACATCCGCTTTGAGGCAGCTAGTGATCCTGGGACATGATCACTTTGTAAGATCTCCCCTCTCTCCACCACCATCCCAGCCTGCCCCGACCACTACCACCATCCTACCCCAACCCATGGTTTTCTTCATCTGTCCAACAGAGTTAGTATTCCCCCCCAAAATGGGCTCGAAGAGTTCTGGATTCATTTTGTATTTTTTCTACAGATACACGGATATATCTGCATAGCTTGTTTCCTCAATAGAATGTAAGTTGCTTGAGGTCAGGGTCTGCGGCATTTTTGTCACTGCATCCTCAGTAATTAACACAGTGCCAAGCATAAAGTGGATGTTTAATGAATGCTTGTTGATGGATTGATTTGAATGATTGCTGCAAGGAGTAAATGAGCTAATAAGTGTGAAAAGCAATTTGGAAAGAGCGAAAGCAATACATAAATGCAAAGCGTTATTTTGATTAATCTCGTACTGGGCCAATTACTGTCTGGGTGCTTATGAAAAGACATTCATTACGTCATAGCTTTAGATCGGAAAGGGACTTCAGAGACCATCAAGTGTAACTGTTTAATTTTGCAAATAAGGAAACTGAGACACAAACAGGTTAACCAATTCACCTAGAACCAGAGCTATTAAGTGCCTGTGGAAGGACTTGAACTAGGTCTTCCTGACTCCAAGTATGGGCTCTCTCCACTGTAGCACCTAATTGCCAATCATAATAATAATACCAACAATAATATTATGATATTACATATGTGATATGTGATATTTTATATAATAATAGATGGGAAACCTGTGGCCTCAAGGCCATATGTGGTCCCCTAGGTCCTCAAGTACAGCTCTTTAACTAAATCCAATTCACACATTGAAGTTTGGGTAGTTTGCATTTTCCTCACCCTTGGTTTACACCATAATTAGATATCCTAAAAGATTTTTCTAGATTTTTATTTCTAGTGCCATCTGATAAGTCCCTCAAAATGTCATGCTGATATATTTTTGCCTTCACTAGATCATGCTTCTTCATTTTTTCTTTATTCATTCCATCTCTTTTTGTGTCTTCTTTTTTTTCTGATTCCTCTTTCTTCCCTCTCTTGTCTAAGAGGAATCATATTTGTGGTACTAACATATGCTGTGCCTCAATATAGAGACTTCTTGGAAATAAAGGCAATATATGAGTACATAGAAATATATTGAAATATCAATAAACATCCCTTTCTCGTCTCCCCATGTCCTAAATCAATTTTGGAGATATAGTACTAAGACTCAAGAACTTCAGGACATTTTAGGATGGAGGAGGATTCTAAAATAGATGGAAAATTCTGATTTATCCTTAACGTGAATTCCAATCTTCTATCACTCTGCCCCCTGTACTTAGTTGTAAAATTTGAAAATCATACCCTTCTATGTTTTCTACCACCTCCCTACTCTTCCACTCTCCATAGAATGACCTGTTGAGTTGGGCACTCCCAGAGAATCTCCCTAGAATGTCACTGGTAGGCCTTACCATCTCAGATCTACCCAACAGCAGAAGACATCAGAGAAATACCAAACATAATTATAGTCAGTCCAGGAATCAAAAAATACACTTGTGTCTCTTATGTGACGGGTCCTGTGCTAAGGAGTGGGGACACTAAGACAAAAGATGAAATAATTCCTGCTCTCAAGGAAATTCCATTCTATCAAGCAAAATAACACGCAAACAGATAAGTATAATGAGATAACAAAATAAATACAAGGTAGCTAAATACTGGTGTAGCTAGGTGGTGCAGTGGATAGAGTGCCATGCTTGAAATGAGGAAGACTTATTTTCCTGAGTTCAAATCTGACTTCAGACACTTAATAGCTATCTGACCCTGGGCAACTCAGTTAACCCAATTTGCCTCAGTTTCCTCATCTGTAAAATAATCAAGAATAGGAAATGGCAAATTTTATCTTTGCCAAGAAAACCCCAAAAGGAGTCACAAAGAGTTGGACCCAATTGAAGAGGACCAAACAGAAACAGCAAAAAGTTAAATTTTATATATATATATATATATATATATATAGTATTTTAATGTACATATATTATACTATATATATATACTAGTATATATAACTAGTATATAGCTATATATAAATAAATTATATAGAGAGAGAGAGAGAGAAAAAAAAAAGAGAGAGAGAGTAGAAAAGGATGAAGATTGGAGATGGGAGATGAAGCGTTATGTGGGGGACAGTCCAGTTTGTCTGAGCCATAGATTAAATAGATATATTAAATATATAATGAGGCTGAAAAGATAGGTTGGAACCAGGTTGTGAAAAAATTTAGAAGCCAAAAAAGAAAGTTTACATTTGTTTAATCCTAGATGTAAAATGTATCCATGGTTACCCTTGATTCCTCATGCTTCCTTACCTTCACATATCCAATCAGTTGACAAGTAATGCATCTGAATTCTGCAGTATCATTCCCATCCCTTCCCACTGCTTACACAGCCACAGACTCAACACCTAGGGAGAGTGGAAAAAGAGATACGCACTTTGCTCCCTTGACCACCTTCCTAGGGTCTGGTAACCTAAAAGAAATAGATAGTGAAACATCCCTTGAAGTAATTCTGGAATTCTTTCTTGTAGGAATGTGTTTAGACACACCCTTCCCAAACACTCCAAGGCTCACTTACAACAGCTCTCAGTTCCAATGGCCACCAGGCCTGCTAAAAAGCCTCATAATAACACTCAGTCTCCCAGGGGTTCATTATTTCCTTTTCTTTAACTCTTCCAATACACAATGCCCCACATATGCCCACAAGAGGGTGCAACAGAGCTCAGTTGCAAGCCACTCTCCCTTACAAAATGCTGACAGCTTAGAGTTCTTAGTGTCCCATAACCCTTGGCAAGGGTGCTGGCACTGCTTTGGCATCTGTATATAGTGGGAAGTAAAGAGGAAGGGGAGAAAGGGTGAATGGAAAGAGAATAAACATTTATATAGCACCTACTGTGGACCAGGACTTATACATTGCCCTTTACAAGTATTATTTCACTTGAGCCTCACAGCAACCATAGATGCTATAATATTAATCCCTATAAGTGGGGCAAACCCAGTTTAAATGGCTTGCCCAGAGTCATAGGGCTGGTAAGTGTTTGATGTCACATTTGAATATAGGTCTTCCTGATTCCAGACCCAGTACCCTATCCACTATGACACCAGCTTCCTCTGCCTGAGGTAGAAGGTTGGGAAAGTTAAAATACTTTGGCCGTTGAGATTCCCAAAATCCACCCCAATCTGTGATAATTCAACAGCACCACCCAATATAATAGCTGACTTTATTTTAATTAAGATTTAAACTTCTAAAAGACTTCCAGTGGTTCCCTATTGCCTCCAGAATTATGGCTCTGTTGAACACTTAAAGGTCTTTACCACTTTACTCCAATCTGTCTTTCCAGGCTGATTATTCATTAAATCCTCAAGACACTCAGTATTCCCACAAACTGGTCTATTTCCCCCCATATATGACTTTTTTATCTCCAGTCTCCATGTCTTACATGTGTGCAGCATGCTTAAAAATCCACCTACCTCTTGAAACCCTCTTTGATCCTTCAAGGCCATTTAAACAAGGAGTCTTTTCTGATCAACCAGTTAAAAGGGCATCCCTGACTTCGTAATAACTTTCTATTCAAGTATTTACTAAGCAACTACTGTGTTCTGGATAGAAGTGAATGGACAGAATGAAGCTACAAAGATGAAAATAAAACTCTGCCTTCGAGAAACTTACATTCTACTGAGAGAAAACAACATATTCATAAATAAGTACAAAATATGTACAGAGTAAATCCAAAGTAATTTAGAGTGGGTGAGAGCACTGAGAGCCGATGATCAGAAAGGTCCCATGTAAAAGGCAGCCCTGGAACCCAGGGGTTCTACAAAGCAGAGACAAAGGGCTGGGAAGGAGATGTTTATTACATGGTTTATATCTATCTTATTTATCTTTATACAAGCTACCCACCCACACACCCACACTTTCTTCCAGTAGAATGTAAGCTTTTTCAGGACAGGAACTATTTTGTGTTTGTCTTTAATCTGCAGCACTTAATACAGGTCCTGGAACATAGTAGGCACTTTGTATTTTTGTTGTTGTCCAGTCATTTCCATTGTGACTGACTCTTCATGACGCCATTTGGGGTTTTCTTGGCTGATATACTGGAGCTGTTTGCCATTTCCTTCTCCAACTCATTTTACAGATGAGGAAACTGAGGCAAACAGGATTAAGTGACTTGTCCAAGGACACATAGGGAGGAAGCCTCTGAAGTTGGATTTGAACTTAGGTCTTCCTGACTCTAGGAGCTCTATCCACTGTGCCATCTAGCTCCCCTTTATAGACAAGAAATACCTGTTGCTTTGAACTGTTGGATTTCTTACAGGATCTTATCAAACTTAGAACCTATGAGGAAGGCCCTACAGGTATTATTACTCACACTTTATAGATGAAGAAACTAAGCCTTGGTGGCGAGTGATTTGTCCATAACAACACAAGTAGTACCAGAAGCAAGACTAGAACCCAGGTCCCCAGTAACTTCAAGCCCAGTGCTCTTTCAATTCTACCCGTTGTTTTCTAAGTGTCCACCCTCACAGAGCCAAGATCCTCAAGGTCCTCACTCAAGGAAGCTTACCTTCTTCTACCCTCATCAGTCCAGAAATATGTGTTTTCTCCTGAACCAAAGGGTGGAGGCAGTCCAGTCCTGCCCCAATACCTGTGGCTGGAATCCAATTCTATTTTAGGAAAATAATCCAGAAAAAACACCGTGGCATTGGTAGTAAAAATCATTCCCATCAGTAATTGCTGACTGGGCCATAACTGGGGCAGTAAAAGGAGAACCAATCCTAGCAGTGCTTTGGCATTCAGAAGGTAAATATAATGGCTCCATCAATAAATAGCATTGCTCATTTATTTATCAGACAACCTAGAAGAGGGATGGGGATTCACCTTTGTCCCCCTCACATGTCACATCATTTTGCTGTTGCATATTGCCTCAGGCAATGGGGCCCACTGCTACTCCTTGTGTTTGTAACAGCAAAGCTCATTTCCATGCCTCCCTTATGGTTTCTAGTGACAATAATATATATTTTTAAAGCTTGGCTGATTTTATTCATGGAAGCCACCCAATAGTTGACACATTTAAAGTGGCAGAAGTCCATTTTGTGTGTGCTGGTTTATTCTTACAGTTATGAAATATTGTACTATATATAGGAGGATCTTTTTTTTTCTTTTAATTGGCTTGTCTGTGTTGGACCATGCTCCCAGTGCCAACATGTTGTACTCTATGCCCAATGGGAAACTATAGAGACACAACTGTTCTCTCGTTGTATATTTTTCCTTTGCCTGTAGCAGTCTGTCCCAAGTCCTTGATGCAAAAATACCTATGGAAAGGAATGCTTAGACCTGGCAATAACCTAAATTAGACACTGGCCTCAGTGACGGACTGCTCTCGGAGGATGGGACTTATTACAACTCCAGCTCTCTCTTCCCCCGGCTCTCATTGGGGTATAATGAAATGAACTTGGCCTATAAATTGCCAAATTTATGACCTTTTCTTAGTCCTCATCCTTCTTTATCTCTATAGCATTTGATACTTTCAACCATTCCCTCCTCCCACACACTCACCACTGTCTCATTTTTCATGATGTTGCTTTCTTCTGGCTCACCTCTTCCCAGTATGGTCTGTCCTTCTCAGTATCCTTTGGTGGACCATGATTCTGGTTCCCAAACCCCCTATTAGAAGGTGTAGTCTAGGATCTGTCTTTTACCATATCCTCTTCTTTCTCTATGATATTTCTGTTGGTAATCACATCAACCCCCATGGGTTCAGCCATCATTTTTGCACTGACAGCTCCCAGATTTATGTAACCATCCTTAGACACCTCAACTCTACATGTCCAAAACAGAACTTTATCATTCCCCAAATGGCTTCCCCTCTTCCTAACTTCCTTTTGAAAGCAGCACCACCATTTCAAAGACCTACGTTCAAAAACTCAGAGTCATCCTCAACTCTCCCTTCTCTTTGGCCCCTCCCATCTAGTTAGTAGCCAAGTATAGTAATTTCTTCTTCCATATTAAAAAATGTACTTGTACCTTTCCTGTCAATCACATAGACATCATCCTAATTTACGTTCACATCATTTCTTACCTGGACTTCATTTATTTATTTATTTATTTATTTTTAGTTTTCAACATTCACTTCCATAAGTTTTAAATTTTCTCTACCTCCCTCCCCCCTGCCTCCTCAAGATGGTATGCAATCTGATATGGGCTCTACACATACATTCCTATTAAACACATTTTCACATTAGTCATATCACATAGAAGAATTATAATAAATGGGAGAAACCACGAGAAAGAAAAAAAAGCAAAGCAAAATAAAACAAAAAAAGAAAATAGGCTGCTTCAATCTGCACTCCAACTCCATAGTTCTTTCTCTGGATATGGATGGTATTTTCCATCACAAATCATTTGGAATTGTTTTAGGTCCTTTCATTGCTGAGAAGGGCTAAGTCTATGAAATCAATCATTGAACACTGGGGCTGTTTCTGTGAAGAATGTTCTCCCGGTTCTTCTCACTCCACTCAGCATCAGTTCATATAAGTCTTTTCATTGCTTGGACTTCTCTGTTGTGTATATCCTTTGTTTCCAAAGAAGACCATGGCATCAGGGAAATGATGACATGACTTTCAGTTGATTTATGATTTGAGTGAAGGAGAGTTGTACAAGGTCACCAGCCTCTCTTTCTCCTCCAGAGCCATCTGGATCCAGTGACCATATATTCATCAGGATGACTGGAGATGATTCAGGATGCAATGGGAGACCCTTCCCCCTTTAGGCTAAGGCCTTTTCAGGTACTCACTTAGAGTGAGGTAACACCCATTCAGTGAATAAGCCTCTTTTAAGAAGTCAATCAAGGGATGGTCCCATTAAATAGAAAAAAAGAAAAAAAAATCTAGCTGAGAGGGGAAGACCCTCAGGGTTACTGTTTCAAAGAGAAACAGTTACCATTGACATTCACTCTAAGCCTAAAAGGTCCAAAATACAGCCATTAAGTGAAGCTTGGGCAGGTAGTTATTGTGGCCCAATGTATGAGCTTCAGAGTGAACTGGGTTTAAGATTTTGTGAAAGAGGACAAGGAAGGAAGGAAGGAAGGAAGGAAAGAAAGTAGGAAGGAAGGAAGGAAGGAGGGAAGGAAGGAAGGAGGGAAGGAAGGAGGGAAGGAAGGAAGGAGGGAAGGAAGGAGGGAAGGAAGGAAGGAGGGAAGGAAGGAGGGAAGGAAGGAAGGAAGGGATGAAGGAAGGAAGGAAGGAATCTAGCTAGTAAATCCCAAGTTAAGTGGGCAGCTTCTGGTCATCAAATTTTACCTTCCTTTGCAGAGGAGGAGAGGGAGAGGGAGAGGATGAACTGAGGTACTGAACTATCTGGGTTCCCATGCAGGCAACTCAGTCTACTCCCCTCCATTTTTCTTTTTCTAATTAAAGGGGACTTTTCTAATAGTCGCCTAAATGGTTACTCTGCCTCCAGTCTTTTCTCTCTCTGATCTGTCTTTCAGATAGTTCCCAAATCCTTATTCTTATGACACAGTTGGGATAATGTCACTCCTCAGATCACAAAGGTCCAGTGTCCAGGAGGAAAAGCAAAAGAAAGAAACAAACAATATCCCTCTGTTTTTTAAGCTTCGCACAATCTAACTGCAGCCTATTTCTCCAGACTTAATGCATATTACTCTCCATTATATACTATCCATTCCAATCAATTCCAGGTCTGGAATCCATCCCTCATTTCTATGCCTTTCATAAACTATGCATCATGGTTGGAATGCACACTTTTTTTTTTAAACAAAAAATCCTCACAAAATCCTTAATTAAGTTCCTTCAAGGCTGAGTTCAAGCATCATCTGCTACAAGAAATCTCTCATGATCAACCCAGTTTCTAGTGACTTCCTCATGAAAATTATTATGAATATGCAGTGGCCCAAAGGTCTTAGTGCAGTTTTAAGCTATTAAAGTTTAAAAAAGGGGGGCAGAGTCAAGAAGGTGGTGTAGAAACAGGGGAACTCTGCAAGCTCCCCCCAATACTACCTCAAATACCAATAAAATATGACTCTAAACAAATTTTAGAGCTCCAGACTCCATAAAAATGATGGAGTAACAAAGCTCCCTCTGAAGGCAGCCTGGCAGGTGGTCATTGCAGCACTCTGGAAGCAGAGCCCAGCCTCAGTGCAATTTCAGCCCCAGGGCATCCAGGAGAATTCACAGCTGTAGTGTTCAGAAGAGCAGAGCATCAGCAGCTGTGGAGATTTCCAGAATCACCAACCCACAAGAACCAAGGACAAAGAGAAAAGATCAGTGGAACTCGGCTAAATTTGAGGGAGAGCATCCAGCCAAACTGCCTCCAGAGCTAAAAGCAGTCTGAAGCAGTGGCCCTGCTGCCTCCATGAAGCTGCTTCAGAAGCTCCCGGCCTGCAGATTGCAGGGGGGCCAAGCAATCATTCCGAGACTAAGTGCTCCTTCCTTGAGCTGCCTGGATCAGATCATAGTCTTGGGTGGTGGTCCTGAGTGTATTTTCAGTGAGCCAAAGCTGGTGGGGGCTGTCAAAAACAACGGCCTCCTAATAGCTCCAGCAGCTGTGAAAACCCCAGTGATTTGGGACAGAGCTCTCCCCTCTGAAAGCAAAGTTTTACTACTGAGCCCAAAAGCTAAGTAATTGACTGGCAATATCAGCTGCCAAAGGAAGCAAAGCAAGCCCAGCAATTCAACTTTAGATTCCTTTTTTGGGGATAAAAAGGATGAAAGCATGGAATGGGAGGAAGACAACACAGTCAGAACTCCCACACCAAAAGCTTCCAAGAAAAATACGAAGCAGACAGAGACCATAGAGGAGCTTAACAAAGATTTTAAAAACCAAATAAGAGAAGTGGAGGAAAACTTGGGGAGAGAAATGAGAATGATGCAAGAAAATCATGAAAAGAGAGTCAACAACCTGACTGAAGAAAATAACACCTTAAAAAATAGACTAACTCAAATGGCAAAGGAGGTCCAAAAAGCCAATGAGGAAAAGAATGCCTTAAAAAGTCAAATTTGCCAGATGGAAAAAGAATCTCAAAAGCTTTCTGAAGAGAATAAATCCTTCAGAATTAGAGTGGAGCAAAT
>CM053587.1:150596960-150614569 GCA_028646515.1 Pseudochirops corinnae | reverse complement strand
TGAGGGTATATATGCATATGAATAGATATGTGAGTGCAGGTATTTATGTATATGTAGACAGAGGGCACAGGATCAATTGAATAGGAAGGGATGATATTTTAAAAGGTGTAATTAAGAGGTGGTAGAGGAATAGAATGAGAGGAGACAGGGAGAGACAGAATGGGGTTAATCATCTCATATAGAAGAGACAAGGAATAACTGTTATAATGGAGGGGAAGAACAGGAAGGCAAAAGGGAAAAGGTCAACCTTATTCTCATTGAATTTGGCTTAGGGAAGGAATTACATAAATTCCAAACTGGGTATCTTGCCACACAGGAGAGTAGGGGGGATGGGGATGAGAAGGGGGATGATGGAGGGGAGGGTACGTTGGGAGGGAGGGTTGCTGGAAGCACACACTTCAGTAAAGGGACAGGGACAGAGTAGAAAACAGAACAAGGCAGGGGGTGGGACAGGAAGGAGGGAAATTTGGTCAGTGTTACAAATATGTTCATTGTAGAGATGTTCTGCATAACTACACATATAC
This sequence comes from Pseudochirops corinnae, assembly GCA_028646515.1. Classification (NCBI taxonomy): domain Eukaryota; kingdom Metazoa; phylum Chordata; class Mammalia; order Diprotodontia; family Pseudocheiridae; genus Pseudochirops; species Pseudochirops corinnae. The sequence continues at coordinate 150,614,045 of CM053587.1, read as the reverse complement.
AGCCTGTATTGAATTATCTGACTTTCCCGTGGGGATAGGTGACAAAGGAGTAGTAGAAAGAATCCAGAATTTAAATTTCTAAAATCAAAAGATAAAAATATATGTGTATATATTATTATTATTTACATGCAACTGGGAAATAAGATATACAGGCATTGGGATAGGGAGATCCATCTTCCCCTACCAGAAAGTCAGAGGGGTGAAGGGGGAGGATATAGGAGAGAGCACATTGGGGGAGGGGGTATATAGTGGGATTGCTATTTTGGAGTGGTGGGTAGGGGAAAGATGGGGAGAAAATTTGTAACTCAAAATCTTGTGGAAATCAATGATGTAAACCAAAAAATAAAAAAAATAAACAAAAGTTAAAAAAAAAGTTTAAAAAAATGCGCTATGACTTTTAGAACACCATGTATTTCATATTTAATTTTCCACCAAATAGAATATAAACTTCTTGAGGGCAGAAATTGTTTGATTTATGCCATTGTATGCTCAGGACATAGCACAATTTCTGGCGCATGATGGATATTTAATGAATGCTACTTGAACAAATGAATAGGTGATTGAAGAAATATGTGAATATACACCGAATTTGGATTCAGAGACCTTGGGGTTCAAATTGTCATCAGATAAATTACTCTTTGAGTAAGTCTCAGTTTTCTTAGCCACAAAATAGGCATAATGTCTCTCTACTACCTGACTCACAAAGTTGGTTTGAGCAAAGCTGATATCATTAGAATCATTATTAGTAAAGGGAAGGAGAAGGTTAGAAAAAGTTAAAGATGGAGAGAAGGTTGGGAAGATAGGGGACAATATAGAACTAAACAAAAAAAGAAAACAATGTCTTTCTAAACCTATCTAAGTTTGTATCTTCTTTTTTCTGATTTTTTTTTTTTGAGGAGTGGGGTAATTACATTAGTTCATCTAGCTTCAGTTGATTTAAGGGGAGGGGCAAGGGGAATTACAACTAGGAAAAAGTAACTGAAATTTAGAGAGCACTGACAGTGCTTGCAGCCTTTCAGTAGTGAAGAAACAATTGTCCTTACCTAGTTATTGAGAAGAATTAGGCAAAACAGTAAGATGTCAGTTCAGTTCCTTTCCAGTTTAGTTCCTTACAGTTGTAAGAAGATGGATTTTCTTTCCTAGGGGACAACTGGGGAAATCTTTGTCACACAGGGTTCAAAGCAGTGATAGAAAGCAACCAGACAAAACATAATGATAAAGTAAAGGTGCTGGAGAGGTATCTGAGATTGGGCTGGCTATTTTCCTCTCTAGGGCATATCTTTATAGGACTCTTATCCCCTGATCAGTTATTATTATTATTTAGTGCTGCAGGATGATCAACAGAGACAGTGTAGATCAGTTGTATTATTCTCTTAGTCACCTCCATCCACTAATTCTTGAAAAACAAGAAGAGAGCAGAGTCAACACACACACACACACACACACACACACACACACACACACACATATATATATATACACATATATGCATACACAAACATGCATAAATATATCTATATCTATCTATTTCCCAGAATAAGAATGGAAGGGTTGAGGTGGAATGGAAGACTGTTGGTCAGGTATTAGATTCCTTTCAAAAAGTAGGTTCAATGATCTAGAAGCCAATCAATGACTGAAACAAGAATCTGACTGAATAATATAGATGGATAGAGTGAACTTCAAAGGAGGATGAGAAGTTGCTGAGTGATGACAGCATAAAATTAGAAGCAATGATTTATGAATATGCCTACACTTCCTTCTTGGAAAGTTTGTTGTGGATGATTTGGAGTATGAAAAAAACTTAGAGAAAGAACAGCCAGTACTAGAGAGAATGGTCAGAAATGTAGTATCTTCCCGAGAGAGCTAGGTTTCCATTAATACCAGAAGATGAAAAGGATGTAAAGTGAAGACTTTTAGGTTAGAGGGTAGTTTGTCAGCATTAGTGCCAATTCCAGAGGATTATGGATTGTAGGGAGATAGAACCAAGGTGCAGGAAAATGAGATTAAGTAGGAGGATTTTTAAGTAGAAGGATTTTTGACTCAGTGTCTATACTTTGCATCATAGGAATAAGGGGAAGAGGAGCTGAATACACATACACACACATATATACACACATACATAGAGAGATAGCTATATCTATATATGTTAATATCCTCTCAAACATGTGTATCAGCAACCACATTGGCATCCCCAGGATGTCTGCTAGCACAGGTTCTTAGATCTGCTTTACTAGGAAAGATAGCTGTTTAAGGTGTCAACAATCTTTTTTTAATTACATTCACTAGTTCAGGGGAAAAGTCAGCACCCTGAACTTCAATGAAAATTTGAACAAAGAAAATAGAGAAAATATAAGCAGAGAAATAAAGACCAACAGACAAGGCTCCTAACTGTTTGAAAAATTAGCGCAGATCAACAGACAGATCCAACTGTCTGACCAAGGAATACATACATAGTTACCAGAGAGAGAAGCACCAACATCTGGGATTTTCAAGCTGGGGGACTCCTTAACAGCTACCCAGAGTTTCATCTGGTAAAATTGCAAGAACACTCTTCAAATGAGTGAGCCCCAAAGCAAAATGCTAACCTCAGAGTATATACACCCTTCTCAGAGCCAGAAGACATCACAACCCTCTTGACTCAGTGCCTACTTGGAAATTAGCAAAAAGTATGAAAGCCTTCCTACAAGCAAGCTTCCCCTAAGCAAGCTTCCTTTAATGGGCTCTACCTGAGGTCTATTAATGGGTGGGGAAGATCTTATATCCCATTAACATTACAACATGCTGGTCTTTGACTTCATATCCTCAATATCCATGACCTCTATACCATCAGTCTATCCCAGTCACTCATGGGTGCCTTATAGCCTTGAACTCATTATTGACCATATGCTTCTTTCATTATACACAGTTCTGAAATTCCTCTTCCTGATCTTAATTCTATCTATATGTTTTGTTTTGTTTTGTTTTGTTTGTGGCATCAAATTGCAAATATGCCATTCCTTGAGGTAATAGAATCTTTCATTTTGGTCATATGTCAGTCTTTCTTACTCCTCTACTTTTTTGTTCTTACTATGCATCTATGCATCCCAATCCCTCTACTCTTCCCTTTTCTCCTCATCCATCGTCCCTGCTCTAGTTTTATCTTCTACTCTTTATAGTCTTGACATTATGGTTGAATGGTTCAACTACATACTATCTTGTTCCCTGGAATTCCTTACCCTTTGTCCTTTTGCCAATAATCCTTCCGAGGAGGGATGGACTCAAGGTGCAGTAGGAGACTTTGACATGGCCACTGGGTAGACTTGTTTTGTTTACTATGCTTATTTGTCACAATGGTTGTGTTTTTCTTTTCTTTTCTTTTTCATTTTAAGTTGGGGAGAGTTTTTAGGGAAGAGTACCAGGTGATAATGTTGTGGAATCCTTCCAAAAAGGAGATAAGGAAGCAAAGAAGAAAGGAAAGGAAGGAAGGAAGGAAGGAAGAAGGTAAGAAGGGGGAAGGAGGGAAAGGAAGGAAGGAAAAAGGGAAGAAAGAAAGGAAGAGAAAGAAAAAGGCAGAAAGGGAGGAGGGAGGAAAGAAACAAAGAAAGAAAGAAAGAAAGAAAGAAAGAAAGAAAGAAAGAAAGAAAGAAAGAAAGAAAGAAAGAAAGAAAGAAAGAAAGAAAGAAAGAAAGAAAGAAAGAAAGAAAGGAAGGAAGGAAGGAAGGAAAGAAGGAAGGAAGGGAGGAAGGAAGGGAGGGAGGAAGAGAAGGGAAAGAAGGAGGAGGGAGGAAAAAGAGTGAAGGAAGGAGGTAGGGAAGAAGAGAAGAAAGAAAGAGAAAGAAATTAAAAGGAAATAAGTCATTGAAACATTTTTTTTATATGCACAGAAGAGAAAAGGAAATTCAGATGGAAACAGAGAACAGTGAGACAGTTTTAAAAGTAACATGTTGAATTTGTTATATGCTAAAAACAGCAAGCTATACATAATTGAATTATAGTTTATAATCATCTTTTTCTACATGGAATTCTTAGAGGGCTGTTGGTTATATTCAAAAACTGAAAAAAAAAATTAAGTATATCTATCTTCCCTCTAGGCTCAGCTTTAATGTGTCTCCTACAAGTCTTCCTTCCTCTACCCTGCCCCTCCATGCACACAACCAGGTGTTTACCCTCTTGAAATTGCTTTTGATTTGCATATGTTTAAATATCTTATCCTTTCCCTGTAATAAAAGCTCCTTGAATTCTGGGGGTACTTGGTTTGTCTTTGTTTCCCCAGTATCTGCCACAGTGCTTATGTGCACATAGTAGGAGTTGGATTTTTGTTGAATTTGAAATTCTTTGTTTGTTGATGTTTGTTGAATTTAAATAAATTGATATGGACCTCCTCCCCAGTGAAGAGGCTCATTATTTTGGATTGCTTATCCTATCTGGACAACTCCCTCCTCCTCCCCTCTGCTCAACTTATCTGGAGCTGACTTCATTTATCTAACTCTAATTTTGAGCAAACACTGCTAATAACTTGATGGGTCCCTCCCTCTAATCCATCCCAGTTTCTAGACATTTTGGTCTACCTCAAGTCTGCCAAGTAAATTCCTAAATTGCCAGTGATCCAAGTCAAATCAAATATTCAAGCTTATCTTTCCCCCCCCAGTGGAATGAAAGTGAACTCTGATTGAAGCATGGGTTTTCCTATTAAACTCAACGACAACATCATTATCCTCAACACATAACTTCTGATTACATATAAACAAATATGTGACAACAGCAATCATGCTTCATTTTCCATTTCTAATTGGATACAACAAAGCTCAATCCAATGCAATCACATAGCCTTATCAGGAGTCATTCTTACTGGATGATAAATGCCGACAAGTACCATTTTTTGATTACCAAATCTCATACTGATTGGTAAAATATGCATACAGTGGCAATGCTTAATGCTATACAACACCAACTCAGATATCCTTCCAGCTTCTACCACATGATTTGACTGATTTATTTGTAATTTTGTATTCACTTTGCCAATTTTGTCATTCCAATTTGCCAACACAAAGAACCAGTAGAACCCCAGCAGCTAGTCATCATACCTAGTTATCATTTTTGCATTCATACATTTTCTAAAAAATAATTAGGTGATTAATTCATCACTTGACCACACAATGTAGTCAAGTATTGCTATTAATAAATACTAAATGAAAGTCACAGATTCTCACAGGGCTCTGTATAAGACTCAACCAAACAGCAAAGCTCAAATTCAATCCCATTTCACTGATATGAAGTGAAAGCTGAAGCTTCACAGAAGCTCAGACTTCTGCATTTGCTATTTATTATACAAAATAAGCCTGCTTGTTTTTAAGGTTTCATGGCATTTGTTTCTACATCAATAAGAACTTACATTCATATAATGCTTTTAAGGTTTACAAAGTTCCTTTCTTACAAAAAACCCCAGAAGATAGGTATTGCACATAATATTTGCATCCACAATAGTATTTTCATCACTATTTTACAAATGGACAAGACAACACTCTTAGAGGTTAAGTTACTTGTTCGTGGTCATATAGCAAGAAAATACAAGGATTTGGACTCAGAACCGCTAACTCCAAGACAGCATTCTATCACACATAGCCTCTACATAGTTCTACATTTCCCCAGGAAATACATTCTAAGACTAGATTTCTAAATAAATTTATATTACATTTGTTTTGTGCTTTTTAGGATTCTTTTTTTCTTTAAAATAATATTAGTAGTCTATAATACCTGAATAAAAGATTTTTCAGAAATAGCAAAAATAATTCTGTCTGAGAAACGAATGACCAATGGGGAATGTAGGGTGGGGGTGGGGGGAAGGGAGAAAGCCTGATTATGGTCCAAGAACCAACTGATAGATCATTTGCTCCATATGCAATTTCAAGTGAACTAAAGGAAGGCCTTCAACCCATCAGGTGAACCCTCTGTGGTGGATTAACAGGACAACATGAACAAGAATCACATAGAATGGATAGGAACAAGGTAGGCTGAGATCTGAATCATAGGAGGCAACAGCCACATTGATGAGACAACAGATCCATCAGTACATTGTTAAAAAATAATGTTATCTAAGACAAAATCAACTACTAAATCAACTAAACTAAATTCCGAAACAAGACAAATAATACAAAAAGTAGTTGTAAGAGATTACCAAAAAATGATCAAGAAAATTAACTTTCAAGTGCATTTATTAGGTACTGTACTATATTGTACTGTATTCTGTTGTATGAGTTTTGATGTTCTTTGTTGTCAACTTCTTTTGACATAGTTGATATCAACATATGTGGTATTTTTCCTAGTTTTCATGCCTTTTAGCCCAATAATATTACATGACATTAATGTCTAGAATTTATTTAACCCCTATCATGGGGCACATACTTCATTTGTAATTTTTTTTGTTGTTATGATAATTGTTGCTATTATAAATAGGAATGGTAGTAATCGTTATAGCTAACACATATAGCACTCCTAAGTTTGCAAGCACTTTATAAAATACAGCTTCTATGATTAAACATTTTTATATGAATGAACCCTTTCCTGCTGTTACTAAGCTTCTTTTGGCATAAACTTTAAAATGAGATTTGGGGGACAAAATATATGAGCATATTTGTAACATTTACTATACTCTTCAGTATTACTTTCCAAAATAGTTGGATCAATTGACTATTTTATTAGCAATAAACTAGCATGCCTGTTTTTCCACATTACCACCAACAATGAATTTGTAATAATTTACACTTTCTGCCAGAGTGGTTTTAATCATAATTTCTCCGATTATTAGTGATTTAAATACTCTTTCAAGTGGTTGTTGATAGTTAGGGATTCTTCTTCTCAGAGCAGGTAGGTAGGTAGTGGTGAATAAAGCACTAGGCCTGGAATTGAGAAGACTTGAGCTCAAATCTCACCAAAGATATTTATTAGCTGTGTGGTTGGTGGTCAAGTCACTCACACTGTGCCCTGCCTCAGTTTCCCTATGTGCAAAATGGGGACAGTAATAGTTCTTACCTTCCAAGATTATTGTGAGGATCAAATAAGATAATAATTATAAATTACTTAGCATAGAGTCTGGTAAATAGTAAGCACTATATAAATGTTATCTATTATTCTGTGAAGTGATAGTATATATCCTTTGCTCTTTATCTATCAGAAAAATGATTTTTATTCTTATATTTGATTTATAATTTTCAAAAGGCTTCCATATAAGCAAGAGGTAGCATGGTATAGGGGAACAGCATTGAATTGGGAACCATTGTTCTCAACCCGCTATGTCATTAGCAAGTTGGGTGAAGTTGAGCAAGTCACTTGTCCTCTCATTTTCCTATATTGGGACAAGGAATAGATGATTGCTAAGGTCTCTTCAAGGTCTATGATTCTATCTTCCTTGACAACAGACTTTCATAGGCACTGTGATGAACCCTGTACTAGACCATAACCTAGTAGATTTGTCAGTGAATAAACTGGCTATTATTTTTCATTTCAGTTCTGTCATCAGTAGCCCTCAGTCATCAATTTGTACTTTCTTCCATTTCTGTATTTAGCCATGCTATGTGATGGAAAGACTGAAAATTTGGAAGACACCCTTATTCCAGCTTCATTCATGCTGCAGTGTCACACCTATTGAAAACTGTCATTCTATTTGGGTCCTATTCCAGCTGCTGGCTTCTTCCTGCTCCTTCTATCTCTCCTCTTTGCCTTACACATTAGGTACAAGAGGACAGCATTGGGGATGGCTTCTTAAATGATGCGTGTTAATCACAGAATCCAAGAAAGGTGTAGGATTTATTTTTAAGTTTGAGAACAGTTTAGAGCAGGGGTTTTTAACCTGGGGTCTGTGAACACGTTTTCTGTCAATTATTTTGATAATTATTGTTTTTAATACAACTGACTTTCTTTATATTACCATGGATTTTATTTTATGCTTTTAAAATCATAATTCTGAGAAGAGACCAACAGGCTTCAGCAGACTTTCTAAGGGATCTATGACACAAAAAGGTGGAAATCCCTACCCTAGAGAAATGGCTCCCAACTCACAAATTGAAGACTTGAGACAGAGAGAGGGAAGTCTGAATTGCAGCAAGTATTCCAGAATCCATGACATATGGTCATTATTTTCTTACCTCTAAAAGCCACAAAAACAGCACACATACTTTTTTAGCCTGAATAAATAATACATTTCACACATATGTGCACTACAGTTTTTTGAATGTATACAAATACGGTTATGAACAGTAAAATAATTTTAATTGTTTCTATGTTCATTCATAGTAGATTTTTAATCAATGAACATGATTTTTCAAGTAGCAGATACTGATAGTATTCAATTAATATCATGAGAAGGTCTGAAAACTTTTTTTTTACATTTAATAGGGACTTTTATAATTTAGAAATAAATTAGGAACCACTTTCTACACATGGATGCCAATCAGACCTTGGATATTTGCAAGCTGTGTGATTATAAACAAAGCCCTTAATCTCTCCAGGTCTCTTTTGCATCATCTATAAAATGGAGACAATATATATGTAACTTCTACTTTGCAGAATTATCATGAGGCTCAAATGAGATCATATACAAACAGTTCTTTACAAACTTCAGAATGCTCCATAAATGTTTATTATTATTGCTATTAATTATGATGATGATGATGATGATACCTGGGTATTTCTAGGACCCAAGTTGTCAAACTGTTCATGCAGAACTGGTTTTGTGGTTTTATAACAAAAGTGGTTTTATAACAAAGATTTTTTCCCAAGATTTTCTTTGCTTCTGTAGAACTCTGACAACAGCTGGTTTGTAAACAGACTAAAAGAACCAAGACAGTGAACCAAGGGGTCTTCATGTATAGTCCATATAGATCCAAACTTTTTGGCCTCAGGACTACTTTACTCTTAAACATTTTTGAGAACCTTAAGAGCTTTTGCTAATACGGATTATATCTAGGTATATTTTCTATATTAGAAATAAAAAGGAATAATTGTTAAAATATTTTATTCATTGAAAATAAAAAAAATCATTACCACTTGACATAAATAACACAATATTTATAAATAACACAAATATTTTATGACAAATAACTAGATTTTCTAAAACAAAATAATTAGTAAGAAGTGTCATTCTTTTACATATTTTTACAATCTAACATCTGGATTAATTTCTTAAAATGTTCATTTCTACTTCTGCATTCAATCTTTTGTTATATGTGATTTTGGGTGAAATGGATTAAGAAAATCCAGTTGCAAATAGATATGTAAGTGGAAAGGGAAGGAATATTGTAATAGGTGAATAATATCACATCATTATTTTAATGAAAAAATTTGACCTCATAGACTTCTTGAAATAGCCTCAAAGACCTCCAAGGGCATATAAACCACACTTTAAGAATTACTAGTCTAGATCAGTAGTATCAAACTCAAATAGGAAAGGATCTCTGACGGCTTTATGTTGACTTATAAAACTGCAAATGGACATTATCCAAGCTATATAGTATTGCTATTTATTTTGTTAAACATTTGCCAATTACATTTAAATCTGCCCTAGGAGTTTTGCTAGCCATGATTCTTGGGCCCCAAGTTTTATACTTCTGGTCTAGAGCATTCAGAATACGCAAGCAGGACTCCTATGGTCATCTGCCATCTTCCAGTTAAATATCTAAATTACTATGTGTCAAATCTCATTCCAAACAATACCATCCTCTAAAAATATTCCTAGTGGTCTTTGTCCAGGTCCACCTGAAAGCCCAATTTCTTTATTTTAGTCTTTTTTTCTCTTCCAATGAAGCAAACTCCTAAAGGTTCCACCAAGATACAACATCTCAAAGTTCAGACCTGTTGCCCAGCTATGCCCCAGAATCATCTGAATTGGGTTCAGAGAAACTAATCTTCAGGAACTAGGTCACTAGGGTTTGAACTTTTATTGGTCATGGTAACTCATGAAGTTGTGAACTACGTAGGTCCCTTAGACTAGCTACACCAATGATATTACCAATGGTTTGGAAGTATTAAGAAAAAACAAAACTATTACATCCTTTTAGTGGCAAACTTACAAAATGTAGATTTCCACAAGCCAGCAGAAACATGTCTGTAGCTACCTGCTTCTGCTCCCCCTATGTAGCAGAAGACTTCTTTTACAATGGGAATACCCTCAGGCCAGGTGTGTGCTGGAGCTAGAGCTCTCATTACATTTTCAGTATGAGCATTTATATCTTGGAAATCAGCAAACACTATAAATCAGGGCTTGAGCTATTTTTTGGTGATTTTCTAGATTTAAGAAAATGATAGAGAAATTATTAATTATGCAGATTGCATTTAAAAGTGTATCATATGTAATTCCCTGTTCCCACATCTCTGACCCCTTTGGTGGGAAATGGCAGCTATATAAAAACTGGAAGAAACTTTAGAAGCTATTTAGTGCAACCCATTCATTTTAAAGGTGAGGAAACTGAGGTGTAAGGGTGAAGTGATTTGACCAAGGTTGTTGTTATTTTTTAACCTTCCTTTTTGAAGAGGACCACAATGACATCACAGGATGACACCTTGAGTTTCATATGAATTGGGCTTAATTGAGGCATGGTTGTACAAAATGATTAGCCTCACTCTCACTTCAAAGAAGTCATTGAAGTACAGTGGCAGGACAAAAGTCTGGAATGGCCCAGGATGCAGTAGATGACCTTGACATCTTCAAAGTCTTTGATCTCTGACTAGGCTCTAAGCATTCCACAGCTCCTACATCATCCACCTTCATGGTCCTTAGAAGAAATCGTCCCCATCTACCATTCCAATAAGGGAAGTCTTCTTGTGCTTGGGGTAGACACCCTCCTAACTCACTAATGGGTTTGAGGCCTGTTGGTTATCCTCAACCTGGTTTAGCCCATCTGTGAAATTGGTTACACAATTATAAAATAGTGGATTTAGGATTGGCAATTGGTTCCATGACTCCAAGTCCAACATCTTTTCCACTTCCGCATGCTGAATCCCTGCCTCTCCTGTCAGCAAAGGTCCTGACCATCTAAATGCTTTCTTGTGTGCTGGAATTGGATTTTTGGTTATATGAAAAGTTGGGAATCCTGAACCAGCTAAACACTAAAATTTTCTAATACCCAAGAAACATTTTGCCAGAAGGGAAAGGAAGCGGGCTTACTCTTTCATTGGCATAGATGATTTCCAGTCAAGGCAACTCCTTTTACCAGTGCAGGTTGGCACTTTCTCTGAGACCTAGAGCCTTAGAGAGTAGGCTAGAACACTGAGAGGTCAAACAAGGGTCACAAATACCAGATGTGTCAGAAGTAAGCCTGAAACCCTTATTTCTAGCTTTGAAGCCATCTCTTTACTAGTGATGCCATGGTTCTTACAAGAAATTTTTTTTCATGAAATGGCTGCTTTTTTAAGGTAAATTTATACCAACTACTAGCACACTTTTATAGGAAAAAACAAAACAAAATAATAATCCATCTCAGAATTGATGTCCCCTGTTGTGCAAATGTCTGTAGCGCAATAGGCTGAAAATAGTTTTCAAAAACTATTTTGGGGGAAAAACTTACTGACAAAAATAATTTTCAAGACTGACACCAACTGCTTTATATTATATATTTAGAAGGAATCTGTTTATATTTTTCACTCCCCTAATGAATAAAATGTGAATGGCTTAATCATTTTTCAAAGATCAAAATCAGCTCTATTTTGACAAATGTCCTTATTGTCCCATAAATCTAAACCCTAACCAAACATTAGTGTGTGACAAAACAGACTCCCTGATGCCAGCAAAGGAAGGAACAACACAGCCTTGCTGGATAGCAGAGAGAAGCATCATATCTGCTAGCTTGCTAACTGGCAGAGAAATCAACTTGAAGTTGTCATCTGTACAATGCCAAAACCAGTGGAAAAGTGAGGAAATCTAGTCATTCAACTAACTAGTGACAAACAGCTGACTTGACTGCTTTTATTTTCCTATGGAAATTATTTCTTTTCTTTTCTTTTTTTTCTGTAACTTGCAATGTGACTGAATGGTAGACTTATTTGAAAAGAGGAAGAGAACCAGTGATATGAGAGTCATGAATTTGGGAGGGATAGATTATAAACCCAAGATGCTTGGAACCAATAAGAATTATCTACTTAAACTCATTGTGCAAATGTACAAAAAGGGGGAGGGTCTTTACTATGTTCGAAGGACTGCGCTGATACAAAGTAGAGAATACAAAAGAAAAACAGTTCCTATTCTCAAAGAGTTTACCAATTTTGAAAAGAGAAGGCCACAAATACAGTAGCCAAGAGGATTTTTTTTGATAATTGCAAGAAAGGTAAATGCAACCATAGAGGAATGAAGAAAAAGTTCACAACAATTTAACACTCATTAGCTCCAATCTTTTTTTTTTTTATATCAAAATGATATTCAACAGCAAAGAGAGTTGAGGAATAATTCAGGAAGAATGAAACATGAATCATTCACATATTAAATAGCTAGGGGCAAAGGAAACATTGCAATATTCCAATATATTGATGTTTAGTCAGTAATTTATAAATAACTCTTTAATATGATATAAATTAAGAGCAATTTTGGACACCATGAAAGACAGAGAAAATATGCAGAGAAATGGCATGGTTCAAAATAATGAGAAGGAAATATAGAAGGTGCTTTCCTGGTGTACATGTTTCAGAGGGTGAGGGGAGTGGGTCCGTGTAATGCCATGCATGAGTAGCTTCCCAAAAGAATGCTACTGTGAACAGCTTTTAAGGTTCTGATTACACAGTATAGTGAACACTCTATTTATTCCATAACAAATCAAGGCAAACATTCACAACAAATCAAAATACAATATATACAACATTACATCTTACCACATAAAATCACAATATAATGTTCACAACAGCTTAACATTAAAATGGCCACATAGTTTTCACCAAAGTGGTCAACGAACCAAAGTGGTATTTAGAACAAAGAACAAAAGAACAAACATCTGGTATCCCTAAGGAGGTTTGTCTCCTTACTCAGTCATTCAGTCATCTGAAAATACAATAGTTAGTCTTCCACTCATGGGGCAATCATAGGTTAACTTAATCAGTCGATTATCTAACAATCAGTCATTAAGTATCATTAATCACTAAACACAATCATGAGAAAAATACACAAACTCTCCACCCCTCAGTCTCTAGTAAACTTCAATTTCATCACCAAATTCAAAATCCAAGGAGAAGCCTTTTCTTCATCTTGACTTGGGGGGGTGTCTCAGATTCCCTGGATCCTCTTCCATGGTTCCAGCTCCTACCTGAATCCACCAAACAGTCACCTGGATTCAGAGTCAGACAGCTCCCAGGTCCTTGTCCAGTCCTCCAAGCAGTTACTGCTACGCATTGAAGTTCACAGGCAGTTTCTGCTACAGACTGAAGTTCACAGGGTCCAGCACATCTCAAAGCCTTCACAACTTCTGTTCCTAGGAACTCAAGGATCAACCAAGCCACAAATAAACAAAGTTTTATACCGGTCATGCTTCTTCAGTCTTCTAGCAGTTTGGCTGGCCCTAGGACCCAGAAGAAATCTCAGCCTTCCAGGCAGTGTTCTTAGCAAGAAATCTCAGCTGGCTTCAGTCTCCACGATTCTTCCTCCAGCAGGAACCCACCAGGAGAAAAATTCTGCTTCTTCCACCAGTAGCTTGTCAGGAGAGAAAATTCTGCTTCCTCTACCAGGAGCCTGCCAGGAGGAAAATTCTAATTCTGACTGTCTCTCTCTGGGGCTCTTCTTATATACACATAAAGCCTTGGCTTCCTTTTTCAGCCAAACTCTTCCTGTTATGTGAGCAACAGGAGACAGAGTTCACACCCTCTGCCTCTTAGCCACAAAGGTTTGATTAGTTCCTAAGGGCTAAGTACCTGCTTACTTGACATAACTAAAAGCGGTCTTCAAATTTAAATTAATTACCATTACAGTCAGGTAGAGGAAAGAATGATAGTCAGCCATTAAGATACAAAAATCATATGCTAATTGAGGAAGGAAGGATTAATGTTACTGAAAAATATCAAGCAGGAAAATATACTTTGGGCAGAAAATCAGATAAGAATCATATAGCACACTACAGCATTGAGAAAGAGAGAGACAGAGAGAGAGAGAGAATAACTTAGAAATACATCAAACTCAACAAGGAATCAGGTAGGAATAAGAATGACAGTGGGTGAGAGGGAGAATAATATCTGGGAGAGAATAATTTCAAGCAAAGTAAGTTTCACTTTTAGACAATTCCTTAGAAATCATTAAGTTGGGAATATTACAAGAGGGAAAAGAAAAGGAAAAGAATCAGTGACTGGAGTCTTTGTTTTAGAGAGAGAAGCAGCAATGAACAGAAGCACATAGTTTTAGTTATAAACCTCTGCTGTTAGTTACATTCCTCCTTTTTCCCATTTTTTTACTCTTTTTAAATAGGAATGGACATGGTTATAAAAGAGAAAACTGGAGGGGATCTTTGCATCAATTTTCATTGATTTTATAGTAGATTCAAAATATAAAAATGAGTCATTCCACAAGAAATGAATGAAGGGTCGAAGAATAGTGATAGTTCTCGAAAGGCAAATTTCATGTTATCAACAGCTATATTTTAAAAGTGCTCCAAATCACAAATAGAGAAATTTAATCAGAATAACTTTAATTAGAACAACTACCTCACATCCATCAGATTGACAAAGATAACAAAAAAAAAGTGGTAACTATTGGCAGGAATGTGGAAAATCAGGTACTGTGTTGCAGAGGTGTCAAACACAAAGCCTGTGGGCCACATGTATCTCAAAACACTGCCAAATGCAGTTCAAACCAGATTAAAATGTAACTAAGAAATATTTAACAAAATAAAATACAGTAAAACATAATGTTAATATGCGATTTTTCAAAGACAATATGGGACTCTCAGGGGCATTATATTTTGTTTTGTTGTCCCCATTTCTATTAGAGTTTGACACCATTACACTAATGGACTAATTGTGGAGCTGTGGTCCAGTTATTGTGTAAAACAATTTGAAACTACAGCCAAAAGTTACTAAACTATGTATATCCCAGCAACCTAGCAATACCACTATTAGGTTTTTATCACAGGAAGATAAAAGAAAAAAAAAAAGAATCCACAAGAACAAAAATACTTAAAGCTGGCTCTTTCTTTGGGTAGCATTGAGGAGTGGCTAGACCTTTCAGAGGATAAGAAAACATTAATATGCCATTAGAAATAACAGAAGGAAAGATTTCAGAGAATCTGAAAATTTGTATGAACTTTATACAGAGTGAAGTGAACAAGACCAGGAGAACAATTTATACAATAACAATGTGATACATTAGGAACTCTTATCAAAGAAATGACCAAGCATGCCTCCAGGGAACTGAGGATGAAACATGTCACCCATCCCCCTCCCAAGAAAGAGGTGATGGACTCAAATTGGAGATGGAGTCACATATTTTTGAACATGGTTATTGTATTTATTTGTTTGCTTGATTACTCTTACTTATTCCAATGGTTTTGTTTTTTGTTTCTTGCTTTTTGTAAGGGAGGGGAGATTTTAGGAGGAGAGCAGGGCTGGAAAAAATGATGTCCAAAAAGAAAAATGAAAAAAAAGAGGTTCATTGAAATGTTGACAAAAATACACAAAAGAGAACAGAAGGAAGTTCAGAAGTAAGCACAAAAAAAGACAGCTTTGAAAGTAGCATTTTGCATATATTTTTTAAAAAATGTATGGCATAGAGATTTACAGTTTCATATGTAATCTTATTTTTGTTCTACCTCATATATAGAATGTTCAATTTGGGTGTTTCTTAAACTAAGATTAAAAAAGTATAAAAAAAAACTTTAAAAAGAAAGAGAACTAAATCTGGAGTCAAGAGAACTGGGTGTGAACCTGAAATTTATTTCTTTATCCTCTGTATGACCTTATTGACTTAGGGCAAGTTACTTAACTTCTCAAAGCTTGTCTCCTCATCTGAAAAATAAGTTGTGGATTATATGATCTTCTATGATCTGCCCTGCTCTCTGTGAAATCTTACCTTTCTTTCCATCTTTTTTGTTTTGTTTTTGGAAGGGGGAAGGCAGGACAATTGGGGTTCAGTGACTTGCCCAAGGTCACAGAGCTAGTTAAGTGTCTGAGCCCGCATTTGAACTCAGGTCCTCTTCACTCCAGGGCCAGTGCTCTATTCACTGCACCACCTAGCCATCCAGAATCTTAC
This sequence comes from Pseudochirops corinnae, assembly GCA_028646515.1. Lineage (NCBI taxonomy): Eukaryota > Metazoa > Chordata > Mammalia > Diprotodontia > Pseudocheiridae > Pseudochirops > Pseudochirops corinnae. Next base: position 150,597,859 of record CM053587.1, on the reverse strand, counting down.
CTTTCTTTGGGACTAGCTTGCTTTGGGCCAATCTCAATACTTCAGAGGGCTATAGAAACTGAATTCGGGAGATTAAGAAAAGGGGGTTGGGAGATTGCCACACTAATTAATTCCACAAATATTCATTGGAGTACTCTCCTGGATTTTAGGTCTATATCACAAATTACCTTTTGGAAATTTCCAACTTGATATCCACAGGTATCTCAAATTCAACATATTTAAAATAATACTCATCTTTTCCCCCAAACCAACCATTCTTAGGACTTTCCCTATTGCTAGTCATCCTGCCAACAATTATATGGGTTTGGGGTTGGTGGTTTTTTGTTATCTTTGCTTCTTTGACCCCATTCAATCCATTAACAACCTTGCCATTACTACATCCACAAAATCTCTCCCTTTACTCAGCCGCCACCTTGCTTCAGGCCTTAATCACCTCACCCCTCAACTACTGCAATAGCTTTCTAGTTGGTCTCCCTGACCCAAGTCTCTCTCCCACTTTAATCTCCAACTGTCAAAGTGATTTTCATAAAGCTTAGGCATGAAGGCATGACTATGTCATCCTCCTCATACACACATGCTCACACACATACACACACACACACACACACACAAAACAAAAAACCCCAGTAGTTCCCTATCACATCTTTTTTTCCAAAATTTTTCAAAATTTATTGAATAAAACAAGAATTTGTTTTATTAAGAGCAAATCAATCAACCTCCATGGGCCTCAGTTTCCTCACCTGTAAAATGGGGGTTATAATATTTAATAAGGCAACTGTGGGATGCAAATTAAATAATATATATGGTGCCATACCAATACCTATGATTGAGGCTATTGTTAAAGGATCTAAAGATAAACATTAATTTTATTTTACCTACTACCCACAGTGACTTACTAT
>CM053587.1:150554336-150596460 GCA_028646515.1 Pseudochirops corinnae | reverse complement strand
CTCCTGGACCTATTTTCCAGGTCACTGGTTTTTCCAATGAGATACTTCACATTGCTTTCTATTTCTTCATTTGTTTGGATCTGTTTAATAGTATCTTGATTTCTCATGAAGTCATTAGCTTCCATTTGCTCCAATCTAATTCTGAAGGAATTTTTCTCTTCAGTGAGCTTTTGAAATTCTTTTTCCATCTGGCAAATTCAGCTTTTTGAGCCTCTTTTGCCATTTGAATTAGTCTATTTTTATGGTGTTTTCTTCAGTCAGTTTGTTGACTTGTTTTTCATGATTTTCTTGTATCATTCTCATTTCTCTTCCCAATTTTTCCTCTACTTCTCTTATTTGGTTTTCAAAATCCTTCTTTAACTCCTCTATGACCTGTAATCAATTCATATTTTTCTTGGAAGCTTTTGGTGCCGGAGTTCTGAAGTTGTTGTCTTCCTGCTATTCCATACTTTGATCCTTTTTTTCCCCAAAAAAGGAATCTAAAGTTGGATTGTTGTGCTTGCTTTGTTTCCTTTGCTTGCTCATGTTGCCACTTAATTACATGACTTTTGAGCTTTTTGCAACAGTAGAACTCGGCTTCTAGAGAGGGAAGCTTTGTCCCAAATTGCTGGGGTTTTCACAGCTGCCAGAGCTATTAGTTAGGTGCCCTCTGTGAAGCCTCCACAGGCTCTGGCACCTGGTCACACACACCAGGACCTCCATCTAAGACACTGATCCAGATCCAAGCAGGTTAAAGCAAGAGCAATTACCCCTCAGAATGGTTGCTTAGTCTCCCTACAATCTGCAGGCCAGGAACTCTGAAGCAGCCATGTGGAGGCAGCTGCACAGCCGCCATGCCTGAGCTGCTTCTCCCTTCCAGGGACATAAGCTGGACCACACTCTTGGTCCTCCTATTCCCAAAGTCCACATTGACCTTTTACTTTGCCTTTGACATTTATGGGTTGATAATTCTGGAAATGGCCACAGCTGCTGGTGATCCACTCTCTGGAAATCTCTCCAGCTGTGGCTGTTTGGGGCTGCCCTGGGGCTAAAACTGCAGGCTGATATAGGGCTGGGCTCAGCTCCCAGCTTGCTGCAGTGGACCTTTCCTGCCAGCCTACCAGGCTGTCTTCAGTGGGAGGTTTGTTTCTCTCTGTCACTTTGTGGGTTCTGTAGCTCTAAAATTTGTTTAGAGTCATATTTTATAGGTATTTAAGATGGTTATGGGGCGAGCTCATGGAGTTTTCCTGCTTCTATGCTGCCATTTTGGCTCGGCCCGCCTATCCATTCTCCTTTCTCTTGTGCACATATATTTGAATCTCTTTAGGAACTGATTGTATTATCCACTTGCTTCATCTGTGGTTCCAGTGGCTGAATGTGGCCAGTAAGAAGATGAGTATGACATTCTAGCTTCTTGGTGTATGTAACTACCTATAAGAGAGTATATAGGCCATTTAGTGGAAATAGAAGATAAAATGCATCTTTAGCTATTATTGTTGTTCAGTCATGTTTGACTCTTCATGACTCTATTTAGGGTTTTCTTGGCAAAGATGCTAGAGAACATTCCTTCTCCAGCTCATTTAACACATGAGGAAACTGAGGCAAACAAGATTAAGTTATTTGCCTAAGGTCCACAGCTAGTAAGCATCTGAGACCAGATTTGAATTCAGGAGGAGGAGTGTTCCTGATTCCAGACCTTACACTCTATCCACTGCACCACCTAAGTATACTGCTGCTATATGACTATTTATGGCCATACCTCAAGGTGAATTCACACTGAAAATTTTCCCATAAGACCCATGACACATAGGAAAATAAGTTTTCACTTTAATTATAAGATTCGGTTTCTCTTGTAGGATCATAGGATTTAGAGTTATACGAGCCTTAAAAGATCAGAAATGATATTTTGAAAAACAAATATCAACAATGAAAATTGTTCATAATTCACCATAAAAAGCCAAGTTGGTTTCAAAGTTTTAAATAAATGAAAATATGGTTTGAATTTTTATTTCAAAAATGTTTAGTTACTAATTATTTTAATTCCGAGAAGTTCAGAATGTTCTGAATCTTTTTTCAAAGAGTTTTCTTTCCAATTAGTGCCTTTATTTCACATCAAACTATACAAATTTGGTGATTACTCATCATTTTCTGTCTCCTTTTCCCAAAATCAAATTGTGCTGGAAAAGAAATGAGATGAGAGAGGAGAGGATTAGAATTCAGGAGAATATCATTCCATGGAAAAATGATGTTGATAATAGAAAAGGTGGATAGGCAGCATGGGAAAGAGTAAAAGTAATGGATTACGAAACAAAAGATTTGGGATTGAGTCCTAAACTACTTACTTGTTGTTCAGTCTTTTTAGCTGTGGCCCTCATTTCCAGTGGAGTTTGACACTAGTGCTTTAGATAGATCTGGCCACATCAGCAGTCCTTTATACATACCAGATATTTGACCCAGCCACCCACCCCCATTCAGTTTGATGAGTAATAGATGCCAATGCAAGAAGCATATCATAGGATGCAAGTCATTCAACTTTTCTGATCCTCAGTTTCCTTAAGAGTGAAAAGGGTGTAACAACGTTTTCACTCCATACTTCAAAGGTAATTGTAAATCAAGAACTTTGTAAGTCCTAAAGTGCTACGTGAATATGAACTGCCATTATTATTATGGTAAAATATACTACATGACACTCCATTGTAATGGCTGTCTCCCATGCCTGGAATATGCTACCTCCTCTTTTAAAACAGTTCAAATTCTACCTTCTGCTGAAGGCCTTTCCCAAGGTGACCATTTTCTAGTACCTTCCCCTCTAAGATTATCTTGTAGGTATTCTGAATGCATCTTTTATGTGCCTATTTATATACATATTGCCTTTCCTTTGGAATATAAGCTTCTTGAGGGAAGGGACATTTAAAAAAAATATATCCCTAATTTGGCACAGTGCCTGACATAGTACTAAACAAAATATTTGTTGATTGATAGATTTAACAAACATGAAACACTGAAGAAGAGTAGAAGGTATCATAAGAGAAATGTCTATTAAGAAAAAAAGATAGGCTGATCACGGGATGAAGTCTAGAAATGATGGGTAGATAGCGTGAGCACTCTAATAGCATTCTCTTGGAGTCTGAAGAAAGTAAGGAAAGACTCTACTACATTAGGTGAGCTATCTCTGTTGAACTTAGTGGATGTTGATAAGAGTTACACATGATGGGCAGATTTGGATGGACTGAAGAGAATTGAAGAGAATATCTAGATTTATGAGATGACAGATTCATTTGAATGTTAGTTATATAAATATACCTATAAGAGATTACCTTCAATATGATTACTCTCAAAAGAAATACTACTAAGAACAAAATTTAAAGAAATAGAACTGTTGGTAGGGAGGCTGAGGCCAGTGGATTGCTGGAGAAAAGGAATTCTGAGCTGCCATATTCTAAAGCTGATTGGATGTCTACACTACGTCTGTTAACAATATAGTGAATCCTTGGGGGCAGAGGGTGTAAGCACCAAGCTTTCCAAGTAAGAATAAGCTGGCCCAGATCAGAAACAGAGGAAGGCAAAGCTTCCTTGCTATTCACCAGGATTATTGGGCCCATGAATGACCATGGTACTTCCAGTCTAGGAGAGACAGGGAGACCTAGTCTTGGAAGACATGCAGAGAGAAAAAAAGAGAAAGAGAAAGAGAGATAGCGACAGGCAGACAGACAGACAGACAGACAGAGACACACACAGAGACAGAGAGAAGAAAAAAGGGAGAAGAGGGAAAGGGAGGGGAAAAGGAGAGCATAAGAAGGGAAGGAAGAAGAAGGAAGAAGGAAAGAGAAATAGAACTATCTAAATAGCATTGTAAACCTTAGGAGGCTGTTAAATGAGATGATTATTATTTTTTATTTTCATTAGCATAGTCATAGATAGATGCTTTGCTCATTAGCTTAAATTGATTTTAGTTTCTACTTAATCTGGAGCCATGAATTTACTCTAACTTACTACTATCTGGTATCCACTGCTTTCTGGTTTCCATGATCCTAGTGGACAGCAATAGGTCTAGGCCTCTGTGGCAATAAAACCTCTTTTATACAGACTTTTAAACTTGCTGCTTTTCATTACTAAGATGGAACATCACTTTTTAGCTCAACTAATGAGCCTTGGAACAAAGCTTCTCCCAGTAGTTCTGTTGTCCTTTTAGGACAGAACAGCAAAATAAAATTCCCATTGTAGCTCTCTGCATCTTCTTTTCCCTCTGCTATTGCCTTATGCTTCAAAACTGATTAAAAGTCCTAAGGGAAACATGGTGGCCACATACTTAGTGTTGCCCCAGGATGATTTACCATCAATCATAACCAAAGCTTCCCTAGTTATCTAAATAGTCCTTTTGAAGATCCTTGTTATTTTGAAAATAATTTGCATGTTATTATTTACAATGATCTATTCACTAGATTATCAACTTTCAAAATTCCTTCAAGTCAAGCTTTTAATGAGTTTAGCCTTTTCCCTCTTATGAACATTTTATTTATATTTTAACAGGACAGTTGCTATACAGTTATAGACAAATCCATAGGCTTTTGCAAATGGATGACTGCAGTCCATTTAGCAGACACAGACTGTCTCCGCTGTCAACCATTTGGGTTTTATCAGCTTATGTCAATGACTGTGTCTATGATAAAACATTTGTTCAGTTAAACAATGGAAAGAAAATGTAGCTATTGTTACATTTGTAATAGAAGTTCCCATTTATATAGCTCATTGATTATTTTATGATGTGTTTTCCTCACAACAACTCTTTGAGGTAGGCCATGCAACTATAATTATCCCCTTTTTACAAAGAGTACAGAAATGTGTAGTCTCAAGATCCCACAACAAAATGATCTTCAGACTCAGGGCTTCATTAGATCATGTTAGGATCATAACTTGGGAGCTAGATGGGAATTCAGAGGTAAGCTCATATAATCTCCTTACTTTATCCATAAGGAAACTAAGACTGTGCCTTGCTCAGGGTCTCAGAGTGAAATAGCAACAGAACCAGGACTTTAAAACAATATCTTCTGGTTCTGAGTCAGATGAAACCATAGCTAGACATGGCTGCCCCTGATTAGACACAGGTAGGAGAAATGAGGGAGCACCAAAATCACTGACTAGAAAAAAGGTAATGGAAACAGATTGTGTTTATTTCTGTAAGTATGGCAGCAGCCCTGTTCAAGCAACAATTTTCAGCCAAACTGTTCAGCCAAGGTCCTTAAACTGGCAATAAGAACAGAGCAAAGGATGGCCTGGGTTCTTATTCCATCATGGTGCCACGTAGGTGGACCAAGTCTGATCAATCTAATCAAAGTCATCATTAGTTCTATAATACACAATCATTAGTTCTGTAATAGTTCAGTTTCCAAACATAGAAAGAGACTGATATTCAACCACTGGCAATCAAACATTGGGTGATTCAGTTTCATCATCCAAGTGTTCTTGTAAGAGAACCATCAACCACCAAGGGTGACAGACCCTACTGGTCACAGCTGCAATTGCCAGCCAAGGACACTCTGTGTAATAAGAGGCTGCAGGTGACCCATTAGTCTTGTCAGCCGCCCTCGTGTGCATAAGGAATAACACTGTCAGCAACTTCATCTTCCAATTCAGATCACAATATATAGACCTGCCTTTATATGTCTTTATACATGTCAATATATGTCTTAGAAGTAAAGCACCCACAAGGGTTTGACTGTCAGCATGGCAAAATTTGGAAATAAACCAGCTTTTATAAATCTCATAAAATCTACTGTGCAACCTTCTGTTAATTATTTAAGTTGCTTCTCATCATTTTGTTTTTCAAGTATTCTCGAGTTGCCAATCATAGCTGAGAGAGGATGACTGCATTCTAGACTTTATTATGTATAGTTCAGAGAAAGTAAAAAGATATGGGAGAGAAAAAATATGACACAAAGAATGGAGAATTCCTCCAGGCTCTGCATTAAATGTGATTCTAGGCCATGTGATGGTGAAACATGGATTGAGAAGTCTCTGTTTCTACTAACCTCCTATCTTTGAGATGCCGTTACTTTCATATTTCCTAAACTTCGTGATATAAACAGCAAACCTAATTCAGGAAGAAGCATCCACCATAACTGATTACCATAACCAGGAGCACACACATTTAAATCAAAAGTCACTTGAGTTGGAAAAGGTTTAAGTTTTTTCAATAAATTATTTTTTATAATGACTATAAAAGTTATATAGTACATGGAGACTTGCTCGAGGTAGATGCTTTACTGTACTTGAATTGCTCCGAATACTTCCTGAGATATAAAGCTGACAATCAGACATCTGAGGATGCGTGGGGGGAAAGCATCCTTTGAAAGATTAAAGTATGAATTTTATAAAGTGAAATAAGGGACAAAACCTTTGTTTTTCTGCTTATGAGTAGAGGGATGGAATGGTTATTATTATCGAGCAAACATCCATTTTTTTAGCTAATGGTGTGAATTCTTACTCTTTAGAAACTATTTTCTCTAGCTTTCTTTATACATTTTTTGTGATCATGTTAAAATATCAAGCATAAATTACCTAAAATTTAAGTAAAATTTCAAAGTAAAAAAATTAAGTTGCTCTTTATAATAATCCAAAAAATCACTAATTTTGCAATTAAACTGGAGCATTATTTTAAATGCTATAAATGTTCTTCAAAACTTAATGTGTTCATATTTGGAGGGTTAGAAGAAAGAAAAAAAACCTTTTTAATAAGGTGGGGAAATAGCTACATTTAAACTGAGTCATTCCTTTGTAAAAGTAGAGAAGTATTTAATCAAAAAAGGGCAATAGTTTCCAAAATTAGAAAATGGTTTACAAATATAATTACTCCTTAAATTAATCCTCCCTCATACTTTTCATACTCGTTCTTAGTGCCATGAATCACGGGATTCAAAGATATAAACTTTTAGCTAATCAACTTTCTATAGCTAAGAAAAATCAAATTTTAGAAGGCAGAGAACAAGAGAGTTTAATATTTTGGGAGAATTCTAACAAAGCGTGAAAAATTGGGGTTGATAGAGAGAGCCAGATGATGGTAGAAATAACCAAGATTTACCTCTAACAATAAAACAATGAAACTAATGTTAAGAATAAACAGTTTTCCATTATTAGGAGGAAAATGAAGCCAAAAGTGATAAGTAACATAGATCTAAAAAGAACAAGAAATTCCAGACAAAGCCAATTATCTTCTTTGAATAACTAAATTAGTGGATGAAGGAAGGCAAGATATGTAATAAATTTAGACCTTTGACACATAGCATCTACATAAATCCTTCAGGAAGAATTAATTCAAATTGGCTTGGAGATGAACATTGTCAAATGAATTGAAAATTGGTTGATGGACCATAAACAAAGGGGAATAATAATAAGAGAGATGCATCAAGCCAGAGGGAAGTATGCAAAAGTAAGCCACCAAGATCCACAGAAGATCTGCACTGATTTCATTTCTTCATTAATGACCTAGAAAGAAGCACAATAAAAGAAATAGCAATTTGGCAAGTAACACTAAAACTAAGCAGTGTCATCCATACTATTAGAAGAATTATCACAGACAGAGCTAGGAAGGCAGTGGATGGAAAATCTAAATGAGATAGTATTTGAACAGAAACCTCACATCTAGATACATGAACCAATAGGTTTAGGCAAGTATCTGAATGGTAACCAGTTAGCTACCAGTTAGTTACAAGACCATTCAGTCAAAGTGAATATTAGCTTTTTTTTTTTTTAGTAAAAACAACCTTTAACCCAGCGATACCACTACTACGTCTATACTCCAAAGAGATACAAGAAAGAGGAAAATATTTATATCAGCCCCTTTTTTTTTTTTACTGTCGAAGAACTAGAAACTAAGGGAGTATCTAGGCAAATTATTACATTTAAGTGTCTTGGAATATTAATGTTTTGTCATATTAAGAAATGATGAAAGGGATGGATTCAGATAAATCTGGGAAGATTTCTATAAGTCAATGCAGAATATAAGTAATGGAACACAGAGGACAATTTTTACAACAATGGCATTATAAAGAAAAACAACAGAGAAAAACTTAAGAACTCTTATCAGTGAAATTATCAACCTCAGTTCTAGAAGACCAGTGATAAAACATGTAAGTCATATCCAGACAGTGATGTGAATGAGATATGTCTTCATACTGTCCAATGTGGGAATCTACTTTGCTGGACTATGTATATGTGATTTTATATATACATGATTTTTTTCTTTCACTTGCTGAATGGGAAGTTGGGAGGGAAAGAAAGGGATAAGATATTGAGTTACCACAAAATTTTTAAATGTTTTATAAAAATAATTATTCTTGGGGGATAAGGAAGAAAAAAGGGTTGTTGAACCATCTTTTTAATGCACAGAAGAAAACAGAAGAAAGGTCAGTAGGAAACACAAAGAAGGAAAACAGTTTTGAAAACCATCAATTCAATGGAAATTAAATCTGTATTTGTTTGTGCTGTCAATATTTTTTAAAAATTAGATTGATTTTTGACCAAACTTGCAATACTATTAAATTCTATAAAGATAGACCTTAAGTGCCAGTGTTCATCCTGCCACTTGAGGAGCCAAGAGGGCAGTCAATAACTGTTTTTTTCATAAGCAAAGTATCCAATAAAATAAAAGAATAGACACAAAATTTGGCATATTAATAAAGGTTAATGTATTGATATATATATATATATGATTTAATAATGGACATAAGTTTTCGTTCAACAAAAACTTATTAAATGTCTGCTTTGTATAGAGAACAAAGTTCTATATAGTCTCTGGCCTCATGGAGCTTACAAACATCTAAGTATAATAAATAATAATACAGAATACAAAACAAATTTCTCTGCTGAGGAGAGATCATGGAGGAGATAGCATTTTGAATTGAACTTTGAAGTTGTATTGGAACATACCAACCTACAGAGAAAAGGGAGAACATTCGGGCAGAAAGAGTTACATGAAACAGGAGAACACAGGATATGTTGGGGAGTTGGAACAGAGTAGTCAAATTTGACTGACATGAATGGAGGGCAATAATATAAGAAAAACATGGAAAGGTAGACTGGTTCCTTGGGAAGCTAGGTGGTGCAATGGATATAGAGTGCCAGGCTTGGAGTCAGGAGTTCAAATGCAGTCTCAGCACTTGTTAGCTGTGTGACCTTGGGCAAGTCACTTGACTCTGCCTCAGTTTTCTCATCTGTAAAATGAGCTGGAGAAGGAAATGGCAAACCGCTCTATTCTCTCTGCCAAGAAAACTCCAAATAGGGTCATGAAAAGCTGGACACAACTGAACAACAAACAACAACAAAAGGCTGGTTCCCCATTATGGAGGGTCTTGAAAGCCAAGAAAAGAATCTGAACTTCACTTTGGAGACAAAAGGGAGCCACTGGAATCGATTGTTATCATAGTGACCTGACTAGGAGAGTCTGTTTATCCATCCCAGGCAATATCATAATTAAAAATGATATCAAGTCATTTTGTCACTGGTTGAAATGTGTGGTGAAGAGGAAAGAGATGGGAATTTAGAGTCAAGAAGACCTTGGTTTAAATCCTGACTCTGCTATTTACTACCCATCTAACCTTAGCACTAGTCACACCTTCACTAGACCCCAGCGTTCTCATCTGTTAAAGAGGAAGCTTAGATTAGAACTCGGGAGTTATCAACCTGGGTTCTGCAAACTTTGTTGTTTTTTAATTCTTTTAAATAACCGTATTCCAATATAATCGTTTTTCTCAGAAATCCTCTGAATTTTATTTTCTATAGTTAAAGTTATCCAGAAAATTAATCTATAGATTCACCAAATTGTCAAAGGGGTCCATGACATAAAAAAAGCTAAGAATTCTTGGTAGATAAATCTCAAAATGCCTTCTAACTCAAAACCCGTTATCCTTTGATCTTGATGGGGGAAAGAATAGCATAATAACTACCCTCCCCCACTTGGCTTCAGGCAGATCAAGAGATCTGAGGAAAGTGGACATCAAAATGAATTATATGGCTGATCGGTTTAAAGAAATAGTTTTGTTTGCTAGCAAGAAAGGATCTCATTGATTTAAAACTATCCTCATTCCTTTCTTTTTTTTTGGAGGGGAGAAGGCAGGGCAATTGGGGTTAAGTGACTTGCCCGAGGTCACATGGCTAGTAAGTGTTAAGCATCTGAGGCTGGATTTGAACTCAGGTCCTCCTGACTCCAGGGCCACTGTGCCACTAGCCGCCCCTATTTTCACTCCGTAAGAAGTATGTATATATCCACAGATTCTAACATATGACTTGATCAGAAGTAATAAGTGGGTTTAAGAGACACAGGTATTCTGGGGTATTCTCCTCATTCTTTCTCTCCTTCCAATTGAACTGTGAAGCTTCATGCTGAGCACATTGGGTTCTTCTTCATGACAAAAAACTGAATATAAGATTCATTCTTAATTCTTTCTGGTGGTCAATGGGTAACAAGACAAATGCTTTCTTGTCTTATGCTGGAGCACAAGGGAGCAAAAATTGTCCTGTTCTGAAATCTTTTTGTGTGTCTGTCTGTCTGTCTCTCTGCCCCTCTAAATCTCCTCTTTCCTTATCCTTATCCTCTCTCTCTCTCTCTCTCTCTCTCTCTCTCTCTCTCTCTCTCTCTCTCTCTCTCTTTCTCTCTCTCTCTCTCAGCAGTCAAGAGGTTCTCTGCAAAATCTTCTATTAAAATGAAGGCCCAAACTGACTCAAGAAAAGTAGCTGAGTGGCATTCTATCTATTTCTATTTTATAGGAGTCATAAATATATATATATATATGACATTATTATCAATTCTTATGCCTGATTAGTTTATAATCATCTCTCTTGTGTGGTCTATAATGTTCTTTACTGCCAAATTAGGTTTTATTTTGTTTCTTCTTTTTAAAATTTACAGAATTCTTCTTATAAATTCTTCTTGCAAATTGAATTCATTGACTTCATTATCTGTCTGTACCAATAAAATTCATATGTTTAATATACTTACTCAAGGTTTAGCCTATAGTGAATGGTTATTCATTCCAAATATCTGGATGACAAACTGAGCTGCTCCTTCAGTTAAAAGGATAATTGAGTGAGCAAGACCACTAGGCATCAGAAGGGAGGACCATACATCCTGAGCTCTCTAATCAGGTGCAATAAGAGGGCAGTTGATTACTAGATATTCATTGTTAGCAAAGATAGTCAGTTCTAAGCCATTGCTTCTGCCAGGCATTGCCACAAATATAGCAAGAACACCACCTTCTTCAAAATCAGCTTCATCTGGCCCCTTATGGACAATTGTTACTTGAAGATAATGTGAAATGTCATAGTTTCCATAAGACTTCTTAATTTTTTCACCCTGACCAATATTGAGTTGAGCTCATCAATATTATAACTTTCTATGGACTTTTCACTTTTCGAAGCAACTCCTCTCTTTCTGTAATCTATTCAAAGGAAAGAGAAAGGCAGAAACAGAAGGAGAGGGAGGGAGGAAAGAGGGAGGAAACTGGAGAGAGGAAGCTGGTGGGAGGGAGGAAGGGAGGAAGGAAGGAAAGAAGGGAGGAAGGAAAGAAGGAAGGAAAGAAAAAGGAAGGATGGGAGGGAGATAGGAAGCAAAAAAAAAGGAAAAAAATAGTCTGTATGAAATGATTCATGATATTCACTTTTGTCTGACCAGACTAAGCCCTATGAAACACCATTGTGAAACAATAATCTGCTCTTCAGACCTCTGTGGATCATTATTGGCATCATTCTTCATAATAATATAATAATTCCACTTTACCTTGGTAGAACTTGTATCCTTTGACACCACGATTTCTTTTAAGAAAAAAAAAAGTTACAATTCTTTTCCATAACCATTCCACTGTAATCATTTCACATGGAGAATGCAATGAAAGCCATCATGCTTTTGGTGAAAGAAGTTTTGATACTGGCTTCTTGTAACAATTCAAAAATACATCTGTTAATTCCATTCAATATTGCAACCTTCCTTTTCAAGCATTTTCTTTAATGCTTCTAAGGTGGGTAGAACAGCCCTGGAGTCAGAAGGACTCAAAACCAGCCTCAGTCACTTGACACCAGCTGCATGATCCTGGACAAGTCATAACCCCAACTGCTTAAAAAAAAAAGATTTTAAAAATTTATTCCCAACTACATTGTCCAACATAATCTTATATTTAATCTGAAAGAGGACTTTTCTCAGACTATTCAGAAATTTGTAGACTTGGTTGACTTTGCACTTACATCATTTCTCACCCATCTACAGTATTTCTAGTGTTTGTCATTTCCCTGAAGTGTTCTGAGTAGTGGCTTCTAATGGGAGTTCAGCAGAAACCTGGCTCACATACTACATTTTGGAGGTGTCTCAGCCACAGTGACAATATTAATTTGCATAATGAGACTAGTATGGTCATATATTGATTCATTTATAATCATTTTACTATTCTACTATTTCTACAACTGATGTAATTATTTTTGAGAAATATTTTTTAATCTATTACCCATGCCTAAATCCCAAGGAGGCAAGAGCAGCCTGATAGATTTAGGGAGTAGTAGAATATCAGAGTCATTTGATAAGGTTTGGTGTTTCAATTGAGCTACAAATTTTCTTGACAATTCATGTATATATACCTCTTCTGGTAAGCAATTTGGAATTATTCAAATAAAGTAGTTAAAATGTCTATGCATTTTGACCTGGGGATTCCTCTACTAGACACATACTCTCAGGAGGTCACTGACAAAAAGAAAGTATCTAAATATACAAAAATATATAGCAGCACTTTTGAGGTACAAAGAATTAGAAATAAAGTAGATGCCCATTGATTGAGAAGTGGCTAAACAAACTTTGAAATGTAAACTACTGTGCTGAATGAAACTGTAAGAATGATGAATACAGATAAGCATAGAAATATTTATATACATTAGATTTACATGAACTTACTGCAAAGTGAAATAAGGTGGGGGGGGAAATTATTTGTAACCATAGCAACAATGTAAATTATTGTTGTCCATCCTTCATTTTTGAGGAGGACCAATGAAGTCTTGATTTCTTGACTCAAGGGTGAATGAGATATAAATGAGGCAGAGTTGTGCAGAGTCATCAATGTCCAGTGGCAGGACAGAATCACCTAACCAGTGATTGATGACTGTGGTGTCTTCGATGTTTGACCAAGCTCTAAGTACTCCACAATACCTGCTTTCATCTGCCTTCATGGCTGTTGGAACAAATTTTCCTCATCCTTCCACTCTATGAGATGGGTGAAGGAGAAAGCCCTCATATGCCTGAGGGTAGATATCCCCCTAATTCACTAGGATTTGAGGCCAGTCAGTTACTCTCACCCTGGTTTAGCCCATCTGCCAAGACGGTTTTACTGAGGTGTGGTTGCAGTGTGTGTTACAGCTTCTGCATCCTCAAAGCAGTATCCAAGGAGAAACCTGATATTATCATCCCCATTTGCCAAACAGCTGATAGATGTCTGATGCCATGCTGGAACTTGGGTTTTCCTGACTCCAAATACAATGCTCCATCCACTCCACCACCTAACTGCCCCTAGCATGACTGGACTGGGTTTGAACCTCAACCCCAGCATTAACTATGCAGTTCTGGGCAAGTCATCTAACCTTTCTGAGCTTTGGTTTCCCTGTCTCTCTAATGGGAATCAATTAGTAAAGAAGTATTTATTAAATGCCTACTATGCATTAGGCACTTTACCCAATGCTGGGGACACAAGAAAAGGCATAGGACAGCTCCTGTCCTCATGGAGCTTACAAGAAGATGAAGGAGGGGAAAAGGAGAGACCATGATCTTGTAGCAAGGTGGGAAATGATGAAGTGTCTGAGCTGGACCTCTTCCTTAAAGAGGGCATCTGGAAGACTCTCTTTGATGTCTACCCTCTACCTTCTGCAACCAGAGGAAGGGAAGAGTCCAGGAAGCAGGGGGTACATAGTGAGGAGGTGTGAGTTTCAGAGCTGATTTGATCTTACAGGAAGATAAATTCCCAGAGACAGTGGTAAAGTCTAGGTGAACAGACGGGTGGAAAATTGGATATTAATACTTGTACAAGTATTAATACTTGTGTATGGGGTACTCAAGAAGGACAAGCACCTCTGGTGAGAGGGCTTGCCAAGCCTTTTCAGGGCTGCTCATCCACCTTTGGTGTCTACCTGATACTCAAAAATATAAATGGAAAGCAAAACAAACACAAAAAAAAAATTTTAAAAAAAGGAATGCTAGGAAACTATAAAGAATAAACTTGATAGCAAAGAAGAGAAATGAAAAGACACATTTCACTCTGTTTCTTTACAGAGGTTGGGGTGGAGGTCCTTAGTTACAGAAGATGACATATAACCTAAAAAAAACCCAAAGCTTATTCACTGCATTCAACTTTTCTTCTTTCTTCCTCATTTACCCTTCTCTTTAAAACATTCTTTTTAATATGGGATAACTGTGGATGTGACAGGGAGGTAAAATATAAGTAATATAAAAATAAAACATCTCAAAAAATCTACTTTTAAAAAATCACACATCTTCCAATCTTCATTAAATCAATATTCATTTATATGACACTAGTATAGTCATATATGGATTTATTTTTAATTATTCTATCATTTCTACAATTGATATGATTATTTTGAGAAATGTTTTTAAATATATTAACTATGTCTAAAATAATGGATATATTAGGTCTTTCATTTAGAGCTCTAAAGGATCTAAAAGTTAGGCCATCTAATCCAACTCCCTCATTTTACAGATGAAGAAACAGGTTAAATTATTTACCCAAGATCACATATGTAGTTAAGTAAAAGAGCCAGAATTCCACTCCAGTTCCTCTGAATCTAGTGCCCTTTTCACTGTCCTGCATTTCCTGTCTTTATGTTCATACTTCATCTGTCCACATAGCACTAGAAATCTGGCTTTACAAGTTATGCCACTGGCCAGAAAACATCTATGGAGTCTTGGAAAAGTCATGAGACTTCCATGGACTTCAGTTTCCTCATCTGTGAAATAAGAGGATTGTATTAGCTAGTCTCTGAGGCCCTTTCCAGTTTTAACTATATTAATCAATCAAGATGTAATACAATAAAATTTTATTAAGCGCCTACTAGGTGGCAGGCATTGTGCTAGGCACTGGGAATGCAAAGACAAAAAAACAAAGTTACTGACCACAAGAAGCTCCCAAAACATTTATTAAGTACTACTTGTGTGCTGAAAGCTACATTTGATGAAATGGTTGTTAGAAAATTTGGATAATACAGGGTCTCTGCCTCAAGTTTCACGAGAGAGTATTTTTAACATACATGATATTGTGAAATTTTGTGGAGGAAAAATCCCGAACAACTTTCTGCTGAAATAATAATATGTTTCCAGAAAAACAAAACAAAACGAGGTCCGGGAGTTCAAATTCAGAATTATTCATTTTATTCTTAGCGCAAAAGAATTATTTCAACCACCGATATTCCCACAATTACCAGGAGATGGCGCTGTGGATTTTAAATCCCGAAGTGAAAGCTTGAGCAGTTCCTCTCCAGGGTTTCTTTTTCCTAACTCGCAAGCATTTGAAAAGTTGGAAAACCTGTCAGTTCAAAACCTTTACCTTTGCAAAGATGCCTAAGGAGTGTAGTGGGGCAAGGGTACTAATTCGCTACAAAACAATAAAAATATGCAAAAAGCGGGTGGGCAAGTAGATCTGTTTCGTCTTAAGGACAAATAAATAAATAAAACAAACAAAAAGAAAACTCGCCCAGGTAAAGATCAGAAACAAGAAGACGGGGACAAGAAGAAAGGAGAAGAGAATGAAGGAAGGAGGAGAGAAAAGTTTGCCTTCGAGAAGGCTATTTTCATTTTTTGCTTTCCTGGTTGCATTATTTCCATACACTTAACTAACTTTGCCCAACCTGAAATACTCCTTTTTCCTTCTTTCTCACTGCTTTTGTAAGCGAAAGTCCACTTGGGGAAGATGTATCCTGGCTTGCACTTGTTACTCACTGTAAAAGCTGAGCTTTAAAAAACAGAACTGGAGATGAGTGCATCCCCTCAATTGAATTCTTTATCACAATATCCTTAATGGACAACGCTCTTTGAAAAAATTACATAAATGCATACATACGTACATGCGTGCTTACATAAATATGAACTTCCTGATTTTGTTGAGGCTGAAGTTTTTTACTTCTGAGACACTTGGAATTCCCAAAGTGATGTTTCAAGTCTCCCCTCTCCCCCTAAATAGGAGGATATTGTATAGCCTGAGATTTTCCGGCTTCCCAACATCTATCACCTCCACCCCTCAGAAAAGGTAACTGCTTCAGTAACTGCCTAATAAACTAGTGGCAATATTGTTTTAATCATTTCAAAGCACCAAGCTTTGTGAGACCCGGAGACGTGGCTGAAAAGATCTGGGTAACTAAATGACTTTGTGAGTGAGTGATCCAGGGAGTTAATTCGCATCTATTTCTTGCTTCCTGAAAATCTGCCTTGGAAGTAATGAATTCGTCATTTAGAACAGCATGGACCATGGCCCTCCTCATGCACCTCAATTTCTCACGCCCCAACCCAGGTTTAGTGACTGGACTGACCCCGCAGCAGCCCCCAAGCGGGGTCCCTATAAATGCATACGCTGTATGGACTGTATTGGGCTTATCCTGTCGGTGGACAGGCGTCAAAATGCTGAGTGCAGGCAAAAGTTCTCTGCGTGTTAAGAAGGGCGCATCCGGTGGATCAAATGTGGTGTGAATAACCCACCCCCTTCCTTAGGCTATACACTAAGTTGCACTGTTAGAAACCCGACATTTGTCAGTGGCTGCTTTGCTGGGGACTGCACGGGTTCTCGAACACGGTTTGTTCCAAATCCACTCTTCCTTAAGTCACAGAATGGTCCCGGCGTGTGAAAACACTGCCCAGACCTATCGAAAACCACAAAGGTCCCAAGGCGCACTGGTATATCTGCTTCTCCAAAATCTGTCTAAACACAAAATCGAACGACTTTTGCTGAACTTTGCAATTGACCTAGATTTTTTTTTTCTTAAGAAAAAGTCTTGTACAATTTCCCATCCTATCCCTCCCCCAAGAGAAAAAACAAGCAAACAAACTCGATTGTCCTTTGTATTCTAAGTTGTAACTCTGGACTTCTAGAACCTTTTTCTTCAGTTAGCAGCAGGCTATCTATAGGTACTGTGCCAATGACAGACAGGGCTACCAATCAAGAAAAGATCCTTTGGTTTGACTTTACAAACACGGACTGAACTAGAGCTTTCATTTTATTTTTATTTTTACTTTATATGTCCGAAACAGTATGTAGTACCCCCAAAAAATTATAAATAGGTCTCTCATTCACCCCCTCCACCCATGGAGTTTTAAAACCCAGTCTAAATAGGAGCTCTGTCGAGCGCATAATGTTCTAAATTTCAATGGTGTGCTGATTGCTGAATATTCCAACATCATTTCAGAGCTGTAGGTGTCATCCCTCCTTCTGCAGTGAAACTGTCTTAATCTTTATAAAATACGCTTGGGCGTCAGTAAATTTCAAAGTCTAAACGCATAATGGGGGGGATTCTGCCTTCTAGGAAATCAAGAATGTTAAGCCACCACAATTTTATGTTAAGGGAAGATCTGTTCTTTGCTCTTTCAAGAAGACATTGTCAATAAACCTTTCCGCCAATCACCACTGGCAGGTAACAGAGCTTGTGGCTGTAGCTCAGCAGGGAAAGAAGAAAAGTTCTTTCTTCTCTTCCATCTCCCGTTCATGTTAAAAGTAAGGGGTGGTTCAGTGTATTAATCTGGTTTCTGATCAAACCAAGCTTCATTCATCGATCAACTTACAACCTTTTCAAAGCTACAGACATCAACTTTCGCCACCCTGAATCCGGAAATGGAGCTTCCTTTGATACTCACTTTCCTGCTTTTCGAACTTGTGGCTTAAAATATGAGTTTCCAAAAAAGCCTGTCCACCTTTGGCCAGTAGAAGAAAGTTTGAGAATGTTTTTTGTTTGTTCGCTACCATCTTCTATCTCTGGCATTTGACAAAGTTGGCGGGTTCAATGTCTTTCCTTCTCTCCTCCACCCTTACCCATCCAGGCTGCTTGTTACCCAAATAATGAAAGAGATGACGCCTAGATGGTGACATAGGGCTGTGTTACAATTAAACCAGGTAACGAGACACTGGGCAGATGTGTTTTCATTGCACTGTAAGATAAATGCAGTGTTAAATGCCTGACAACTTCCCAGAAGCAATCAGCAAAAGTTTATGAGTGCATAAACCTCAAAGACCATTCCCCGGGTGTTTTTATAAGCCCCGCATTTAAAGCTTCTATAAATTCTTCTGCCGGCTTCCAAAGCAAAGTTACTCAAGACTATTAAACACCCATCTTCTCCAGGGAACCCGAATAGAGTTAGTCACTGGCTTTCTGGTTTGAAAAATGGGAGAGGATTTCCCCCTCCCCTTTAGTAAGTTAAATTTGCAAATGCATGAAAGTTTGCACATCAAAGGAATGATGAATGATTAGAGAGACGCGACCGTGTTTGGGGGAGGTGAGCCTAAGATGAGATGGGAGGAGGACAAGAATAAGGAGAAAGAATATTTTGTCCAGTAAATTATGAAACTCCAAATGACTACCCGGTATCATAGAATAAATGATGACCCTGTTGGGGGAGTGGTGACACTGGGTTTATTCAAGATCAATACTGGTGGTGACACTCGGTGGCCACTTTATACTTTGTCTATTACACCTGTCTTTTCCACATTATCATTCCTGTCCCTCGGGAGTATTTGTCATCCATTACCATCAGTTCCTGAGACATCCGTCCTTCACCTCCAAAGTCTTCACTAAGGCAGGTAGATGAAGCGAATCTACTACGCAAAAAGTTCCGACTTTAAGAAAAATTCAGTGGGAATCAAGTCATGCATCTAGGTGAAAGATCTCCTGGGACCAGTCTCTTTAAGCTGGTAGAAAACAAACTGTACAGTATCAACTCCCTCACCTCCACCCTCCAACCTCCACCTCTCGACCCCAGCTCAAAACCATGAAGTGCCAATGATTTTCCCGTCATCCTTAAGTGGTCCGATGACTTTTACAAGTTGATATTAAGCAGACACAACTTACCTTGGCTTACAGAGAATCCTTGTTTATGATTCCAGTGAAAAATAAGCTGTTCATTGGACCACAATAACACTACCATGTCTTTGGATTAATAAAGAGGTTAACAGATGTATGGAGTGGGGGCGGGGGGCGCGAGGAGGGAGAGACGCTGTGGCCTCTATGTAAATAGGCAGTTTGCTTTTCAATCAGGACACATGCGCAAGCCAAATCTTCCCTACACTTAAGAGTGGGTTCCCAGTTAGCAAAGCCTCGAGCTGCCTGCTCATTTTTAAATGTTTCTGTTCTAGCAAAATCCAAAGACACTTAAGTAACGGAAGGCTACGTGGTACCAAGGTCCCTATTAGATGGAATTGCTTTTTTTTAAAAAAAAGATGCTTCGATCTTTTTTGCAGGTGAAAATGCAAAGGTTTCGGTTGTAGCCATAGCCCTTTCTTTATGAAATGAGGCGCCCAACTGTTCTGATATTACCATTCAAAAACAGGTTCTGTGGCAAACCTCATTTGTGAATCTATTACAGAGATTAATAGATTATTTCTCCTTTTTCAACTAATTCTCAGTGGGGAAATTTAACCATATGGTAAGGAGAGAATTAGAATTTCATCACATTAGAGGAAAATGTAATGAAAAGAGTCCAACACCTGGGGCCAACTCTGAAAGACACAATTAAAAGGATTTTAATGAAACCAGAGAAACCAAAAATTTCATAGCCTTCAGTTATTCTGCCACATAAGAATGATTTACTGGAGGTGTTGGGAAATATTGTTTTTACTTGTGTCATAAGAATGAAAACCTGCCACGAAATGCCATGTGCTTTCAGTGATTAACATCCAACGGGGAGGGTGGCTTATGCTGTTATTAGAGGACCCTGCCGCTGGTTTTCATATCCACTTCCTTAGCAAACCAAGCCCTCTAAGAACAACTGAGACAAAACATTCAGAATCCACATGAATGGATTACATGGTGGTGTAGACACTATCTTTCTGAATAAATAAACAGAGCTGACTCTTTTTGGATTTGGAGTTTAGGGGCGTTGACCTCTGACAAAATTGACTTTGCATGAAGTGGAGAAAAAGAAGGGGCTTTAAAAGTCTGACGTTCAGCAAAGTTTGAGAAATCAGTTTCTTTCTGTTAGAGGGCGTGAGTTTCATGATCATTCCCTCCTCAATGGTTATATAGACACGACTGCAAAAAAACGGAAAGAAACTGAAAAAAAAGATGCAAACTCCTCTAAAATCACATTGGTCCTTTGGTCTACATGGGTTTTGCAGTGGGGCAAGAAATGAAGAAGGGGAGCGGAGGGACTGCGCTAGTTAGTTGCGGGGGTGGGGGGTGGGGTGAAGTGTTTCCCCATTTCACTGTGTCTCCTGGAACCATAAGGAGGAATTTCGGGTACATCAACCTCTTCCTCCATCAGTTCATTCCACTTGCCTTTGGTTCCCACCCCTTTGCCCCTCCTCATGAGTTCCTTCTCCAAATGCAGATAAGAGTTACCTTGTAAACAGGGGTGGAGTGTAATTCTGGATTGGAAGGGTAACTTAGCAGAAGTCTGATGAGCACTAGGGAGAGATATGGAGTGGGGGGTGGGGAAAGCGTGTGGGGGGGAGGTGTTCTGAGTGGGGCTCTCTGGCTTCGGTGGTGCAGATCTGCAATTTGCTGAAGGAGGCAGAGAACATCCTTAGATCTAAGTAGGGCTTTTAGTGTGCTCATTGATGAGTGAAAGTCGCCACACATGTCAAGCTAAAGGCAGTTGTTGGGTTACTAACAGGACACAACGCCTTGCAAACATATGCGTTAAGCTGTGTATACAGATGGCAGGGAGAATAATGGAGCAGGCGCCTTTTATAAAGCTCTAGCTGCTGCCTGTCTTCAGACCTGGGGAATGAAACTATTCAGACTCAGGGCCAGATAGCGCCTGGGATTGTTTGTTACCGTTTTAATCCTATTAATTAAAACGTTAACCTGATTGGGTAGAAAGCTCTGTCCCAACAGGCAAGTCTTCTTCATAATAACCTACTCAGAGATAATGATGTAAAAGACTCCCCCGTCTGCGGCAGCGGCTGGTTGATGGGTCCGGAAATCTCTTGGAGGTGAATCCAAGCAAGATAAACGGTGGGAAGAAGAGCTGGTTTGGCTCACAGCATCAGTAGCGGCGGCGCGACTCCGGCTCCGGCTCCGACTCCAGCTCCGGCTCCGGGTCCCTCCCTCTCACCCTCACCATGCCCGGCCGCGGTACATGTTGAGCTCCAGCCTCCAGCACCCTCGGCTGAAGAAGAAAAAGAAGAGGAGAAGGAGGAGGAGATCAGCGCTGGGGAAAGCGGAAAAAGAAAGAAGGGGAGAGGGCTCTCGGAAGCGCCGGGACTGACGCCCTCACAGCCCACAGACCCAGGCTCGGCGGCGGCAGCAGTGCCTGCTGCTGCTGCAGCCGCGGCGGCGGCTGCTGACTCCCTAGCAGGAGGCGGCAGTCCCGTGGAGCGTCGACGCTAAAGAACCGGCGGCAGGGACCCAGACTGCTTGCTGGGGACAGGACTATGGAGCGCGGTCTGCACCTCAATGCGGCTGCTGTGGCTGAAGAGGACCTTTTCCTGCACAAGAGCCTGAGCGCCGCCTCGGCCAAGCGTCTGGAGTCGGCATTCCGCTCCACGCCCCCGGGGATGGACCTGTCTCTGGCGCCGCCGCCGCCACAGCAACCGCCGCCTCCGCCACCTTCGCCGCTGCCGCCGCCCCGGGACCG
Source organism: Pseudochirops corinnae (assembly GCA_028646515.1). Lineage (NCBI taxonomy): Eukaryota > Metazoa > Chordata > Mammalia > Diprotodontia > Pseudocheiridae > Pseudochirops > Pseudochirops corinnae. Next base: position 150,574,670 of record CM053587.1, on the reverse strand, counting down.
CCAGGCGTCGTCCTCCTCGTCGCCCCTGGGTTGCTTCGAACCTGCCGACCCGGAGGGGGGAGGGTTGTTGCTGCCGCCGCCCGGCGGAGGAGGAGGAGGAGGAGGAGGTGGAGGAGGAGGAGGAGGAGGAGGTGGAGGAGGAGGAGGTGGCGGTGGAGGAGGAGGAGGCGGTGGAGGAGGCGGTGGCAGCGGTGGAGGAGGGGTGGGGGTCCCCGGGCTGTTGGTGGGCTCCACTGGAGTCGGGGGGGACCCCAGCCTGAACAGCCTACCCGCGGGAGCAGCCCTGTGCCTCAAGTACGGCGAAAGTACTAGCCGCAGCTCGGTAGCAGAGAGTAGCGGCGGCGAACAGAGCCCCGACGACGACAGCGACGGGCGCTGCGAGCTGGTGCTTCGAGGCGGGGGGAGCGAGCCCAGGGCCTCCCCAGGAGGAGGGGGCGTGGGGGGCCCCGGGGGCGGCAAAGCAGCTGAGGGCTGCTCCAATAATCACCACCACGGTGGTGGTGGCGGTCCCCCGGGGGGCCCGGGAGGCGGCGGGGGCAGCAGCAGCAAGAAATCCAAAGAACAGAAGGCTCTGCGGCTCAACATTAACGCCCGCGAGCGGCGGCGAATGCACGACCTGAACGACGCACTGGACGAGCTGCGGGCGGTGATCCCGTACGCGCACAGCCCCTCAGTGAGGAAGCTCTCCAAGATCGCCACGCTGCTGCTGGCCAAGAACTACATCCTTATGCAGGCACAGGCCCTGGAGGAGATGAGGAGGCTCGTTGCCTACCTCAACCAGGGCCAGGCCATCTCGGCTGCCTCGCTGCCCAGCTCGGCCGCGGCGGCCGCGGCCGCCGCTGCTGCGCTTCACCCAGCCCTGGGCGCCTACGAGCAGGCTGCCGGCTATCCATTCAGCGCCGGGCTTCCCCCGGCCGGCTCCTGCCCGGAGAAGTGCGCCCTTTTCAACAGCGTCTCCTCCAGCCTCTGCAAACAGTGCACGGAGAAGCCTTAAACACGAAACAAACACACAAAACCTACCCAAACGCTAGAGGAAGATCTTATTGCTCCCCCTCCCCTTTTCTTCTCTATTTCGTCCCCAAATAGTTGCAAAACATTGAATCAATACAGCAAAAGAGTGAACCAACATGAAGAATGAGAGCTACAAACAGGACTTTAGCCGTAACTTCTGCCGATTCTCCATGGATTTTTTTTGGGGGGGGGCGGCAATGGGAGGGAGGGCAATTGTGGGATGGGGTATGCGGAATTCATGGGGGAAAGGAGGGTGGCTTTATTTTTCATTAAAAAATGGTGACTTTTATGCCAACTAAGCAATAAGTCGCCTTTTATGGAAGAGGGGGTGGGAGTTGAGAAATAGCATCTCAATTATTAAGCAGGGGAGAGAAGATTTATTTAAAGCAAAACACTAATCCTACTAATAATTACGAATTTGGTTAGGACAGAGGGGTTTATGGGTCGGGGTTGGGTGGGGCGGCAGACTGGATATTCATTCAGACAAATCAGAAAGGGCACTTGAAAATAATTTTTGATTCTGAGCCAGGAGAAAAACTTGAAAAGTAGACTTATTTAAGTGAAAAAAAAAGGACTTACGTTGCTATGAAAGACTTGTATTTTTTATTGTCTCTGAACTCTAATCCTGTGAAAATGCAAAGTTTTAGGGAGAGTGACTTTAAAAAGACTCGTGTCTTATTTTGCATTTTTAAATGTTTATGTGCACCTTGTTGCTTTCCACTTTGCAATGATGTATAACAAATCATGATATTTATTTGTTATTCTTCAAGGACCCCTCTACACCAACAGTATTTATCATGTGTTAAGGTCACGGGTCTCATGTGCAGATTTTTTTTTTAATGCCTCTAAAATTCTGTTTTATGGATTAACTTATACTGTGTGCCAAGTGTTTAAAAGGTTTATTTGCCAACAACGTATAAACAGAAATATTAATGAATCAGAGCTGCTTAGGTTTATGAAAGGTCATCTGGATTTTTTTTTTCAGTTGCATCATCCCTGTATTTAAATTGAGCTTTAATAAATTGCTTCAGTCCAAAAATTACAGGAAAGGTGTATTCTTAATTGCTGAATGAATTGATCACTTTTTGAAAGGGGATTCTTCTTTGCATTCCAAAAGGGAAATAGCGATTTACTTATACAAGGCATCACAGCAATATATCCTATAAGTAAAAACTGCCAAGCAAATATTTTTTCAGGCTGTGCTGTGCATTTTTAGAAGGTCTAATTTAATTCCTTTTAATATTTATAAAACTTATTTTAACTGTGGAAAATTATTTAAGTTCAAAGACGTTTGGTTTGCTTAAGCTGTGGATTTTTTGTTATTTTTCTAAAAAATAATAAAATAATAATAAAATAAAACTAAGGAAGAGCAAGAAAAAGCTATTTATCCAAAGTGAGCTTTCAGTTTTAGTTTGCATGGCTGGGTACCTGCCTCTCTGCCACTTGAAAATCAAGAAAATCTCTTTTTAAAAAAAAAAAAAGCTCTGCTATTTTCCATTCCTTGCAGATAATGCAAACTCAGTCTGTCAGGAGGATGGTAAACTAGGGAGTCATGATGGCTCTGTTGGCAGGTCGTGGTTGTGTAAAGAGTGATATATATTAAATAGGTCAATCAGAATATGACAGCTATGTATGATCATTTGTATGTGTATCTCTGTCAGAAAGAATCTTTATTAAAATATTTTGAACAAACATTTTTATTATGCTGTGCTTTGTGGAAGGAGAAATCACATCTCTCTTTTTCCCTGGTAGTTTGAAAATGACCACCATCACTACCCCCTTCCCTTTAGTCCCTCGCCTCCTCCCAAAAAAAGGAGTTTCAGGGAATGTGAAACTGAAGTTTCCGCAGGGAAACATTATCAGTGTTAAGATCATTCAGCTGTTTAATCAGCATTGGGCTGAATTATTGGAGAAGAGCTAAATGGGGTTAATAATGAGAGGAAAAAGCCCCTGGGTTCTGGACTAAAAGGACCAGAGGAGAGACTACCTTAACACTTGGGATGGAGATTTCAAACATTAGATAAAAGTAGGGAGCAAAGAACCTTCAAGCTGTTAGTTCCTCATTTTCCCCTACAACTGCCAGAGTTAAACTTTCTTTGAGGATTTAACTCGTTTTCGATCCCCAGCTGAGTAAGAGTCTAGAGTTAGGGGGATTAAGTCTCTCAGAGGTTGGGTAGCTTATTGTCACCCATCTCTTTTCACGCCAAGAGAATCAATCAGTTTAAATTGTAAATATAAATGAACAGAACTGATGGTGTGCATGGAGAACATCGAGCTGACTAGTGGTGATAAGGAGGGAGCTTTTGTAGAGGAGGCTGGGGGTGGGAGTGGGGGTCGGGAAAGGAAATGCTTGTCTGGTCACCCATCTGTTCCTCAGTAGTGATCACAAATACAGATGACTTTCTTTTTATGGTAGTGGTCGTGACAGTGATGGTGATGATGATGGGGGTGATGATGTTACTGTGTTTCATCTGGACTCAATATGCTAAGTTTATTGGGTCTGTTTAGCTTCATCTCTTAATGATATCCCTAAATACCATCAAATGTAATAGGGGTGTAGGGGAGGAGAGTGCAATATTTTCTGCTCCACTTGCTATCAAAAAAGATTAATCAGAACCTGTAACTTTTCAGGAAACATAACTGTAAAGGGCTACGGAGCTGTGGGAAGGGAGCCCAGACAGGGGTGGGCAGAGCAGCCCCCAGGCGCAAGGAGACCCGTCTCTCAACATTTACCAGACAAAGCCTGGGTGCGTCTAATTATGATTATTAAAACAATTTCCATGACGATGTCTAATATTATGTTAATTTGAAAACAACTGTGTATGAAAACTGTCGACTATAATACCTAAATTCATTTAATGAAACACATCGTTAAGGCAATTAAACCTCCTGGATGTGATTAAGGAACATAATTACGACACTGTTCTGCGCCATAATTGGGTGTCTTTAATCAAGGGGTAAAGTGATCAGCAACACAGCCATTAGTTTGTATTGTTCTGTCTCTGCTGTCCATCATTCTGATTAGGAATTAACCGCAGTCACCACCAGCCGGCCTTATTTTCCCCCTTGCATATTAACAGCGAGGGGACACACCGGCTGCAAGATTTACTGCTTAATATTTCTCATTATAAGAAGCCTTCTTTGAAATATTTCCCTTGTAGTCATGATGCTGCTCAATTACTATTAGAAATTGTAGCAAATAACAAATCACTGTGTTCAGAAGAAAAAGAGATTTCCTCCCCCCCCCCCCCACTCCGGCCGGCGAGTATAGCTTCAGTAGTGTGAAAGAGATTGGGAGGGGGGGAGGTTAAGTGGTGATGTTGGGTTGAGATGTCAGAACAACTTGGATAAAAGTATTACCATGAAAAGTAATAATAATAATAATTATCTTTATTTCTTCTTCACTAATTTCAGACAAATGAACTCTTTTCCCAGCCCAAGAAGTTGCTTGCATGCGGCTCTTTCAATAGTACCTTAAAACTGGAGTGACCCGGAGTAAGAGCTCTTGGTGCTTTAAACTCGTGTCTTTTAGTTCCGGTTGCAGACATCCTTTGTAAGTGACTTTACCTCCTAGATGTCCCACCCCCTTCCCTCCCTCTCCTCCCTCTCTCAAAAAAAAAAGTTTTCCCTATCTCATCTTTTATTGAAGATAGAGAAAGATTAAGATAAAAAGTGCTTTCCTCTCAAACTCTTCTCTGGACTTTCAGTCTTGATGCTCAGAGATTTGCCTCTTCCGCGTAAGATCTGGAGAAGCAAGTCTCTCATGTTCTATGAAACATTCTTAAGTGTAAGTTGTTCACACTAACTGCAATAATGCGATGTTCTTACGAAGGTGTTTCCTAGGTGTGGGTCAACCTGGTTGCTTCGGCGCTGCCCGTGTGCCAGTCTAAGACAGGTAACAGAGGAGAAACCTAGGACAGAATTTCTTTAGCCAGGCAGCTCTCTTTCCCACATGTCACACATCTCCAGGGGTTAATCTAAATATTTATTTATTTTTAATCTTAGGGTGCTGAGAGGGCACAAGAAGCCCGGGAAGACCAGTTCCTTCTTTTCACATTACTTCCTCTCTGTCATTGAGCTAACTAACACCAAGTCAGCTTTTCACCATTACTGACCAAGACCTACAAATTAATTGATCTCTCTTACCTACCTCCCTCTATGCGGGTGTGTTGTGTGTGTGTATTTGCCCCTTATTGCTTCCATGGATCACTTAATATCCTCTTGAGGATCTTATCCGACTTTTTCTAGGTCCTCTTATCCCAACCTACTTACACCTACTTGTGGGGAGTCCCGGTGTCCACTCTTAGAGTCAACCATCTCCCCTGCCCCCATCGAATTCACAAGGGCCGTCTCTTTCTCCGCTTAATCCTGGTCTGTCCCTTCACTCTCGCCCCACCCCAGAATCCCGCGATTGTCCCAGCATGAGTGACATTGACTTTTCCAATGTAATGACTTATGAAAGATATAATCATGTGTTAAATTGAATCCTCCGTTTAACTGTTAATGGTGTGCTCTGGGCACATTTGCGTATTAGATGCTATGGTAACTAATTACCACTAGAAAAAGGGCTAATACACTTCCCAGACTTTGAAAAATAATTATGAGAGTTCACATTTCTGCTAGCAGCGCTGCGCAGTGGATCTGCTGGAATGAGTGAGTAAGTGAATGGGTAAGTGAACTTGTGCACATGGAAAGGGTACGATAATAAATCCTGGTCAAGGGAGTTTTCCTATTAAAATGTTTAATGAAAATGTGACGGGGCTGGGGCTAGGGCCGGGGAGAAAATTCGAGCCTGCCTCTAAAAGTAATTAAATTGCTCCATGTAAACATCAGAAAAATAAATGTTTTCTTTTTAATTAAAATGCAGTAGTCAGAATAAAATACCCACGTGCTCGAGCAACTTTTCGTCTATTAACATCTTTTTGGTTGCAGTTTTGGCCGAGACAAATGAGTCATTCTCCCCAAAGCTGTGACTTATCATAGAGCAATTCACCCCTCCCCCATGTCTGATGGGGTGGGGGTGGGGGGGTGTTAAACTTTTATTTTTTATTTTTTATTTTTTTTTGTAACTGGGTGTTGGTTGGGACGAGGCACAGTATCTGACCAAGTTACTACGGCTCTGGGGCAAGACAAGTTCGAAGACAACCTCTCCCAGCTTGACATTCCTCTACCGCCACACAGATGCCAAATCTTTAAGGTCTCATGCCCAGCCAGGGACAAGCATGTCATTCTGTACCCAGAGCGGTAGCAGACAGAGACAGATCGTCACATGATCCGCCTTCGCAGACTACTCTCAGGGTTTCTCATTGCCTTGATACTGGTATTGGGGAAGGTCAGCATCGCGCCTTTTATATCTTTTTCATCCCTTCTAGAGAGTGCACTCCACCGAGAGAGATTTCTTTCACCTTTGTACTCCCTCTTGGCAGAACTTTCTCCATTCTTGCAGACGCAGTTTCTTTTCAATCCTCAAAAGTACCTTCGGGACAAAACCAAACACTAGGGGAGGTTTCTCCATTTTCCTCTAACTCTCTCTCTCGAAGTCTGGGGCAGAAGATTTCACACCCTAGAAAACCAGCACCCGAGTGGATTTCCTAGGGCGTGCAGCTGTCTGCTTCATAAGGAGGACAAGGGCAGACACGCCATATTTCGGATTTCGGGAAACCCACCAAGTTCTCAATGCAAACTGAGTCCCTCCTGGCACAAAAGGGAAACTGCTATCCTTCCCTGAGGTATGGCATGAGTTAAGGTCCCCTGAATCACTGGATTTTCTGGTAGTGGGATCAGTAGGCTCCAGCAGTCTCCAATTTGCAGAATTTAGGATACCACGTGCCCCAAGATCCCTCTCCCTTGGATGCTCCCTGATTGGAATTATAGGGATTAAAGAGTACTGAAATCTACAACAGAGAAAGATTAGACTGCCCAAAGAGTGCACTCCCCAATTTAAAAGTAAAAAAAGCTCCCTAAAGGGCAACTTTAGCATGTGTGATCAGGTGTATAATTACCCTAATTATATACACAGTGACTTTATTCGTCTTCTCATTCTCCGAAAGAGTTAAATCTCTTCCAAAGATCATAGTTGCCCTTGTCTTCTCAACCTGATTCAGAGACATGTAATAAAATATGAAGCAAATTTATGATCTGTTTCAAGCCTTTTATTGCTGTATTTTTAAATTCATATATGCACATATAAGAACTATGAGGTGTGAATAATTTGAAATGCTATAGCAGAATGATACATTTTAGATAAAATGTAACCATATCTTTATATAATTGTCTCAGATTAAAATAAAAAAAGCAAGATAGATTTCAAAGATAGACCAAACTGAAAAAACTGACAGCCATAAACTGCTAGCCAACCATAAATTAACATCTTTACCAAATGCTAACATAGTATGTCAATAGTTATCTAAAGCAAGGATTGCTCTCCTTTAGAAGTTTCAGAATAAAGTTCATGAGTATTTAAAATACTCATTATTTTCAAATGTTTCAAAAATACAAAGGTTAACATTTTACTAGAAGCATGATTTCTACTGAAGAAATGTTTTAAGGAATTTTCTAAAGAAATGTTTTTAGATTAACCCTACTTCTCAAATGACAAATACTCCATATCCTGGGAGGCAGTTAGATTAACTTGCAACTTTTAACATACCAAAATAAAATTTCACCAGTGAAAGTAAGTACAGAAATATTAACCTGAAAATGCAGACTTATTCAAAAGTGTAGTTTTCAAAGTTTAGGGGTCAGGATTATTCCTTGACCTCCATTTAATATCTTCATTAAATAAAGTGATTGTTCCAATACACACAGTGACTTTTCCATATTTAAAGAAAGACAGAGTGGAAGAGGCAGGAGGTATTTACACACATGCAAATACACACACACACAACCCTCCCCCTTTGCTTTTGAGTTTGCAAACCATTTCTTAAGTATATAAATAAGAACTAATGCCATGAGAGTACTAATTAATATTGCTAAAGCCTATATTGTAATGTTAAACATACTACTTGTATGAACACTTCATATGTATGTACACATGTGTGTGTATTGCTTGATCCATTTTTCATACACATATCTTTAAGATGCAACTGTCATAACGTCACCTAATGCTCCTTTTAAAAGTGATTATCTAGCTTATGGAGATTTACCTTTTCAAAGTTTGCTCAATTATATACATGCACAACACTGAGTACTGCTGAATACATACTTTTTCTTCTTTAAAAACGACAGCCAACATATAAATATAAAAATGTACTTCCAAATATTATTTTTCTTTCCATAGATAATCATGAAACTTTACCAAGATAAGAGAAAGGCATTTCTAACAACCCCATTAATCTGTTACATAATCATACTACAGGCAGTTAGTGAATTTTACTTTAAATAACAAGTCACTGGTTCTCAGAGAGTGAGAGTTATGTAGTGGGTACATGTTTCTCAGTGTGTTACTGAAAATTTCCTTTTATTGGTGTCATTTGCTTTAGATTTATGCCTATTTAAAATGACCAAAACATAAAATTGACATAGATAAATACCCATACCTGGCATTTTTCAGAACTCCATTTCTTCAGAATAAGAATACATTGTCAGAATTATATGAAAAAGATATATGATCCAAATATTTTGCTTGGAACTTTTCTTTCTCTGTTGTATGAAATATACCAGGAGTATTATCTTAAAAAGTAATGTACTTAAAAGTTGCAAGTTGTATTTCAAATAATATTTGTAATTACTGTTATCAAAAACTTAGAGAAACCACAACGAAAGAACTAATGATAATTTTTTTTAATAACCTAGGAGAAGTGACTTTTAGAGTCACAAAGTTTCTTTGACTACTAGAGTGTTAAATTTGTGAGATTGCCTATCAAGAATTTTGTGTTGTCATAATGGTGGGATTGGCACATGTGTGAGGCAAAGTTTTAAAATCAGTATACTTACATTTCCTTAATTATCTACTTATTTATTCAATTTAACCTGATTTCAAGATTCAAAGGTATTCTAAACAAAGAAGAGGAGACTGACAAATGATCCAAGTCACTTTTCATCGTGGACAGGAAATACTTACCTCTTCTGTGTCTCTGAAAACCTTGTGGCTATCAGGCATTTACACGGGTTTCTGAAGAAAGCCAAGTATCACAGTGTCATGCCGCAAATTGTCTGTCATGGGGATAGCTGGAAGGGCACTTCATTTATTGTTATTAATAACTATTAGAGATTTCTATTTTATTGAATTCCAAATGATATCCACTTAATGAACTCTTTGTACCTCTATGGCTATTGGGTAATACTGAAATATAATTTTGCTTTGGTTGTATTTATAGTATAATAGAAATCTCCCAACAGTCAACAAGGACCTTTGTCCTGCCTGGTCTTGCTTAAACATCTTTCTTGGCTATAGGGATGTTCATTTTTTCTTTTTTGGGGGGGTGGGAGGAAGATAAAGGAAAATTACTGGCATAAAGACAAAAGGCAGTAATTTATAACATATCAAAAAACAAATTTAATGAAATGCCACTTCTACCTCCTTTTTCAACTTTTTCCCCAGAAGAGCAGGCTATCAATGACTATAACCTAGCAAAGTCAGACTTGAATTATTTGCATATATATTAGGTATTGCTTGTTAGTTAATGATTCATATTTCTTTTTTCCCTATTGAAAGTTATATAAGTAAAAAAAAAAATAAAGTGTTATTTTTGGGGGGGAGGGTGGACAAATTACAAGAAAAGTATCCATGAACCCACTTCCAAGAATCATATTAAAGGGTGGGAAAGTCACTTTGTAGAGGGCGGCACTCAGGCCGCAGACACTATTTTCCAAATAATTAAGTTCACTACTTCTTGTAAATAAAGCAACACTAGACATTCTACTCATAAAGCCTGGGAATTTTCAATGTTCATTTTTTCCTGCTCCTTTTCTTTGTCATAAATCTATATACACAGTGCCATTTTAAAAACCAGGAGATAATATTACAAAAATCATTCAGGTAAGCAATTATTTTTATTAGCTAGTGACAATTCCTCCACCCTCCCATCTACCTAGATATCTGTTTCTAAATTTAACTCCAGTTCAAAACAGTGTAGCACATTTTTCATTTCCCATAACTTTGTTCACAGAAAGCAATGTAAAAAAATCACTTACAACCAAAATTTAAGTTCAAACATCAGTGAGTATAATTGGGATAATCACTATAAGATAGTATAATACATTGCTTTAGATAGTAAAATCAAGAGCATTTTTATGGAATCTATTATTATAATTTAAAAAGTGAAGATTGTTATGAGTCATAATCTTACTTTACTAACTGTTTCTAAATCAATATAGGACAAAATCCTAGTTCTGTTAAGTCTTGAGTAATAAAGTGAAAGCCCACTTGTATGCAAGGGAGACTTTTTTTTTCCATTAGCATTGCTTCAAGGATCCTCAACTTCATTAGGATGGTCAATCCTTCCACTTTACAGATTATAACCCCTACAGATCCAAAAATTCACTTTCTTTCATGAGTTGCTTCTGTGCCTTCCTCTCCTTCCTCCCACTTCAGATGCCTTTCCCCAATGGATTAGACATTGCTGAGAATTCTGGTGATGATCTAGGTTGGACCTGGGTTAAGAGTTTTTTGGGGCTTTTTTTCCTCCCAAACCTGTTTAAAGCCTTACCAACTTTACAGATTCTGCTGGAACTCATTTTCTCCTCAGTCACTTCCATGTCGCAATGAAGCATCAGGGTAAGGCTTTAAGTGGATGTATTCCTATTGTTCATATGATTTAACAGTAGTAGGGAATACGAAAACTTCAAAATCACTAAGATTTAGTCCTTGGTACTGGCTTAAAATTTAAAATAGTAAACAAAATAGAAGAATCCTACTTTATATGTGATTCTGCAACTGATATTTATTTCATCTCTGGGAGAAAAAGATTCCTGTTGTAATTTCTTAAGCTATTACAATGGAACCTCTTAATTAGAGCATCTCAATTTACTTTTGCAAAATTCGTACACACTTTCCTCTTTGGACACCCTAATCTTTTTTTCCATCACTTGAATGTTTACAATTTCCACCAAATTTCAGAAATGTTTGGCAGTATCTCTATAGTTTGTTGAGATACTATGCCTGAAGAAAGAGCAATATTTCTATGTGTTTTCCTAAGCTGTGCATTGTACTCTTTACTGACAAGTACCATAATTCAAGGGATATCTTTTAAAATCCTAAAGAGCTGATGGTTAAGAAGAAAGAGCTTTAATAATTTGTTACAGAGATGCAACACCTTTGTTAGTGCATTTAATTCAAGTGTGGTCAGAAAAGGATGGCATGTTTGAACTCTGGAGACTAATCTAGCTAAGTGTGGAAAAATTCATTTCCAGAGGGGTGACCACAAATTTCTTGATCATGGTAACCTATGATAGGCATTGGGGGATGAGGGAGAGGCAGATTGTGATCTCTATTGGTAGAAAGAAAATACAGTGACAAAACCACTGATCTTTTGAAAAAAGAAAAAACACTAACAAATGTTTCAGGATTTTAAGGTTATACTTTGTTAAAACTATGCAAACAGGACTAATCTGAGTAATAAATGGAAGATTACTCTGAATTCTTGAAATTCATTATATCTCAATAGATAACAAGACCCAATTTTATTCAAGACCCTGTACTAGGGGCAAAAGAACAATTATATTACAAGAGCTCTGCTCTCAGAGAACTTTGACTATAAAGACATTCACAAATAACTATGACATAAGAGGAAATGTGACAGTTGAAAAGGATATGTTCAGGCAGAGTTGTATGAAAAATTTGAGGAGAAAAATCATTTTTAGTTGGAGGTGGGGTGGGGGAAGATGGGCAGGAAAGGTTTGATGACAGAGGTGGCACCTGAAATATACTTTGAAAAAAGGGGAAGGTACAGGGTACAGAGAGTAAGCTATTTAGAAGCAGTTTGGAGGAATGTACAGTTATCCCTTCCACATCAGGACTCTCCATATCTTTGGTCAGCATAAGAAATTAAATTATATTTTGGTTGAAGTTTTGAGGAAACTGCAGACAACATGCAAAGGCCAGAAGATGACATAGAGCCTCTGATCAAATACTTAACTCAAATTTTACAATAAGGTACTGTAAACACCCCACAAAAGAAAAAAAAATTCAGACTTCTTCTCTGGTGTGATGGGAGCACCAAAAAAATTATGCAGAATTTCCAGATCATGGGGGCTCCATGCCCCTAAACCCTACGATGTAGAAGGGATAACTGTATATCTCTTGGTCTCAATTGTCTCAGTAAAGTAGGAGGTGAGATCACCTTTTAGGATTGAGGGAAAAGAGGGTAGAGTTGAGTATTTGAGGACAGAAGAGAATATTTGAAACAACCATTGGGAAGAAATGTGATAGCTCCCCCAGAGATGTAAAGTGTAGCTAAGGCTAGCAAAAATACTTCTGTAAAAGTTTGAGATTCCCTTCAGGAGAATCACAGGAGTACAGAGTTGGAAGGTAGTTCAGTGGCCTTCTAGTCTAACCTATAATTGAAAAAGAATCCTCTTTACAAGATACCTGCTAAATGGTTATACTATCTTTTTCTGAATATCTCAAAATGTGAGAGAATCCACTACCTCTTGAAGAAGCCAATTTCACTTTTGATTAGCTCCAACTAGTAGGAAGTAGAATTCAGTGAGTCAAGAGTAGGAGAAGAGTCAGATTGTAGGAGTTAACCAGGGTTGTTGGTAGAGTTTGAGGGTATGGAGCAGGAATTATAGAAATTAAGCGACTGAAGGATAGAGGAAGCGGGAAAGCAACATGAGATCATGGAAAACCAACTATAATTAGTAAATCTAGGTTCAAATTCTGCCCCTGCCACTTATTGCTTGTATGACTTTGGACAACTGTCTCTAAGCCTCAGTTTTCTCATCTGAAAAATAGCAGACTTGGGCTTGACACTATTCCAGGTACTCTTCCTCAATATTCTATAATCAGACTAAAAATGGCATACTAGAGCCTTGGGAAGATAGAAAAAAATTCTTGAACTCAAGGTTGTGATGATTAGGGGGAATGACAGGCATGAGAAGAGTGAGTGGAAAAAAGAGAGAGAGAAAATCAGAATTACGAAATAATTTAAAATCAACTCAACTTTATTATTTCCAAGTTCATTTGTAATACAAGGAACCAAAGATAGACAAAACATTCCCATTTATAGGTCTTGTTGATCTGCCTTTAACAGAATATAAGAAAATCATATGGTTTATAGTAATACTATCTTACCAATTCTTTGATATACAGAAAGATAAAATTTTCTTTAAAATTGTTCTTAACATTTTATGAATGTATTTCTGTTCTTCCCCTACCCATATAACTATCCGTTGCAACAGAGAATTAAAAAGAAAGAGAAAAAAAACAGTTTAGCAAAATAAATCAACATATCAGCTGAGTCTGACAGCATATGTAATTTTTCACTTCCATAGACCATCTCTGTAAAGAAGGGAGGGGGGTACAATTTCTCATCTCTTCTGCAGACTCAAGCTTAGTCATTATAATTACAGAGCATTCAGGTTTTTTTTTTTCTATTTACATTGTGGTCATTGTATATATTATTGTCACAGCTCCATTTACTTCATTTTCCTTCACACTTTTCTGAATTCTTCATAACCACAGTTTTCTGATGGTGCAACAATAAATCATTCCATTCATACACAATTTGTTTAGTCATTCCTCACTTTATGTCCATCTAAGAATGGATGTCTTTGTTTCCAAATCTTTTAAAACTTCAAAGAGTGCTGCTATGTATTTTTCTGTTGTATATGGGACCTTTTCTGTCTGACACCTGTAAGTCTCTGTCTAATAGTGGAACCTCTGGGACATTTTCTTAGTATAATCCCAAATTTCTTTCCTAAATGTTTGGGCTAATTCACAGCTTCTCCAGCAACATATTAGTGTTCCTGTCTTTCCATAGTCCTTCCAACTTTGACTATTTCTATCTTTTGCCATTTTTTGCCAATTTTGTGGGTATGAAGTAAAACCTTGGAAGTATTTTATTTTTATTTCTTTCATTATTAGTATTTCAGAGAGATTTTTAAAATGGTTAATAGTTTGCAAGTCTTTTTTGAACTATTAGTTCACATTCTTTAAGCATTGATCCACTGGGGAATAAGAATACTTGGTCTTATTAATTTGTGGTAATTCAATATATCTTGATATCAGATGCTTATTGGGGATATTTAGTGCATTTTTTCTATGCCAGTAACATCTCTTCTTAATCTGGTTGCATTGATTTTGTTCATGAAATTGCTGAAGTGATTTGCCCAGGATCACACAAGTGATAAATGTCTGAGATAGAAATTGAATCTAAGTATTCTTGACTCCAAGACCAATGCTCATTAAGTCACACACTGCCTCTATTTCCCTTAATCAATGAGGCTTTGATGTGTGCAGTTTTCTAGTATTTAGTAAGAACTTGGAGTCAGAAGCCCTATTTTCAGTTTTGGGTCTTGTCTCTCCAATACTTTCTAGCTGTGCCAGTGTGGGTGCTGGAGTTTCAGCTCTGGAGTGTTACCATCCTCATTTGTAAGGTGGCCATAATAATACTTGCACTATTTTACCTCCCAGTGGGACTATGAATGAAGCCATATTAAAAATCTCTCTGAAAAATGAACAACAGCAACAACAAATAAAAAAGCAATGAAGCACATTTTCAACTGATGAACTGTTGACATGAAATCAAAACATTTAATCTCCTCCAGAACCCATTGAATGAAAGCAGACCAAGGCAATGAAAATATTATTGGTATTATACATAAAGATGACATTTTCATCTAATATCACAAATTAAATATTTTCTTCTTTGATTTTTTTAACTTGTTGATAATATCCACTGCTGATACAATTGTCCAGAAATATTCATACAGGTCTTTTCACACTGAGTAACAGACTTACAGAACTCTGATCTGTGTCTGAATACTCATAGCCCTGTCATAGATGCTGTCACACATTGGTCTTTAAGAATCATAGCTGTCTGGAACCCATGAATTCTTCAGTGATATAATTTCTGTTATCATATTGTAGGTACAGTCTTAAAGGTGTACATATGGTTAATACACTAAGCAACATACTTAGTCAATTACAAAAGGAAGTGAGACATTCATCAGGATGTTTTGACATCATAATGCCAGCTCTAAAAATGGACTATATATATTTTTACTGGACTGACCAGATGTCTTGGCATCATGGAATGAAAGCATGGAAGCATGTTTTAAAAAATAAAACAAGGAGAAAAACACAATTTCATTTACAGAAATAAAAACCAAAAAAAGGGGGGGCAGAGGGGAAAGATACTGGTATTTTGGGGCAAACATCCTTTTCCTACTCCTTTTTTTTTTTTTTAACATCTTAGCTTACACCTAAAGGAAACATCTGATTGAGGACACTGTATACCAAAAAGAATTCGGGAATTGCTGAATTGTTGAGGTTTGTCTTCAATTAATTCTACATCAAAATACATAAACATGAGAATCAAGAACTGTTTAATCTCAAGTATTGCTAAGAATCGGCCGGGACATTTGCTGACTCCAGATCCAAATGGCATTAGGAAATACGGCAACTCTTGACCTCTTTTGTAAAAGGTAGTTTTCTTTTTGCCATCTTCTACAAAACGATCAAACTTAAACTCCTATAAGCAACAATTGAGATTGTCAGAATTAGTCAGGTTACATGAAACGTTTTTCATTCAATTTGATGACTGTAAATTTCTCTTTCTGATTTCATAATCTTTTCTAAAATTCTATCAATTTCAATTAGTCAAACTTGAGTAACTATAAACAAAGTATAGTTTCCTATGTAACGAACTCAAACTGTACTAGCAAATTGGTCCCCATATACCAAAAAGAAAAGAAAAATGTCCATGAGCCTCACTATTTTCTATTATTATTGTTACTATCATTAGCCAGCATTTACATAGTGCTTAAAGTTTGCAAACAATTTTATATTTATTATCTCATTTCATCCTCCCAGAAACTCTGAGGAATAAGGACTCTTATTATTCCTATTTTATAGATAAAGAAAATGTGACTGATAGAGATTGTGACCTTCCCAAGGCTACATAACTAGTTGCAACCACCAACACAGGAATCAAACTCAGATCATCACTCTGTTCATTCTGCCTCCTTGTGATAATATACTTTGTGCATATTCTATCTGGGGAGTCTTATACTAAAGAACACTAAATATAGGAATTGCTCATATATATGTGGGTATCTGCCCATATGTATGTGTGTGTATGCATGTATATATATATATATATGCATGTATGTATATGTGTTTATATTTGTATATAGACAGATCAATTCATTGATTTATTGATCAACAGATGATAATAAATAAGCTCCTTCACCACTGCCTCTATCACTGGGCTTCTTCTCCAGTAGCAGTACAAGAAATGCATGATTCTCTATCATGTTCCCCCTCCCCTTTTTGCCATTTCAGTAGATTTCAATACTGAGGGTTGAGAATTTAAAGAGGGCTCAAATTCAGAGCCACTATCAGTACTTCCTAAGAGAGGCAGGATGGTAACTTGGAGGCCAAAGACCTGACCTTCAAAACTTGCCTTCCTGATTGATTAGCCACATGACCCTGGGGCAATCTCACTCATTCCATCCAAGCCTGAGTTTCTTCATCTAAAACATGGGGATAGTAATACTTACCTTGTCTACCTCACAAAGTTGTTATAAGAAAAACAATTTGTAGTTTATAAATGTAAGCTCTTAATCATATAACTCATTAAATAGGCTTTTGTGGGCTACTTTGGGTGCTTAACCATCCTTTATGGCACTGTTTCTGTAGGAAAATATTTTGCAAGTATCATACAATCAATTTATAAGAAGACTTTTGGAAAATAGCCTATTTGTAAGTGGAAATTACCCGTTAAATTATTTTTAGGACAGTGCTTACTGACAAAATGGGACAAGGAACTAGAGCCAGTTCTAGGTTCCAATTAATAAAATATTGACCTCATGCCTTTTTGTGTGTGTGTATATTTTCCCTGTGAAAATTTTATTGAAATGAGTACAAAATAGGGTTAACTTTGTGTTTGAATCCAGTTTCATATAAGTTACATTATTTATAATAGAAATATTATGGACACGGTTTAGTTTGAGTCTTGGGCTTGTCATTTTAATTTCTTTTTGCTGCCAAAATATGATGTTCAAATATCACTTGAGTTTCTGAGAAAAGGCTAGGTGACCTTATTTCAGCCTATGGTGAATTAAGCTATTTATTCAATTAGTGAACGTGGTGTGCATGAAAATGACCAGCATTAGTCTTGCTCAGTGCACAACTTTCACATGAACTACAAAAAGTCAATACAAAGAAACAAGTCAGAGAGACACTAGGTGCAATTTTTGGTAAAAAAACAAAACAAAACAAAACAAAACAAAATACTACTATAGGTAGCTTATTTCTAAAGCCCCTGAGAAAATGGTTTCATTATTTTTTCGTCTGAATATTACTTATCAGATCAGAGAAACCATTTTTGCAAAATACTGGCTGATTGAGTCCATGAAACGTTGAGACCAAAATCTGGTTGACTGAATTTATTATGTGGTCTTGTCAAACTTTACTCAAAACAAGCAAGTACCCCATCACTGTATTTTCTCAGAATTTCAATAAGCAAATACACATATGTACACATACATGCATATGTATACACATGCTTACATGCAGTTGTAAAATGAACTAGAGAAGGAAATGGCAAACCACTTCAGTATCGTTAGCAAGAAAACCCCAAATGGATTTGCAAAGAATTAGACACAACTGAAAAAAGATTGGCCAGCAACAACATATGTACATGCAATCCTATGATTCTGTGATAGTGAAGCCTCAAAGCCCTTTCCAAATCTTAAAAATTGAAGTCCTTCTCACCCTATGCTAACTTTTTGAGATTTCATTATCACAAAATCACAGGATCATAAATTTTAGTTCAATGGAAACTTAAAGGTTATCTACTCCAATCTCCTTATTTTACAATTATGAAAACTGAGACCTAGAGTAGATAAAAGACTTGACCAAGTCATACAGACAGTAAGTCAGGATTTGAACCCCAGTTTCTTAGAGTCCAAACTTCACCACTTTTTCTCTAAAATGAAGTACCAAATAGAATTTGTCAAAGAAAAAGGAAAAGAGCAATGAAAAGTAATCCTGATATTAGTTGGTAGTGCATATATTTTTAAAACTGAATCAATGTCTAATTGGACCAAAAAAGTTAATTCATGAAGCTTTGTGAGTGTGTTTTTGTTTTTAAAGCCATGATAGACCAGAGGAGACCCAGTAGCTTCTGAGGGCAATCACAGTATTTTATTAAAATACTTGCTTTCATTTGCAAAAACAAAACCATTGACAATCCCCATCCCAATCCACAAATTTTTAAAACTTTACTTTGGATATGCAATAATAATAATGATAAATGCTAAATTCAAGTTTATTAAGCATTTAATATTTGCAAGTCACTCAGGGGCAGAAAGACAAAAACAACAGTCCCTGCCTTCAAGGTGCTTACATTCTACTGGACAATGAAATTTTTGTGATCCATTTTTCCCCTTGAGGTGCCAACTTAGATTTCAAGTATTTTGTAATATTGGTGGATTCAGTATTGTATGGAGCTAGGGCATAAGAGAGTTGAATATTAATTGACCTTAGCAATTAGAATTAAGAACAAATATTCAGTCTTACAAACTGCCTTCTTTTGGTAGAGCTAAAAGAAGAAAATAAACTATATTACTATTTAGGATCACAACTTTTAGAGCCAGAAAGACCTTAGAAATCAGCTAGCTGAATTCCCCTCGATTTTTAGATGATGAAAACCTACCTACAATGGGAAATGACTTGTCCAACATCACACAAATAGTACATGGGAGAACCAGTACCAAACCTCAGCCTTCTCTGACTTCTGATTAGCTCTTGCAATATAAAATAAGCAATAAGTATGCATCCCCTCATTTTAGAGAAGACTTTTGAGGTTGTACATGGCTCGTGGTAGCTATTTGACAGGCAACTTTAGTGAAGTGTTCATTAATGAAAGGGATATATTTCAGTGATGTTTTTCCTTTAGTTGCAAACTTCATGGTCAGATTTTAAAATAAAATACCAAGTATTCCAGGTGAAGCATCTCTTCTCTTATTACCCTTCTTCTACCTTAGGGGAGCAAAAGCTTCCAGGTCCTTGTGATTCTTCAGGGAGAAACTTCTCTCTCTCTCTTTTAGGATGGGACGCTTTTCTAACCTCCCAAACTGCCCATTTTAACTCTAGGTTTGTGAAGAGCACTTCAATCAACAATTTAAGAGGAAAAGGACAAGTCAATCCTTTGCCCTATGGCTCTAATCACCATTCTGACTTCCCCAATTTAAAAACATTCCTCCCCAAGCACAATTCCCCAAAATGTGTTATCTTCTCCTATTATAATATAACCTCCTTGAGGGGAGAGATGATCTTGTTTAACCTTTTTAAATTTTTTTAAATTTTAAATTTTTTCATTGACTTGTTTATTTACTTTTAGTTTACAAGATTCAGTTCCACAATCCCTTGAGTTTCAAATTTTCTCCCCTTTTTTCCCTGACCCCTTCCCCCCCTCCCCATGGCGGCATGCAATCAAGTACTGCATCTGCAAATACTTTCACATTGTACAATAGTCTGGCTGTATAGAAGGGCTATAACCAGTGGAGTGAACAATGGGAAAAAAGAAAGAAAGCCTAACATGAAAAAGAATGACAGCATGTAGATTGCTTCAGTCGCCATTTAAACTCTGGTCTTGATATCTCCTTCCATCCTGAGACTTGTAGAGTTGTCTTAAAGCTGTGCATTGCTGAGAAGAGTCCAGTTTATCAAGGTTGGTCGGCACACATACGATGTGTCTGTGATTGTGTATCTTGTTTAATTTTTTAAAGGTGTATATCTATTGATTACTTAACAAGCTACCCTTTTCCGATACCTTCATCAGGTAAGAATACCCCTGTTGAATAAATCACTAACTCAAAGGCATTCAATTGATATATAACTAATATGCCTGCTCAGAACTCAGCATTAGTATTAAAGTGGCAAGCAGAGACAACAGTCCCAGCCAAGCCTCTAAGAAAAAATGGTTTGGGCAGCTGGGGGTGGAGGAGGTTGGTGCTGTGGCTAGGAGAAGAGGAGGATTGTCTTCTGTCTCTTTCACACCCTTCACCCAGATCTACCAAAAGAGAAACTTGTGAATTTCAGAAGTCAGAGGATTTGGATTTCTCACTGGCATCCTAGAAGCATGCATAGCACAATGATGGCTAAAGGCAGTGTCTGCATCAGGATCTGAAGACAAACTTGCTTCCCACCCC
>CM053587.1:150505912-150553836 GCA_028646515.1 Pseudochirops corinnae | reverse complement strand
TATTATTATTATTGACTACATCCAACTGGAACTTGAGATACACAGGCACTGCGGTTGGGAGATCCATCCTGCCCTACCGAAAAGTGACATAGGAGAGAATAGACTGGGGGAGGGGGGACACACTGGGATGGCTGTTTTGGGGTGGTGGGTGGGGGAAAGAGGGGGAGAAAATATGTAACTCAAAATCTTGTGGAAATGAGTGATGCAAACTATAATAAAAAAAAAAAAAAGGCTGTGTAGCAGCAACCGCACTGGCATAACCAGGATGGCTGTTAGCACAGGTTCTTAGATCTGCTTTACTAGGAAAGATAGCTGTTTAAGGGGTCAACAATCTTTCAAAATTATATTTACTAGTTCAGGGGAAAGGTCAGCACCTTGAACTTCAGAGAAAAACCAAACAAAGAAAATAGAGAAAATACAAGCAAAGAAATAAAGACTAACAGACAGGGCTTCTGCCTGAGAAATTAACAGAGATCAATAGACAGATCCAACTGTCTGACCAAGGCAATACATACACAATTACCAGAGAGATAGCACCATCATCTAGGTTTTTCAAAGCAGGGTGGGGGAGGTTCCCTTAACATCTACCCAGAGTATCTCATCTGGTCAAATCACAAGAACACTCTTCCAATGAGTGAGCCCCAAAGCAAAATGCTAACCTCAGAGTGTGTGTGTGTGTGTGTGTGTGTGTATGTATGTGTGTATGTATATGTGTGTGTATGTGTGTATAGATGTGTATAGATATGCATATGTATATATGTATGTATGTATGTATATATTTACCCTTTTTAGAACCAGAGGTCATCACAACCCTCAAGATTCAGTGCCTAATCAGGAATAAACAAAAGGTATAAAAGCCTTCCTACAAGCAAACCTCCCCTAAGCAAGCTTCCCTTCGTAGGCTCTATTTTGAGCACTATTAATGGTCACAGAAGATATTATATCCCATTAACATTACAGGCTGTATTTGCCCAGCCAGTCTTCTGATATTTTTTCTTACTGGTGAGACCAATTCTTTGTGACAACTTTTACTTACTGGAATGTTTATGTGCTGATATTTGTCATATTATTGTATGATCCAGTAACATTAGTTTCTTGGTTGTTCCATGAACAAGATATTCCATATCTTGACTCTGAGCATCTTCTCTGGCTGTCTCCGGGACATCCCTGGAATGTTCTTCCTTCTCTGCTTTGCCTACTGACTTCCCCAATTTCCTTTGAGTCTCAGCTAAGGGCAATTAGGTGGTACAGTGGAGAGAGTGTCTGGCATGGAGTAAGGAAGACTCATCTTTTTAAGTCCAAATCTGGCCTCAGGACTTACTAGCTATGTGACTCCAGGTAAGTCACTTACTCCTGTTTGCCTCAGTTTCATGAGCTGGGAAAGGAAATGGCAAACTACTCCAGTATCTTTACCAAGTCCCAAGTGGGGTCAAGAATACTCAAAAATTACTCTAAATGATAAAAAAAAACTTCCTTCTTTTACTGGAAGCCTTCACCAGCCCTTCTTAATTCTAATGCCTTCCCTCTGTTCATTATTTCCTATTTATCTTGTATATAGCTTTGTCTGCCCCATTAGTTTATAAGCTCCAAAAGAGCAGGGTTGTTTTTTTTTTTTAATATTTTGCCTCTTTTTATATCCTCAGCATTTAGCTCATGGCCTAGCACACAGTAGGCATTTAATAAATATTGATCGATAATCTGAATATTATAGCTAATAGGAGAAGTATGGGTACCTAAAACTCTGGTACCCGGATAATAATTTTTTTTTTCCTTTTGCTTTTAAATAGTCCTAGACTGCCTTGCTTTGGAATAAATGATGATGGGCTGTAAATCCAGAGGATAAAGTCTGACTGGTGTTCTAGAAACCCCAAATAATCAACTCCAGGTGCTTAATCACTTTATGAGAGCCACATACTTATTTGGGACTTACCAGATCCTGTTTTCTTTTTGCTTACACGGAGCCTGCTTATCTTATTGTTGGGTGAGTTCGGCATACCATTTACATTGTCCTTATAATGGCAGGGCCATGGTAAACTTCCTATTGGAAGAAACACTGGGGAATTTTTTTTTCTAGACCTCCAGTTGGATTCCATATGTGATTCAGGAATCCTTGGAGAAAATGTTGCAAGACCCCAGAGGAATTTCACTGCATTGAGACAGGCCCTTTAGTGAAAGAGGCAGAGAGTGAGTGCCTCAGTTTTTCCTGGCCCTAATGATAATTTCTTATAATACTTGGTACCTTAATGAGTATAGTTACTAAGTACTGAGCCAAAACAGTCTGATTGTTCAACTGAAGGAGATGGTGTCACTTCCAAGTGACCCCAGCTCTAAATCCCACATATTCTGGGAAATTCCCTAGCTATTACTTTTTTTTAAAGATAGGAAGCTGAATTTTCTTTGCCTTTAACATTTTTTCTGTATTATCTTTGAGTCAGAGGTCATTTTAGCATAAAAGTCTTGGTTAAGTACTAAGCCAATAATAATTAGATATATTTTGTAAAATTTTCTTTGCTGAATCTGCATAACTCCATACTTGAGGGAGGGGGACATTGTAAATTTCCTGTACATATGAGACTATATGAGAACTGTGCAAAGGTGCTTATTTGTAGACTCTTTCCTGTATGGCACTAGGGAAAGAAGTAAAAAGACAATGCTTCTTCCTTCTGGGGAGTCCAGAGAACTGTTGTAGACTGAGGATATGGGGAATATGGTCAAAATGCACCTGACCAATATGCTGAAGATGGCACAGTTTTAAACTGGTATCCTGCCTGACCCATCTTCAAAGAAAATCAACCTAGAAGCCAAAACATTGTGTCTTATAAGCAATAGAGCAACTAATCTAATGATTACGCCACAGTCAAAAGAAAGTGTATTATGAGGAATGATTTGTAGTAATCACTTTAATGTTGAGCCTACTGTATTACAGACCAAATAAGTGTTTAAGAATGGCATGTTTGTCCTGGATTATGGGGAGGCTTTGTTTTTTAATTTCTTGTTATATCTTCTCAGTCAATATCCCTTTGTGTGATGTTAATTGGTTAATTGATATGGAGGAGAAATCAATTAGTTAATTAATTATGTACTATGATGATATTACTTGGAGAAATAATACTGGGAGAACACACCAGATGGGGGCTCCTGAGTGATAGTACTAGAAAAACAACCTCCAAATGTCTCTGGGTTACCCCTAGAACTCCAAGGAGAGAACAAACCTTCATCTGGGAACCTTACTTGCTAATGAATTGTGGGTTGAGGGTAACTTGCAGTTGACCCAACTCTAATTGCTGTAGGTAGAGCCCATAGGAACCATATTCTCTGTAATCTGTATAGGATTAGGTTTACCTTTTGAGTTAGGATGCATGATTTTCCTTTTCTTTTATGTTAGTTCAGTATTAAACCTAGCTTTTTATGTGGGTCAAGAGTAGCAGGACTCTTCATAGAGAAAAGGAGAGGGCTTGAATTAGGGCTGCCCCTTGATTCCGCAACAGTTTGTTGTAGCACCTGGTACTTAGGTGAGTATAGAATACAGAACCCTCCTCATCACCCTTGGGAGAAGAGGAATGGAACCCCAATTCTTGATGTTTAGGGTCTGAGACTGCTACACTTGTTCAGGAACTATGTAAGGGTCTGTAGCACCAATGCAATATTTATAGCACCCATGATCATGATAAAGACCGTGACTATAAGTATCACATGACATTCAATTGCAAAATATGCCAAACTCTCCAGATAGAGGATAGAACTGAAGGATTTATTTAGACACCAGAAAACCAAATCCCAAAACCAGAAAGCTGATTCCATTACAGTACCAAAGATATTCAGAAACCATAATAATGCTGACAGCCATGCCATCCTTTAGCCTTCCCACAAACCAATACTTACGCACAGTATTTACTCACAAACCTCTCTATCTCCTTAATGACCATCTTCTCTCTCCCATCTTCTGGCTAGCTTTGAATCAGCTTCCTGTGGGCTGTTTCCCTTCAACAAAATTCCTCCCACCACAGGCTCCATGAGAACACATTCAGCTTGTCAGGGGGCAAAGTTTACTTTCAAAGCAGGGGAGGTCTTCAAACTCCCCCCCTAGGTCTCTTAAGAGGCAGGGAAGATCTTCAAATTCCCATTCCCATTACAGGGTCTAGGCTTTCTTTCTGAGAAGGAAGATTTGATCTTCTTTCTTTCTTTTTTAAACTTTTTTTCTTTTCTTTGTGGAATGGAACAAGGAAGGTCTTTAGAAAGTACCAAGATGTATGGTAACTTACTAGAACATTTTAAGTGATTATTTGTTAAAACTTATCACCAGGTATTGAGAAGTATGGCAGAATGTTAATTGCCAGAGTTGATTATGAACTGTCATGTAAGACTTTTTCTGGCACTCTTTAGAGCAAGATATTGGGGAAGAAATTTTAAAATGACAATGTAAAACCTCCCCAAGTCATTAGAAAGTTATTGAAGAGTTAGGAATATAAACTTTGCAAAACATACTCCAAAATCTGTACAGAGGCAGCAGATATTAAACCTGGGTGAGAGTGGAAAGGTTGTAGTTGATTGAGTCACTCAATCACCCTCCCTTGCTTAAAAGTAACTAACAAGATACTATAACTCTAATATTTTTACCAGGTGAGAAAATCTCTAGTGAATTGATCAATCAGTTAATGTTGTTTTTGTTAAGCAGTTTCAGTCATGTCTGACTCTTTGTGATTCCATTTGAGGTCTTCTTGGCAAAAATACTGTAGTGGTTTGCCATTTCCTTCTCCAGTTCATTTGACAGATGAGGAAACTGAGGCAAACAGGATTAAATAACTTTCCTAGGGTCACACAGCTAGTGTCTGGGGCCAGATTTGAATTCATGAAGATTTGTCTTCCTGACTCCAGGTCCTCTGCTCTAACTACTGCACCATATAGCTTATCCAATCAATTTATAAAAGGCATTAAATTAATATGCCTTGTCATGCTATGTGGGTCTTCTAAAAATAGTTAGTGTGGAACTGAGTTATTACCTAGGCAGGGTCCAGGGGAAAGCAGTTTCAACCAATCCTCTGAGAGGGAATCACCTAGTAGGGGAAGAGGGAGAAGAAGAGCTTTAGTATTCCCTGAGGGGGAAAAAAAAATGACCACAGGAACTTCAGAGGGTTTGAGGATTTGGACTTCTCATCAGTGTTCTTGAAACATTCCCTGGGATATGTGTCTCCACTGGAAGCTGATGACATGGGAAGCCATATTGAGGAAAGGCTACTTCACGTGTAACTACACAGATGCTAGCTGAAAGCTACACTATGTTTATGAGAACTCCATAAGGATCTTTCCTCCATAAAAAAAAAAAGAGAACTGGGCTTCCCTCAGAAGGTCTTCCAGGAGCTACGGTTTCCTTCTTTTGTCACACATGCTCTAAGCCTGAACCCACTTTACTCTTTATTCTATATGCAATTATGGGAGAACATGCTCCCGGTTTGGGAGCATATTGGGTATTAATTATTCTGCACATATCATCTTAGAAAATAGACTTACAAAATTTCTAAAAGGTAATTAAGTCCATAGTTGAATTGATATTAATTGCTAATCAATGGGGGGGGGGAAATTGGGTTTAATAGCCTTAGAAAGATACCCACAAGCCCTTGGTACCACCCCTAGAACACTGAGGGGAAGATGTAGTCAGTCATTCTCCAGGGATTCAGCCTGCCAATGCAAAAGAGATTATAGGGAATGAACTCAGAGCTCACGTTACACTTATATTTGAATCTCTAGGCCTTGGAATAATACCTGGCATGTAAGGTGAGCAAAGTGCTAACCCTGGAATTAGGAAGACTTGAATCCAAATACATCCTCAGATATTTACTGTGTGGCCTTAGGCAAATCACAAAGCGCTGTCTACCTCAGTATAATAATCTGTGAAATGGGGGAAATAATAGTATTTACCTCCCAGAATTGTTGTGAGGATAAAGTGAAATAATATTCATAAAGCACTTTACAAACATTTAAGTGCTATATAAATCCTACTTACTATTATTACAACGTTTTACATTAATTAATCATTCATTCATTCATTCATTTATTCATGGTCTCCCCAAGAAACATACATACATGCAAGACGTCTGTAACCTCTCCCAAGTGACAAGGTGTAGGAATACAGTGTTCCTCTTAGAAGAAGCCTAGACCTTGGCCTTCTCCAGAAATTATATTTGAGGAACTGCCACAATGTTCTTCATCACTACTGCCACAGACCTATCACTAAGCAGGATAGAACTTTTCCTAATCTCAGCCATACTCAGGCCAATTCTGTTAAAATTTAATTTCAGTTTAAATTAAAAAAAGATTCTTGCTTCTCCAAGAACATTTATTAATCAAAGTACTGATATACAAGGCATATCAATATACATAGCTACACAAAGGATACATAATTCCATCAGCATGGGAATCTCCTATTACCAGAGAAGATCAGAGTCAATCTTTAATTCGTTTGGCAGATAAAACCTAGAGATTAAGTGATTTGACAAAGGACACAAAGCTAATAGACCTTAAGGGCAAGATTTGGTTTCTGGTCTTCCTGACTCCAAGGCCACCCTTCTATCCACTATACCACCTTTTATCTATAGTATAATATAATAAAGAAAAATATGCAAACACTGGAGCCGATTATTAGTATCCTGGCATCATGACAAAGCCACAGAAAGTCACAAATTTTTGCTCCACTTCTCTAAGAGAGGGTGCTTTCAACCAAAAGAGTAAGCACACCATCTATGAGGCAGCAGTCTTTCCTCACCTCTGTGGTCTCTTGTGAGCCTTGACACTATGTTTTCTTAGTTTTCTTCTCCCTCAGAAATCTCATTCCCCTGATTTTCCTGCTCACCTGCTCACTCCATTATTACAGAAAGGTAAAACCAGAAAAAACATAGAGTTTTCAGTGTGACAGCCCAGAATATACTTTGGGTAACAGAGTAAGATAAACATTTTAGCATTAATGATATTGCATTTGAATATACACATAATCTTCACAGACGTATGTCAAAATTCATAAGGAGACCGTGGAAACAGGTTTTTTTTAAAAAGAGCTATGGTTTAGTCTGTACTGTATTATGTGGAATTTCCTGGACTATTCTAAACTTAGAATGCAAAACTAAGGAAAAATGTTGCTATTTCATTAGTAAATGGCTTATGTGAGACCTAAAGCTCACTCATCTTTTTTGATAGATTTCTTTGATGAGGATTGGGATCCAAGGATTGCTTAGCAGCAATTTTATGGAATTATAAATTGTTTTATTAACAGGCATTAAAACAGATAATACTAATCTTATTTAAAAACTATGAGTGCCACACTGGTGAATATACAGTGTTCACAAATAACTTAAAATTCTTTCCCATTTCAAAAGGCAACATACAGCATACAAAATATACTAAACAAAGAAGTCATAATATGGATACATGATTGAAGTGTCTAAAATAATATGTACATTTTCCTGACACTCAATATCCTTGGAAGTTTCTTAGAAGAAAAACTTGAGCTTGAACACCTACCTACCCTAATCCACTTAGTATTTATTTGCTGGAGTCTCTAATAACAAAAGCAACAAAAAGATATGACAGCTATTACTTGACTCTCTCAAAAGCAATGATACAGGAGATTAGGTGAAATGAGGTCAAAAGTTTCTGAGATTGTAAAGATCTTGTGGCTTTGGCTGTATCCAGTCTGATGTTGTCTGAATGTGAAGTGCTCAAAGTCTTTGTCTGCAGTGACTACAACCAATACTGAGCTGGCTGAAGAAATATACTCTGTATTTGAGAAGATCCCTGGATTTGAGGAGCGTGAAGGCTATTGGAGGGCACTGGGAGTTTTTCCTAGGAGTTTGGATTTGTTTTGGCCCCAGAGATCACTTTTTAGCAAAGCAGGGCAGTTGGGTTGCTTTAAAGCATTTAGAGCAATGGTTCTCAACCTTCCTAATGCCCTAATGCCGTGACCCTTTAATACTCGTATGTGGGCATATCTGCATGTGGGCGGACCCAGTTGGAGATGGATAGAAGAGCCGTATTTCGGTTCCTAAGACCATTGGAAATATGTGTTTTCCGATGGTCTTAGGCGACCCCTGTGACCCCTGTGACCCCTGTGAAAGGGTCGTTCGACCCCCAACGGGGTTGCGACCCACAGGTTGAGAACCACTGATTTAGAGAGTTCACCAGTACTACCCAGTGCACTTTCAGCTCCCTGGTATGACATAACTGTCTGTATACCAGGATATTGTGGTGCCCCCCCCAGAACTACTGCATTATGATAGGACCAGCCAGGATACTGGCAGACACACAGAGACATTTTCCCATATTAATCATGTTCACTTCCATCATAAAAATCTTAAAAGCTATGGGAGACAAGGAAATAAGCTGGGAGACCAATGAAAGCACTATATTAAAACCTCATGATATTGTTTTTCTAAAAGTATATGATAATTTCTTTGGTTTTATTTTACTTGATAATTTAAAAACTTTAAGGCTAACATATTAGTTCAATACATTAGCTTATACATTAAGGGTTACAAAATACTTTCTATGAGGTAGAGAATATGAGTTATTTCCCATTTTACAAATGAAGAAACTGAGATACAAAGGAGTTTAAATGACTTGATGAGGGTTGAACAGCTAATAAATGCAGTAGAGACACCTTGGTGTGTTTTAAAGTCACTGGTTTAGAGACACTAAGACTTTGGAGTCTCTGATGGGATAGATTTGTTATTGAAGGTTATAGACTTTGTTTAAGCCTACCCCTATATCATACCATTCTTTTCTTCTTAAGCACTGAGAACACATTAAAAGACTGACTGAATGAAGAGCATCTAAAAAGCACTTACTATGTGCTGAGAATATTAGTGATATAGATTAAAAGCATAATTTTTAGTAGTAATACAATTTATAAATTAGTTAAAAGCTTGGTAGGATAGGAGCAGCTAAGTGGAGCAGTGGATAGAGCGCTGGGCCTGGAGTCAAGATGACTCAACTTCCCGATTTCAAATCTGGCCTCAGGAACTTATTAGCTGTGTGACTCTGGACATGTCACTTAACCCTGTTTACCTCAGTTTCCTCATCTGTAAAATGAGCTGGATAAGGAAACAGAAAACCACTCTAGCATATCTGCCAATAGAGCCTTAAGTGGGGTCCTGAAGAGTCAAACACAATTGGAAAACAACTGAACAAAGGCTAGCAGGCTGGATTTATAGGGGTAGGAGTTTCATGGAACTTTGAGTTCATTCTGGAACATGTGAGTCTGTCAGACCTAACGAGGGCTGCACCCATTCCCCATTCATTGTTTAAAATACAGCAGCTCTGGCTATGAGTGCAAATGTTGTTGCTAACAATTTATCATTCTTCAGTTTGGAACATTGCAGTCTCTGACACTTGCAACTGGTTGAAGTATATGTTAGCTGGGTATTATGGAGGTCACTCACAAAGACCTGCCTGAAGCAACAATAATCATAACTTATAAATGTATAATTTTATGAAACATTTTGCTTACAAGATCCATTTTTTAAAAACATATTGTCATCCCATGCTACAAATGAGGAACATAAGGTTCAGAAAGGTTGTGATCATGCTCTGTGTCATATAAGAAACAAATGATAGAACATTTAAAATAAATTTCAAAATCCTATTTTTTTACAGACATAATTGGTGCTTTCCTTAAAATTAGAATGAGGGTGATGCATTGGCAGTCAGAATACTTTATGGATCAGAATTACACCACCTTGGAGATTTCTCCAAAATGCTTTCACAAATATAAATTATCCTTTTTTTTGGGGGGGGGGGGTGATTGACCCCATCTTTAACTTTATAAATTAGACTATATTCTAATCCAGTCAGATCCACAAATATCTAGCTACTTAGACGGTATATCTGAAAATGATCCCGCTATGAACTTATACATAAGGACATAGAAATCTACTTTTCAGAAATTGCATTTCACTAAAGAGACCACTGTCACAACATCCCTTCCCTCAAAACTAGGGAAGAGCAGGACCACATTTAATTTGCATGCAGGTGATGAACTTCAGAGGTTGTATTAAAGGATGAGCTAGGGTGGATTAATTTCCACTCTTTGATATTCATTAACTCTAGCTTCAGAAAAAAATACAAGGAGATGACCCAATTATACCCAGAGCTTGAGAGTCAAAGCAACAGTTTTACAAACACAAGTTCACAACACGATGATAATTGATCAACTAAGGGCAAATTCCTATGATGAGAGGTAAAACCAAACCAAACCAAAAGACCAAAAAGCTTTTGATGCAAAGAAAACGATGCTAATTTTAGAGTTTGGAAGAGTAAATCCTACTTTAAAGACCCTGATAGAGAAAGTTCACATTATTGGTTAATAAATCCCTACTCTCCTAAATTCAAATTCAGCCTTACACTTTTATTAGCTATGTGACCCTGGGCAAGTTACTTAATCCCAATTGCCTCAAATTAAAAAAAAAAATCCTGGGCAGACTAGGTGGTGCAGTGAATAGAGCACGAGCCCTGGAGTCAGGAGGACCTGAGTTCAAATCTGACCTCAGACACAATACTTACTAGCCCTGTGACCTTGGGCAAGTCACTTAAATCCAATTGCCCTACCTTCCCCCTCCAAAAAGCAAAAATATAAAATAAAAAAATAAAATAAAATCCCTACTTTATAATTTTCTAACTTTGTATAATACTTCCTCTGATTTTTACACTTCTATCCAATAATTCCCCTGCCAAACAAAGCCTATATTTATATTTTTATCATATATTTATATATATTTATATCATGACATATATGCAAGTCATTATCTTTGAAAAGAACAACAGCTTTAGCACTCTTTCTTGGTCAACGTGATACAGTGAAAAGAAGGCTAGATTTGGGTCACAGGATTAGGGTTCAAATCAGAGCTGTTCAATTGGCGTGTCCTTTCCCAAATGTCTTCACTTCTTTAATTGTTGAAGCCCTAATTGTTCATTTGGAAAAAGAAAGGATTAGACTAGATGACCTCTTAGGTTTCTTCCAGCTCTAAATCTATGATTCTGTGACCTTTGGGTCCTAGAAAACATAATATAAAGTGGGAAGACTTTTGTTTGTTTGGAGTAAGAACAATATATAAAGAAAATTCCCATGAAAGGCAATGAACTGGGAGCCTCGAAAGTAAGTAGCGTGCATCAACTGAATGTTTACC
This sequence comes from Pseudochirops corinnae, assembly GCA_028646515.1. Taxonomy (NCBI): domain Eukaryota; kingdom Metazoa; phylum Chordata; class Mammalia; order Diprotodontia; family Pseudocheiridae; genus Pseudochirops; species Pseudochirops corinnae. Next base: position 150,542,665 of record CM053587.1, on the reverse strand, counting down.
TCAGGCTGCTCATAGATTTCTGGGTCATTATGCAGGTATGGTGGGTAAATGATGGTGGTATCTCCTTTTCGTAGATTGACTTCTCCATTTCCTAAATTTAGGGTGACATCCTCTTCATTAAAACGTATATTGGCAGAAATTGAGGTCATTCGTAAGGCCTCATTAATGATACTTTCTGTAGTAAGAAAAAAAAAATAAACAATTAGTTATTAAATTATGGATGTTTTTTAGAAGGACTCCCTTCTTATCCAGACATTGCCTGCCTAAACAATCAACTGGGGAAAAAAAGATGCTTTCTTGCACACACCCAGCAGGGACCAAAAGGGAAGTAATTTATGGAAGCACCCAGTGAGGAGTGGGAAGGCAAGAAAGCAAAAGAGAATCTTAAGATATCATGATCCCTTATACTTGGATAATTTGGTGTAACAGGGAGTAGTGGAGCTGACATTGCCAGTTAGTTGGAAAGAATGTTACAAGCCCTAAGCAATTCTTCATTTGAAATAGTAGTCATTCAAACTTTCAGGGGAAGCAAGGCATCCTAGGGAAAGGTTGTTCTATCTCTTTGAAAACTGCTAAAATTTTTCAAAGCTAGATTAGCTGTTAAAGAAGCACTGAGGCCCTTATGCTAGTGGTAAATAAAGTATGATTCAGTATTTGTTGGGAAAATACTTTAGGAGAAACCACATCCTTCTCAGGACCTAGCTGAAATAATCAGGCTCCATCATGTCCTGGAAGACTCCAGAAACTGAACGTCCTTGCTTTCCCAGTGGCCTTCACCTTTTGCTCCTAGCACGACAGATTTTATGGCTAATTTCCGGCAATTTATCCTGGCAGTTTGAGGAGGAATTCCTTTGGGAATAATATGCATAATTTGCATAAATCATTCTGATAGCATGCATATCAGGATGTAGCTCCTGTCTAGGTCTGCATCTTTCTCTTCATAATCAAAACTGACTATTTTTCCTCTAGCCTGTATGGGATAGGGGCTAGAACATAAAACCTGATTCCTTCTATTCATCAATGTAAAAACAGTTTCAAATAGTTTATTTCTCACAAAATGATAAGTAGCTGTGTTTATAGTTTGCAATAAAACATGTGCATGCACATACACACAAATTTTCTCCTTGTGACCAGTCAGCAAGGCTTTGTAGCCCACAGTACCCACATATTAAAGATGGGCACTTCACAGCAGAGTTGTGTCTGCTTAAAAGATAACAAAGTTGGTTTCACTAAAAATTAAATCTGTGCCCAGCTTGCATAATATGAAAAAGGGGGGAGGGAGGCTTGAATGTTTTGTCACAGGAGGTTTTTCCTTAAGCATGCATTTGTCTAAAGAAATGAGGCTGCGGTCAGCGCTGTGTGGCCAGGGTAATGATTCGATGTGACGTACAATGAGGTTGTGCATATTCTTTTAGACTGCCTTTGTTACTATAATCAGGCAGAGTCTAATCCGCTTGTTGATGAGGAAGCCAGGAAAACACACACACACACACACACACACACACACACACACACACATCTACTTTGCTTCCAGAACATGGCCTCAACCACATATAACCACAAGGCACCTGACACGATAGATTTCAACTGGCAGCACTGGCAACCAAACTTTCCAGTGTACAAAAGGCAATGCTCAGCCCCATCCAAATGCTGTCAGCTTCTTTGGAAAACTCTGTGAGGGGATAATACCATTTTAGCCTGTTTTTGGGAAATGGTAGCTGACATATGTTCCCCCAACAAGTCCAGTAAGGAAGGTGAAGGAAAAAGAAAAGCAAAAGAATCCTGGAGTGTCCCCTCTGAGACGGCAGGTTCACATTTACCAAGCTGAATAACACAGTCAGAGCCTATTGGCTGAGTCGCTCCCAGGAAGCATGACAGTCTGGGCCCACAGAGGTATCACAAATGACAATTGGGCAAGCATATCTTATACAGAAGTTAATCACAATAATGGAGCACAAAGTGTGGCTTAGTGGTCAGATCATAAATGACAAATCTGTCTTACCTTCCAGTACCAGTTATGTGTGGAAGGCGAGCTTGGCTCTCGCTCTGAGCAATCATGCTGATAATCATGAGATGACAAAAGTAATGAGTCACATTATGATCAACAAAGGAGAGTGGAGCTTATGTGGGTCTGCAACGTAACACACACACACACACACACACACACACACACACACACACACAGAGTTCCTTTTCCAGAAAGCCCCTGTATATATGGGGGGGGGGGGGGGAAGTGCTAAGTTGAAAGAATGACAAGTACCCAATAAAAACCGCATCTACTTGCAGTTGTCATAGTTGGGCAGACACCAGCCAGTGCTACTGACAGACCAGCTGGGCAGCTCAAGAGGACTTCTATTCGGCACCATGAGGAACAGTAAATTATCCAGCACGGTAAAGCAACATCTGTTTCTGTGCTAGTGCCGAACAAACAAGGCAATTTAAAGCATACCAAGGGATAACCAAGCAGCAAATGAACATGACCCTCATTTTTCCCCCCTTCTTACACATGAGGTGCTAAACTTCCTTGTACAAGCTCCATATCATGGAGAAGCCAGGTTGCTTTTTGATAAGGTGTTGTCAGAGAAGGTTTTTTTTTTGTTGTTTTTTTTTTACAGATTTCCAACATGTAAAGAGAAAGCTCGTAGTATTGTTATTCTTAGAATCCTCCTACATCTATCTTCACTTCTTTTATACCAAAGCTAGCACTTAGTTCTCAATTCACTCTAAATTTTTTAAAAAAGAAACCCTGTTTCAATATACTTATAAATATTCAGTCTTTAAACCTAATTTGCTATACTTAGTTCGCATGCCTTCAAGCATTTGTCTTCCAATTTCCACTGAATAAATGCGTACTAATGAGAAATAGAACAAGCTGCTGAGGCAAAACTGGGTGACTTGAGCCTGGCCTGCCACCAGCTTGTGATAGGCAGGGAAATTGAGTTAAAATGAAAAGTCTTGTCAGCTGAAATACAACATGGTAGCCAAACAACAAGCTGTCAATCACCCAGCCCAGACAAGGGACTGCAGGTAATAAAAGGTCATTGGGAATCATTAGTTCATTTGGCTTTCACATGTAAGTTGATTTTAATTAAATAGAATCTCTATCTTGAAATGTTTTACAAAACTTATTGTGCATAATAGATTGCTAATTTATACTAACATTTAGCAGGTAATGGGGTACTATGATTATTAGAGTGGACTGTAGGAAAAATTGCTATCAAAAATGCAAATATTTTGATCGCTTGCATTCCGCATTGATTGCAGTGTGCCAACAATAGCTATGGTGACGATTAGAAAGAGGATGTCTGTGCTTTCAGATGAGCAAGACTGACCAGCCCATCACAGAAAACAGTCTTCTCTTCCAAGCCCTGCCATCACCTTCAACATTCTGATTCCCTGTTCCTGCCTTCATGCAGCTAGAAAATAGCCCTTTCATTCCCTCTCTTAGTACATAAAGTTGTTTTCTGAGCAGTTACATTTTCCAAGGCCTTTGGTGATATACTAGAACAAGAGAACTTCCCTAGGTAACAGTACACAAAGGCAGAAAAATAAAAGGAATACTGTCAGATGGAGATGCATGTATCACTTTTACATTGAAAAGTTTAAAAAAAACGGGCTGCAAAAACTAACAGATGATTTTGATTTACTGCAATGGGTGACACCCAAAACCATAGGCTAGGGTACAATATAAAGAATAACTCACATTACTATAGCAAACTAGGGATTTCAGAGCGCTTTCCTTATAATGACCTTGAGTAGTATATAGCATAAGTATTATTAGTCCCACTTTGCAGAGGATGGAACTGAGGCTTTGAGAAGCTTAGTGACTTGCTCAGTGTCACCTAACTGAGATGCATCAGGGGTGGGATTCAGAGATTCAAACCCAGGCTTCTAGTTTTTAAGTTTAGAACTTCATCCACTTATGCCATGTTGTCTATGTGTACTTGTCTTTATTGTAAAATGAACATACTGTGACATGGCAATCTATTAATTTTGGCCATCTCAGTGATTGCCATGGACTATTGTACAATCACTTCCACTATGGATGCCTATGTATATAGGCAATGTGGTAGAAGATGGTGCAAAGGGCAACATCAATTTTGTTGTCATCCTAGTTCTGCTGCACACATGGACTTAGAAGACTGGTGAAGGGATGTGATTGTTGGTGTTGGTGTTTGTCCTTTGTTCTCAAAGAGGACCATGATATGAGGGAAGTGATACCATGACATGCAGGTGAATGGGTTTTAAGTGAGGAAGGGCTGTGCAAAATCACCAGCTTTGCTTTCTCCTCCAAAGCCATCTGGGTCCAGTGACAAGATATAGATCAGGATGACCAGACATGGCCCAGGATGCAGTGGGAGACCTTGGTCCTGTTAAATTAGGGTCTTTAGCAGATCTTAGTTTGACTGAGGCAGTACCCATTCAGGGATTAAGGCTAGATAAGAAATGAGGCAGAGAATGTATGAAGAATAGTATGAAGCTTAAACAAACATTTTTTTAATTGGTCCAATATCTGAATACTTTAGATGGATTTTAAAATTTGAATTTGAATTATTACCTAAAATATACTTCATCCTGCATTCAGCATGATAATATATAAAATATACTTCACCCAGCATGAAGTATATGTTAGTTGGGTGCTATGGAGGCCACCAGCAAGCATAGGTACAGCATTAGACTCACTGAAATATAAGATACTTGGTTGACCATTCCTTTATTCCTTCATTCAGTAAGTGTTTATTGAGTTTCTGCTATATGCAAGGTCTGCAGTTATACTAATATTTGTGATCTCTGGATTCAAGTGACTTATTTAAATACTCAAATGGATCTTTGATCTCATCAATTTGGGAGCTATATCTAATGCCAATTGCAACCCACCCACGCCTGTGATGCTGTGTGACTCTGGTCCTTGACCTCTCAAAAATTTTCCATGGGGAAATTCAACATTTTAGAAAAAAAATTCCTAAACTTCTGATAGGTCTATAGATATCGCAGTCCTCCATAGGCTCTTATTTGTGGATGGGACTGTTCTGATTGTATCAAACCCCAATACATTGTAAAATCTCCTTCAAGAGACCTGTAACAACTCAAAGTAATCTGGCCTGTTGATCTATACAGGAAATACCAAATGGATGAAGAATGCATATTGCCAGGATTTCAGTAAGAACTGGGTTCAAATCTAGCCTTGCACCCTTACAAACTGTATGGACTTAGACATGTCCCTTGACCTCTTTCTACCTCATTTTCCTCTTCTGTAAAAAGGGGATAATTGTAGGAGTTTTCTCCCAGGGTCATTAGGACAATAAAATGAGATAAAGCATAAAATGCTTTACCAACCTCAAAGTGTTCCATAAATGCTAGATATTATTAACATGCATTTAGATGGACACCTTAAAGACCCTCTCCAATTGAGTGTGTGTGTGTGTGTGTGTGTGTGTGTGTGTGTGTGTGTGTGTGTATGACAGACAGTATAGATGGATATTGACTTGGGACCAGAGTTGAAAAGGAGGAGAGCAGGTAAGATTGCTTTCAAAAATTTGGAAGCTCTCTTACTCACCTAAAGTTTCCCATGAAAATAATAACTTATTTTTTCAACGCTTACTTTCTACTGATGTTGATGTATGGTAGTAAGGCAAGGATGAAAGTGTTTCTAAATAACTAGAAACAAATGTTACACAGAAAGCAATGGAAAGGAATAAGGTGGATGAAAGGAAGACCTCTGGCAGGTTGGCTAGATTCCTCTGTGGTCAAATTCTGGGAAGACAAAGAGAAGAGTGACATGGGACAGCCAGGCAGAGATGAGCTACAATCAACATCATTAGAGGGAATGCCAGAAGCAATGAGATCACAGATTGATTTAAAAATTTGTGTTAAGTTGCAGTAAACATTTGGGGGGCAGGTCTTACTACTCTTTTAAAAGTTCAAATATAGATGTTTCTACAATGTGATGTCTAACAGCATTCTGGAAAGTATTGCAATTCTCCTCACCTCTATATTAAGATAACTCATGTTTATAAAAATTCAGATTATACAGGGAACTTTGATTGACATGAAATGACTGTATGATACCAACTGGAATCCTGTCCATGTGAGCCCTAATACCACAAAGGTATATATGATTGATTTGTACCATGATAAACTCATACCTCTGTAGTAATGGCAAATATTTACACAAGGAAAAATTTAGACTTGATCTATTCCAATCAATTCAATTAAACAAGGATTTACTGGTTCTGGTGATACAAATGTAATTAAATTCAATTAAGTAAATATTTATTAAGTGCCTAATGTGTGACAAACACCAAAAAAAGCTTCCTGTTCTCAAGGAGCTTATATCCTATTGGAAAGAAACAACCTCTGTTTAGATAATTCAATTACAAATATATACAGAGCAATTTTGGGTGAAGGGGAAACATAACAATGGAAAGAATCAGGAAAAGCCTCTTATAAAAGATAGTACATGAATTGGACTTATATTTTAGGCTCCTTAGCATTTGATGCTTGCCTTACTACCATACATCAATCATTCCTCAAATGATTTCTGAAAGGTCTATTTATCTATCTATCTATCTATCTAGTTATAGATTTATAAAATATACATATATATGCACACATATATGTATATATGTAATAACCATAGAAGTACACATACAGTTATATGTCTGTATGCTGTGTCTGTATGTAATTCCCTCTGAGAATGAAATAACCCTTTCACTGTTATTATATAGAAAATATAGGGGGAAAAACACCACTTATCTTCTGAACTACAGTTGGTAACAAATATAAGCTTCCTTCACATTACCTCCTCCATGATTTTAAGTCATGAACCAAGGGGAAAATTTTTTGAGACAGGTATCTTTATGCCTTTGGTCTTACCTGTACCTCTAAATCTGTCAAATGGTACTTAGCAGTAAGAAGCATTATTCATGGCTATAAACATGTTTTTCTTCTAACCTTCTTCATCACTCTGTCTCATTGCTGGCTTCTCTTGCTCCTTCTAACTCTTAGGAGGAGACATACCTCAAGTCTTTGTCCTTGAACTTTTTCTATTCTCCTTTTCAACAGAAGAAAGGGAGCTAGGTGGCTCAGCAGAAGAGTGCTGAGCCTGGAGTCAAGAAGAACTGAGTTCAAATTTGACTGCAGAAACTTCCTGTCTGATTCTAGGCAAGTCCCCTAACCTCTTTCTGCTTCATATTGGTCAGTTGAAAGAAGGGGATCTTAATGGCACCTACCTCACAAGTTTGTTGTGAGGGTCAAAGGAGATATTATCTTGAAAGAACTTAGCATAGTAACAAGCCCCAAATTGGCATTTAATATGTGCTTATTCTCTTTGTGCTTTCTTCCCTCAACAAACAATCTTCCCTGATTATCTCATCTACTCCCAATGACTTAAATTCTCATCTCTAAGTGAAGAACTTGCTAAATCTATACTTCTGACTTTGACTTCTCCAGTTACCTGCTAGACCTCACTACCTGTTAAGTCCCTCAAATACTTTATAGTCTTTCCAATTTCATCCCCACCCCCATGTTTCTTGTTTAATTTTTCTATTTCTATTAATGATAGCATTATTCCCCCAGTTAATCTGTGCTCAAAACCTCAAATCATCAGTGATTTCTCCTTTGCACCCAATTAACTCTCAAATTCTTTTAATTCTATCTATCCTATATGTCTTGAATCCAACCTTTTCATTACCATTCAAATTCAGGACCTCACTATTAGTTGGCCTATTTCAATAGCTTTCTAACTGGTCTCCAAGTCTCCATTCATTCTCCACTCCAATCCATCTTACTTTTCCCCCTTTCTTGGGTCATACCTATGATAATTTCATTGATGAAGAAGTTTCCTGTCAGGAAACCCTCTCTCTTAATAAAGATAGGTATCTGCTTTGCAACTTAGAGTCTTAGAGTTATCTGAGGTTCTGAGAAGTTAAGTGAGTTGCTCATGGTCACATAGTCAATATGTTCCTGAGGTAGGAACTACAACCAACTCTTCCCAACTTCAAAGCCAGCTTTCTATATAATATGACATGGTACAACTCATACCTTTTATATAACATAGTTAAATTAATCTTCCCAAAGAAGAGTTCTGATCATGTCAATTCCCTATTAAAAACCCTACAGCGATTCTATTACCCATCAAATAAAGTTCATATGTCTTAATTTGGCAAAGACCTCAACAATTTGGATATAACCTATTTTTCTAGTCTTATCTCCTATTACTCCTCTTCATATATTTTTCTGGCCAAACTGGGCTTTTTAAATACACTTAAATATTTTTCTGTCTTCATTAATTTGCTAACATTTTCTGTAGTATTCTATCCTCCAATCTAATTTCTGCTAAGATTGTTAACCTTCTCTGTAGTATTCTATTCTCCAATCTACTTTCAAGTCCAGTTTAGATGCTTCTCCTTTCACAATACTCTCATAAGATTGCCACCCCCTCAAATTATTATCCCCTATTTCTTCTCTTTCAAATGGTATTAGCAAAGAGGCTTGTTTAGACTTGCTACCCCAACTTCCTTACCACCCCAATCACTGTCTAACTCCTTGCTACCTGGTTTTCAAAGCCATGTTTCAACTGAAACCACTTTGACCAAAGTTAAATTAACCATTAAATTCAATGGTCTTTTCTCATTTATCATTCTTGTTAACCTATCTGCAGCTTTTGGCAGAGTATTCTCTTCTCCTTTGGTCTTCCGTGACATTGTTATTTCCCGTCCTTTGCCTCTTTTGCTAGACCATCATCCATCTTCTTGGCATGGTTGTTCCCTAAAGTTTTCTTTTGAGCTCCTTGTCTTCTCTCTCTTCCCTTGCTATCTTTTTTTTTTTTTGCTTTTTGGAGGGGGAAGGCAGGGCAACTGAAGTTAAGTGACTTCCCCAAGATCACATGGCTAGTAAGTGTTAAGTGTCTGAGGTCACATTTGAACTCAGGTCCTCCTGTCTCCAGGGCTGGTGCTCTATTCACTGTGCCACCTAGCCACCCCATTCCTTTGCTATCTTGAAGATGTATTTAGCTTCCATAGATTCAATCAACATTTCTATGCAGATGATTTCTATGCAAATGTACATATGCAACCTTAATGTCTCTCTTGGCAGCTGGGTGGAATAGTGGATAAAGCACTTGACCCAGAGTCAGGAAGGTCTGAGTTCAAATCCAGACTCTGACACTTATTAACTGTGTGACCCTTGCCAAGTCACTTAACTGTTTTTGTTTTTGTTTGTTTTTCTCGGTTTCCTCATCTGCAAAATGAGCTGGAAAAGGATATGGCAAACCACTCCAGTATCTATATTAAGAAAACCTGAAATGGGTTCATGGAGAGTTAGACATGACTGAAATGACTGAATAACAAACAATAACCTCTTTTTCATGAACTCCAACTATGTACCATCACCTTGATTGCTAGATGTATCCTTCTAGATGTTCCATAGCATCTCAAATTCAAAATGTTCAAAGCAGAATTTATTTTCTCCTCCAACCTTCCCTATTGCTACTGAAGGAATTCTCCTGCCATCCTCCCTGGCACCCAGGTTTGTAAACTTGAAGTCATATTTGACATTTTTCTTTCTATCCCATCTCTCTCACTCAACCATGACTTTGAATGTTTTATAGTCTTGATGGCTCTACCTCCATAAGAACTCTTGCATCTTTGGCTCATAGCCATTCCCCTGGTTCAAAGTATCATTATTACTTGCCTGGACTAACAGAATAGTTGTTTCTATTCTTTCCTCACTCCAATACACCCTTTACAGAAAAACCAAAAGAATTTTCCAAAGACATGGGCTTGAAAACCTTCATTGACTTCACATTGTCTATAGGATAAAATTAAAAACTCCTTAGTCTGAGCTATAAGGCCCTTAACAATGTGGGTACCAAGGCAAGTCAACAATGGCAATCCTTTATTAAGGACCTGTTATGTGCCAGGCACTGCTCTAAGGAAGGAGAGATAAAAAGAAAGGCAAAAAATGGCTACTTCATCTCAAGGAAATTACTATGCACAAACAAAACTCTCTCTCTCTCTCTCTCTCTCTCTCTCTCTCTCTCTCTCTCTCTCTCTATTTCTCTCTCTCTCTCTCTTTCTCTCTCCTCTCTCCCCCCCCCCCCCACTTTCCCAGCTTTATTTCATATCACTCTCCTTCATTCTTGGCAACCCGAATGACTAGACATTCCCTGCTTTCGCACATTCACAGAAGTAATTTCCCATGCCTGGAAGAAATGCCATCTTTATTTTTTGCCTGTTTCAACCCTCATCTTCTTTCAACTTTCAAGGCTCAGTTTTGGTGCCACCTCTTCCATGATTTTCCCAGTTATTAATGCTCTCTTCTCTCAACTATCCTTGTTCAACATGTATTTATATATGTGATGGATTTCTCTCCAATAGAGGACCTTGATTTGTAGGAATTACTATGTTTCTGTCTATCTCGAGTACCCAGTATAGTGCCTTGAACAGTAGACACTTAGGAAAAGTTTGCTAAATTGATCAGAATAAAGTCTTTCTGATCTCTTCAGATAGAGTCACTTTAACCTCCTTAGCTACCAGTCACATATGAACTTATATTATCTGTAATTGTGTATATATCTTATTTCCCCTACTTGATGGTAAGTTCCTTGAGGCAGGAACTTTTTTTTTTATATACATCTTTATGTCTCTCTATGTGTCTTGAATGCTGTAGGCACTCAGTAAATAATATTTGTTGAATGAAGGTGAAGTGCTATAAATATTATCATGTTCTGGAAATAGAAAAAAGGAGACTCATTAAATTAATTTAATGAGGTTGAATTACTTCGTCAATGTCATTCACAGGATAGCAAAAGAATCACAACTAGTAAGTACATAATTTCATTTTCTTAGTTGTGTAAAATGGGAAACACACGACTTGGCCTCAATCCCTAAAATGACTAAAGGCTAAAAGACTACTAAATTGACTCCAACATTTCTGCTTTTGCCTTTTTGTTGTTGTGATTTAAACAATCTTAATTTTAATAACTATTTGCTCAAGTTTTATTCTAACTTGGATGACAAAAGAGAGCAGGAACATTTCATTCTAGAAGATACTACTCAACTACACCATTCCAGTAGGGAAGACATGGAGGACAACCATTTTCTCTTCTTTTCATATGTTGGGAATTGTTTAATGAGCAGGAGTGAATTAATAAAATAGACATTTCTACTGCATATAAGGAAAAAAAAAAACCTTCCAAATAAATGGTGTTCCCCTTCCAAAAGGTATTCAAGTGGTGGTTGGATGAACACTTTTTAGGAATGCTATAGAAGGGTTTCTGATAATGGATAGGTGGACTGGGCTCAAAGCTCTTTGAGATGTCTTTCATTTCTACTATCCACCTTTTCAGCATCTAGTAAACAGGTATGCCTTTTTTTGTTTCAGAGAAGAACTGAGATGAAAAACTCTTACCACTTTAAAAGAAGCCTATGAAGGGATAGAAACAACATCTAATCATTAGCAACTTAGGCTATAATTTCAAACAGCCTTATATATCTCTTCAATCAACTATTTCCTTTATGATTTTAATATTACTATTGAATTTTTTACACATCATGAATTTCTATTGGAATTTTTTTTAATATTTCCTTAAGAATTACAAATTCTAAGCTGCATAGAAAATATAACTTTAAGACTAAATGCATGAGCACTATGTTATGGAATAAGAAATGCATTTTGTATACAAGTTGGTCTTCTAAAATACTTTCTTTTAAATGAAAAAAATATATACCTTTCTTGTCAATAAAGTTTAATGCTGTTTGGAATGTATTAACACTCCACCAGATGCTCAGAATCAAACAACTTAATAGGCATAAACTTTTCTCAAATAATTTCAAAGCTCCAATTTAGCTTTTTTGCATACCTTGCATAGTTAATTACCTAGGCCTTAATGTTTACATGCAATGAGAGTATCTACAGCTATAAACTACATAATTCATAATTGATGTAAATGGGTGTTATTATGTCAATTAAGCAGCTGTGTCCTCCACCTCTCAGTAAACAGAAATGAGTGATAAACAGAGTTCGGAGAGAGATACCTTTTCCTCTTCATAACAGATAAATATAAATTACCTAGGTAGACCAAGCTGTCCAATTGTTCTCTGGTGAGCAGGATGTTAAAATCAGGTTCTTTTTTTTGACCTGTTGACTGTAGCAAATGGTCAATTTCATCACGCAACACTGCAACAGCTTCTGGGTGCTGCAGAAGATAATACACTGTCCAGAATGTAGCTGGAATTGTGTTTGCCACAGAGGCCCACAGAAAGGCAAAATGATGTGCTGGGAGAAAATAAGTGAAAAGGAAGATTAATAGCGTTTATTACACTGATTAGATTTGCAGTGTGCTAATTAAAAGATGTTAGGACACAGACCCAGCCAAGGATCAGTGAATGCTAATGAGGACCAATAGGCTTCTGAAGTCTAATTTTCTGCTTAATGAGAATAGTTTAAAATGTAATGTTGGGGGGGGGGGGGTGTGAAGGGGGACGGGAAAGGAAAGGGTAAAGGGAATAAATGCAGCTCAGTTATAATCTTTCTCATTATCACCGTTAAGTATCTTGTTTTACCACCTCAGCAAAAAAAAAAAAAATCAATTATCATAGACGGTTGTTTCAGAGTGAAACATTTTATCATTAGCCAATTAGAAAGAGCATAAAAAATTTCAAGGTCGCCATTTTGTCTTTTAATTTCAAAGGTCTATAGTAAATTATTTTATTTTGACAAGTAATCACTCACAAGTTTCTTACCTTCTTTTTCATGATTCTGAAGCTCTGTAAATTTATCAAGAAGAATTCTTCTATTTCTAATAAATTCTGATGCTTCTTGCATTTTGGACATGGACTCTGATGAAAAATGTTGTAGAAACTTTTTCCGAATATTCTTGGCAGATCTTAGTGATAAGGTAGGTAAAGGTGACAAAAAGCTCAAGAATTCATCATCAAACTTGATTAAGTCTTCCCTTAATTCATGCATAACTTTACTTGAATTTGTGCCAGGATCCTTCCCATAAAAGGTTGAATATGTGGCTTCAAATATGATTGATGTACAAAACTTGTACAATTGATTTGTTTCCCCATTTTTGGCTTGAAAAAGTTGTTCTTTGAAGATGTGCTGCAGATTCTGCATTAGATTTTTACAAAACAAGTCTAAACATTTGCTTTGTAGAAGTTTATAGGATTCTTTAATAATTTCCACCGTGGGTAATGATTGAGTTGAGATCAAGAAAACTTTCCTTGCTATTTCATGTGCAATTTTGAAAAAATTAAATTGTTTGTGGTTTTTTAACACCAATGGGTACTGAAATGGATCCAGTACAAAGGTAAAGTACTTTCCTAAAAGAAAGAAATAGATAATTTTATGAGAATATCTGAAGGTAGTAACAGTTATATTAAAAGAAACTTGAAATTTTAGCTTAATTTTTATTGGCATTAGAAAGCATTCAGCATGATAAAAATGAAAACATGCATTTCTTAACAATAAATTTCAAAGTTTTCTTTAAAAAATAAAAGATAACAAAAATTAACTAAGGAAAATATCCTACGACTAAATGGAAATAGTAAGACTGGTTTAGTATAACAATTTGATCAAGGCTCAAAAAAATTTGGTATGGGGAATAATGCTGTCCATTTTTTCCTCTATGACTAGTCCTTCCCCCTTAAACTTCTTTTTATTCCTTTTATTTAATTTGCTGAGAAAACAATATGATGAAGTGTAAAAAGGGATCTGACAGACCTCAGACTCCGGAACATCTTAATTCAAATTCTGCCTCTGACATACACTGACTATGCGATCCTGAGTAAATCACCCAATTTCTAAACGTCCCAGGCAATTCCCTTAACTGCAGAACAGCTTCAAATTTGCACTATTAAAAGGAACTCTTTGTTCTAATGAAATCATAGTCCTGATTAAAAACAAAACAAACATTTTAACAATAACAGTTTGAATTTCTCTAGCATGTTGAAGTTTACAAAGCACTTTACAAATATTATTTCATTTTATCCTCACAACAACCCTAGTGGATAGGTGCCATCTATCACCATTTTAGTGCTGTGGAAACTGAGACAAAGAGAGGTTAAATGACTTGCCCAGGGTCACACAGCTTCTAAGTGTCTGAGACCAGGTTTGAACTCATGTGTCCACTATACCACTATCTATTCTGTTCAACAACTGACTAAGATGAGGACACATAGTTAAAATATTTAACCTTAACTGGGACAACTATTTTGAAAAACAGAACAGGTTTTTTTTTTTTTTAGTAAAGAATACTCTATTTTCCCCTTCTGTGCCAATGATAGGAATCTGACGATACTACAGATAAAAGAACCATAGTAAGTTGGAAGGAATTTAAGATATCTATTATAATTTCTTCATTTTAGAATTGAGGAAACTCAAGTCTTTAATTGAGTTTAGGGGAGCTGACTAAGGTCACATATCCAGTAAGAACTGGAACACAGGTTTCCTGATTCCCAGTGTGATGTCTTTTCCATTGAGGTATTTTGCTTCTTCATGTCAAATGACTTCAGAAGGTATTTTATGGTTATCAATAACTATTAGTGAATAGGTATTATTCAATAATGGGAGCTATTCAGATATTTTCTTATCCAGGGAAATATTACCCAGGACAATAAAAAGCTGAGTGCTAGTGTAGTGATTCTTTATTTAAACCATTATTATTCATTTATTTTAACATTTCTTTTAAAATTGAGTTCCAAATTCTCTCCCACCCTCTCAACCCATTCAGAGACACTGTAAAGGTAAGCAAATTGATATGCATAATATATTTGAAATAATGCATAACATAATTCCTGGGAGTGGAGCAAAGATGGCAGAGTTAAAAGCAGGAACTTGCTTAAGCTCCCACACCACCACCTCCAATACCTGTAAAATATGACTCTAAACAAATTTTAGAGCTACAGAACCCACAAAGAGACAGAGAAAAAAAAAATCTCCTGATGAAGGCAGCATGGCAGGCTGACAGGGAAGGTCTATCACACCAGACTGGGGGGCTGAGTAGTCCTGCCAGCTCAGACTCAGGGCGGCTCCAACCAATGGCACAGACCTGCCAGAGCAGACTTCAGGAGAGTGAATCACCAGCAGCTGTGGCATTTTCCAGACATCTTAACCCATAAACACCAGCTGCACCCAGGGCTTGTTGTTTGTTGATTCTGCAGAGGTGGTCTAGAGGTGTTTGCACTTCACTCAGGCTGAACCTCCCCACCAGAAGGTCAGGTCTTTCCTGGGGTCTTCTCAAATTGTCTTAGGAGGACAACTGTTTTGGCCCATGTTTATTTTTGCTGCTCTGAGACAATGCTTCATCTTTTTTGAGGAGGAAATTTGCAGAACTGAAAGTTTTCTGACCTACTCTTCCATCTTCCCAGAATCCTTTACTACCCTATGGTACCTTTTAAACAAAATATAGTTTCACCAGTTATCTCTTTGAATTAGGTCTATTTTTGCCTTCACTTTGTCTGGAATCATGATTGCTATGCCCTATGATTTTTACTTCAGTTAAAGGACAATAGATTTTTCTCCAGCCCCTTATTTTAACTCTGGGTCTATTCTTGTGTTTCAAGTATGTCTCTTATTAGTAATGTATTTTTAGTTTCTGATTTCTAATTCATTCTTCTATCTACTTGCCATCATATCAGCCATCCTGATCTATATCTTGCTACTGGACCCAGATGGCTCTGGAGGAGAAAGTGAGGCTGGTAACTTTGCACAGCCCTTAAATTTAATTCACTTGCAAGTCATGCCATCACTTTCCTGATATCATGGTCCATTTTAAGAATGAAGGGCAGAGTCTGGGAGCAGCAGTCTCACATCTAACTCAGAACTTTCACAGCCTGACCAGCAACCTTTGTTTGGGCTCAGATATCCCCCAAAATGGCATCTACTGTTATGGATCGGTTGATTTTGAATGTCCTAAAGGAAGATCACGTTCTCCAGAACAAGATCACTGTTGTTGAGGATGGTGTAGTTGGCATGGCATGTGCAATCAGTATCTTAACAAAGGATTTGACTGATGAACTTGCCCTACTTGATGTAATATGAGATAAAATAAAGGGAGAGATGGGATCTCCAACATGGCAGCCTTTTCCTCACAACGCCAAAGACTGTTTCTGGCAAAAACTACAGTGTGACTGCAAACTCAAAACTGGTCATTGTTACAGCTGGAGCATGTCAATGGGAGGGAGAAAGTTGTCTTAATTTGGTCCAGCATAATGTGAATATCTTAAAATTCATCATTTCCAATATTGTTAAATATAGCCCTAATTGCAAGCTGCTTACTGTTTCCAATCCAGTGGATATTTTGACATATGTGACCAGGAAGCTAAGTGGCTTTCCTAAAAACTGTGCTATTGGAAATGGTTGCAATCTGGATTTTGCCTGTTTCTGCTACCTAATGGGGGAGAGACTTGGTGTCTATTCTTCAAGTTGTCATGAATGGGTCCTTGGGGAACATGGAGACTCCAGCGTTCCTGTGTGGAGTGGTGTGAATGTTGCCAGTGTGTTTCTGAAAAATCTTCATCCTCCTTTGGGAACTGATGCTGATTCAGAGAATTGGAAAGATGTTCATAAACAGCTGGCTGAAAGTGCTTATGAGGTGATCAAGCTAAAAGGTTACACTTCCTGGGCCATTGGTTTGTCTGTGGCAGATCTGGCAGAAAGTATTATGAAGAATCTTAGGAGAGTGCATCCAATTTCCACCATGATTAAGGACTATATGACATTAATGAGGATGTCTTCCTTAGTGCCCCATGTATCTTGGGGCAGAATGGTATTTCAGATGTGGTGAAGGTAAACCTGAATGTGAAGGAAGAGACCGTTTAAAGAAGAGCACAGATACTCTTTGAAGAATCCAGAAGGAGTTGCAATTTTAAAACCTTTTAATGTGCTGCCATCAAGAGAACGTGACAGTGGTTAAGGGGTTATGTATGACGTGCTTTTCAAATGATCAAATCCTTCCTCTGATTACTGATTGAACACTAGAAATGTAAAACTTGTGAATATACTCTAGTCTCTTCCTAAAGTTAGAAATGGGGGACAGTACAGTGTGATCACTATTTGTTAAACCCTGTTGTTGTTGTTGGCATATGAAGCTGGATATGACTAGTATAGTCTCAGTAGTTGGTGTCAAGCAGAGCCAGCACTCCACAGATATATAAACTACCTGCCTTGTATGTAGGTGCTACAGGTTCCTGTAGGCTTGGAAGACAATACTCCTGTATACAGAACACCATACGGTGGTAATTCTTTATTAGTGCATTGATTACTTTTGTGCTCCTCTACATTAGGGCTCTACAACATGGCCCCATGTATCACCTTTCCAGAGGACCTGATTTTGTCTACATACACACACACAGATATGCACACACACATATGTGTTTATGTACACATTTATAGATACATACACATATATCTCAATAGTTATAAATTTCCATATTATATAAAAAGATCTGCATATGTACAACAATGCATCTAATTCCTCAACTGTCATACTAATCCTAAATATTAAATGAACAACAAATAACTGATTAAAAAAAGAATGAAGGACAAACAACAACAGCTATCTACTTTCATTTGATGGGAGAGCTTATCCCATTCACATTCACAGGTAAGATTACTATGTATTTCCCTCCATCTTCTTTTTTTTCTGTTTATCCTTCTCTCTTTTTATCCTGTCCTTTCTCAAAAGTCTGTTTTGCTTTTGAACACTGTCTTCCTTAATATCCCTCCCTTATGTCACCCCTCCCCCATACTTTTTATCCCTTTCCCCTTCTACTTCCCTCTTGGGTAAGATTGATTTCTGTATCCATCTGAGTGTTAAACATATTCTTCCCTCTTTGAACCAATTCCAATGAGAATGAAATTCAAGTACTAGTCACCAGCCTCCTTGTTTCCTCCTCCACTATAAAAGCTCTTCCTTGCATGCCTCTTTCATGTGAGAAAAATTTCTCCATTCAATCTCTCCCTTCCCCCTTCTCCCAGTGTATCCCTCTTTCTTATTATTTCATTTTTTAGATCATCACAACATAATCAACTCACACACCTGCCCTCTGTCTATGTAGACTCATTCTAACTGCCCTAATAATGATAAAGTTCTTAGCAGTTGCATATATCATTTTTGATATAGGAGTATAAACAGTTTAATTTTATCAAGTCCTTTATGATTACTCTTTAATGTTTACCATTACATGCTTTTCTTGAGTCTTCTGTTTTAATGTCAAATTTTCTACTTAGCTCTGGTCTTTTCATTAGGAATGCTTGGGAATCCTCTATTTCATTAAATATCCATTATTCCCCCAACCTATTGTATTCAATTTTTCTGGGTAGGTTATTCTTGATTATCATCATAACATCTTTGCCTTCTGGAATATCTTATTTCAAGCCATCTGTTCCTGAAAGCTGGTAAACCTTGTTTGATCCTGACTGTGACTCCATGGTATTTGAATGGTTTCTTCTGGGTGCTTGAAATATTTACTTTTTGTCCTGGGAGTTCTGGAATCTGGCTATAATATTCCTGGGAGTTTTCATTGTGGGATCTCTTTTAGGAGTGATGGATTCTTTCAGCATCTATTTTACCCTCTGTATCTAAGATACTGGGGCAGTTTTCCTTGATGATTTCTTAAAATATGAGGTCTAGACTCTTTTTTCTTATTACGGTTTTCAGGTGGTCCAATAGTTCTTAAATTAACTTTCCTTAATCTATTTTCCAGGTCAGTTGTTTTTCCTATGAGATAATTGACATTTTATTCTTTTTCCTATTCTTCTGACTTTGATTGATTGTTTCTTGACATCTTATGAAATCATGAGCTTCCACTTATCCAATTTTAAGCTTAAGGAATTATTTTCTTCAATTTTTTTGTATCTCCTTTTCCACTTGTTCTATTCTGCTTTTTAATGAGTTTAAGCTTAAGGTGGCTGCAGCCACCTTCAGGGTCCACCACTGGTGCTATTTCTGAGCATGCTCCATGCTGGCACCCACCTGGTATTGCTGACCTCCTTAGTTGTTTTGGACTGGAAGAACATTTTGCTTTGACCTTTTGCTGGCTTTGCCACTATAAATTTTTATTTAAGGATTTATTTTCAAGTTCTTCAGAGGGGAATGTTGAGAGAGTTCTGCTGGGTTGCTGCCTCTAATCTGCTAAAATTTTGGCTTCTCAGTGAAGAGAACATATAATAGATCTGGCCCTGAAAAAATAGGGCCAATGTGTACTTGTTACAAATTCAATTCAAACAACAGATAATACATGAATGAAGTTCAACACATACTTCTTGGAGAATATTTACTTTTTAAAAATTGATTGGTCCACAATGAGACAGTCAGTTCTAAATACAATCAGCCTAAATAAGATGAGTTCTTTCTCAGTGGAAGTAAGCAAGGCTAGGTGATGACCTGACAGGAATGTTTTAGTGAGAATACTGATATCAATAGAGAGAGATTAGATAGATATATAATGTGACTTTAAAAATTCCTCCCAACTCCAAAATCCTATGCTTCTATCTACTCAGTTTCTACATTACTCTGTAACTTATGTATCTTTCCCCTTCTCCATCCTCATCATTTTTTGGAGGAAAAAAAAAGAACAAGTTAATTTTAAAAATCTATACATTTTTTAAAACAATCAGATAAATTAAGACAGATATCTATTTAGTAACCACTTAATGAACTGTTTTCAAAATATATATTTGTTTGAATCTTATACTTTATAAGCTTATACTTCTAAGGAGTTGTATGAAGCTTAGAGTTGCTACATGTCCATAGTCACATAGCTAGAGTGTGTCAGAGGCAGGATTTGAACATAAAACTTCCAAATGTAGCATATCATCTATGCTATCTGAATTTGAATAGTCTGCCACTCCTTGCCTTTTTCACAAAAAAGTTTGTTGTATAAAACTCTTGAGACTGAGTTCTAAGACTTTCAGACATTCTTTCCCCTCAAATCTATTTAAAATGATTTTTAGCATTACAGAATTTTGTCTTGCCCACCATCTTTCTTACTGAGGTTTGATCAATTTCCCTTTAGAGATGTAGGGTTTTCATTGGCTTCTTTTTGCAAGTAGATTTTAGAGTGTTAATAACCCTGAAGATGTTAGCTGGCTTTCCAACTTTGAATCTGCAGTATAAACAATTTAAGTTATGTTTTAAAAAATTAATATTAATTTAAACCATCTGTCCACCATCTGCTAATCTGAGATTCAAAATCAAAGTTTCTTTGTGATCTTTAATCAGACAGTTAGCAAAACACATATACATTCATATAATGAATTTGAATTTCTTCTAGCAAGGAAAAGAAGCTAAAAAGTTAGATTGAACAAGAATAAGTGTACTGTTAATGTATTATAAATTGCTACTAGAAAGAGATTTTCATGTAGATCAGGAAAGTGTTAAGCATCAGAATCCCCAATGTTGATCTCACAGACAACATAGAATAGATCTTGCTCTGCTCTGAATATAGAAATAAGCTATCAGTGAGAGAGAAACTACAGACTATAGATTTAAACAATCCTAGAGTTTGTATCTGACAAACACTAACTACCAAGATAGAAAAAAATCTTCCAAAATTAAAAAAAATAAACTTCTAAGTTACCAAAGTATTAATCATGTCCATTATTAACAAAGAAATAAATAGGGCTATCAAAAGTGGGAAGGGTGTGAAGAATTATTTTTTTTCCTAGTCAATATTTTCATCCTTTTGTCTTACCAAGTTTCTGGGGACTAGCTTTGTTGTATTATAATTTACCTTGTTACACCTTGATTGTTTCTCTTCCTGAAAGATTATTCATGTGAGAGGATCCTGGAAAGATGGCAAAATATGGTAGGACATTACCTGGCTATCCCAAATTCCCCCACAAATAATTTAAAAGAATTCCTCAAAGTGAACTTCAGAGAGGTACAAATACTTAAAAGTCAGGGTAAAACAGGTGCCCAGCTTAAGACAACTTGGGAGGATAATAGGAAAGAATTGTCCTCCTGGAATTGTGTTCTGCATTGACTGAATTGCAGATACCTCTAGGCAGATACATCTGACTCGACAAAAAAGTCCTAGGGGTAGCTATGTCTGGTGGCAGCCTCAGCTTCAGAAATGTTTATCCCCTGGACAATGGTTGTGTCAGGTGACTGATCAAGAAAAGATTGCAGGCTCCTTCACTGGCACTGAACATGTGGTCCAGGTGCCCTGAGCAGACAAGGTCACAGGCTACGGCTGGGGACAAGAAGAAACAGGTGAGTGTGGCCTCAGAGAGGCAGGCACCCTGATGGCTGTGGTCACACAAAGGATAATGGAGTCCCTGGTTTTGGTTCCAAGGTAGAAGAGTGAGCTTGCACCTGCTGGAAGGACTACAGAGAGTAAGAGTATTTGCAGTGACTAAATTGCTCAGGGCCCTGCTGCAGCTCAGGAGAGGAAAATAGTATTTGAGGTACTATCTCAGGTCCCCAGATAGATCTCAGAAAACTACAGCACAAAAAACCTGAAGCCTGAGATATTGTTCCTTATACCTTGGGACTACAGCCCAACTTTAACATAAAGTTAACAGCCAAGAAGTAGGCCACTTTTAAAAAATGAGTCAACAGAAGAGAAAGAACCTGACAATAGATAGCTACCATAGTGATAGAGAAGATAAAGTTTCAAACTTAGAAGAAGATGAAGTTAAAACAGCTATGTCTAAAGCTTCAAAGAAATATGTAAAATGGTCACAAGCTCAAAAACAGTTTTTGGAAAAGCTTACAAAAACTTTAAAAATAAAAAAGTGTTGAGGAAAAATTAGGAAAAATAAGAGCAATGCAAGAAAATCAAGAAAATTATCCAAAGAAAATTAACCAATTGGTAAAAGATCCAAGAACTTACAGGAGAAAATAACTCCTTAAAAACTAGGATTGGGCAAAAGGAGGCTAAGGACTTCATAAGGCACAAAGAAATTAAAATGCAATCAAAATAATGAAAAAAATAGAAGAGAACACAAAATATCTCTTTACATAAACTACTGACATAGAAAACAAATTGAGGAGAGACAATATAAGAATTGTTAGACTACTGAAAGTTATGATTAAGAAAAGAGTTTAGACAGTATTATTAAAAGAAATTATTTTTTTAATTGCCCTGAAATTTTAGAACAAGAGGATAAAATAGAAATTGAAAAGATTCACCTATAGCAACCTGAAAGAAATCTCAAGATGAGGACTCATAAGAAGATTATTGTTAAGTTTTGAAGATCCAATGTGAAGGAGAAAATACTACATGCAATTAGAAAGAAACAATTTAGAAAGAAAAATTGGGACACTAATTCATTGTTGACAAAATTTTGAACTTATCCAACCATTTTGGAGAGCAATCTGGAATTATTCCCAAAGAATTATAAAATGTGTTTTAGCCTCTGACACAGCAATTGCACTATTAGTTATATTTCCTAAGGTGATCAGGGAAAAAGAAGAAAGAACACATGTGTCCTAAAATATTTTGAGCAGAAGATGGCTGAGTAAGCAGAAAGTCCCTGTAACTCTTCCATACTCAACTCCAAACAACCATAAAATAGAGCCCCCAAACAAATTCTAGAACAGCAGATCCAGCAAAAAGATGAGTTGAAACAATCTTTTAGCCAAAGAGACTTGAAGGATCAGCAAGAAAATCCATGTCACTTCGGTGAAAGGGAGCATAGTCCAGGACTGAAAGCACCTCAGAAAGCCAGCAACAAGCTCTACCTCAGAAAACCAACAGGAGATCCTGAGCCCAAGTATGGAAGATTAGGTAAATGCCAACACCGGAACCCTTCATATGCCTTAACATAGCCAGGGGAACCAGCAGACTCAAGTTCTTAGAACCCATGGGATTTAGTATAGCCTCAGGCAAACAGCAGCCTCCAAAAGTCAGACCACTAAGTGCTTCAGTGTAGCCATGGGGAAACACAGAAATATCCCACCAGGCTTGAGCACATGCCAAGAACCACCATTGAGACTCCAGCTCAGCACCAAGTAATAAGCTACCAGGCCTCTACAACCTCTAGCTGCACCAGTCACATCCCCACCCCACCTCCTCACCAAAACACCAGCCATGAGGGTCCCCCTTGGGCCTCAGGATAACATTAGCACAGCACCAGGTAAATAACCAGGGCCTATAACCACTAGCACAAGAAGCTGGAGGCAGCATTCCTTCCATCCTGGGAGTAGAGTACACATTTAAGAGAAAGGAAAAAGGTGAAAAAATGAGCAAGAAACAACATAAAAGAATCTTACCATAGAAAGTTATTATTGTGATAGGGAAGACCAAGACACAAAGTAAAAAGAGGACAACGACATAAAAATACCTACAGACAAAACCCCAAAGAAAAACAGGAAGTGGTCTCAAGTCCAAACAATATTCATGGAAGAGCTCAAAAAGAAACTTTAAAATCATATAAGAGAAGTAGAAGAAAAATTGGGGAAAGAAATGAGTAATGCAAGAGAATTATTTAAAATGTCAACAACTGTTGAGTCAACAACTTGGGAAATTGCTTAAAAAGTAGAATTGGCCAAATGGAAAAGAAGATACAAAAATAAACTGAAGAAAACTACTCCTTAAAGAGTACAATTGGCCAAATGGAATAGAAAGTATAAAAGTTAACTGAAAATAAGACCTTAAAAATTAGAATTGGGCAAGTGGAAGCTAATGACCCTATGACACATTATGAATCAATCAACCAAATTTAAAGGAATGGAAAAAATGGGAGAAAATGTAAAATATTTCATGGGAAAAACAACTGACCTGGAAAATAGTTCCAGGAGACACAACATCAGAATCATTGGACTACCAGAAAGCCATTATCAAAAGGAGGACCTGCACAGCATCTTTCAAGAAATTGTCTAGGAAAACTGCCCAGATATCCTGGAACCAGAGGGTAAAATAGGCATTAAAAGAATCTAACAATCACCTTAGGGAAGAGATAAAATAAACGCCTAAAGAAACATTATAGACAATTTCAGAACTATCAGGTCAAGTTAAAAATACTATGAGTGGTCAGAAGAAAAACAATTCAAATATTACAGTCACACACAGCATCACACAGGACTTGGCAACTGCAATGTTAAAGGATTAGAGGTCACGGAGAGCAAAGGAGATAGGACTACAACCAAGAATTACTTACCCAACTAAATTAAGCACAATACAGCAGGGAAAAAATGTTATTCAATGAAATATAAGGATTTCAAGCCTTGATAAGGAGAAGACTAGAACTAAACCAAAAATCTGACCTCCAATATTAAGATCCAAAAGAAACATACACAGGTAAAAAGGAAAAAGAAAACATAAGTGATTCAACAGAGCTAAAGTGTTTACATGCCTACATGGGAAGATGATACTTGTAACTC
Organism: Pseudochirops corinnae; assembly: GCA_028646515.1. Lineage (NCBI taxonomy): Eukaryota > Metazoa > Chordata > Mammalia > Diprotodontia > Pseudocheiridae > Pseudochirops > Pseudochirops corinnae. Next base: position 150,518,325 of record CM053587.1, on the reverse strand, counting down.
TTAAAATTTGTATCATTAACAGTACAGACAGAGGGAATATACATAGACAAAGGGTATGGGTATAAGGTGAATTTAAGGGAATGACATAAAAATTAAGGGATGAGAAAAAGGAGTACAGTGGATGCAGAAGGAAGGGAAAGGTATAATGGGGCAAATTATGTCATGAGAAAGACCTATTACAGTGGACAGGACAATGGGAAGGTGAGTGATGAGCATTGCTTGAACCTTACTCTCATAAGTATTAGCTCAAAGAGGGGATAATATACACAATCAACTGAATGCAGAAATCTATCTTACTCAACAGGGAAGTAGGAGAGGAGCAGACTAAATGAAGGAGAGGTGGGGTGGGGACTGAGAGAAGGGAGGGCAGATCATGGGATGTGATAGACAGAAGAAAAACATTGGTGAGGTGGGAAAGGGTGAAAGGAAAGAGGAGAGAAACAGGAGGACAAATAGGATGGATGGAAAAATGCAGGAATTAATCATAACTGAATGTGAATGGGATGAACTCTCCCATAAAAGGTAAGTGAATAGCAAAGTGGATCAAAACCCAGAAACCTACAATAATGCCAAGCAGGAGCACCTTTCCAGAGGACTGCTGGGAATGGCTTTCAAGGTTCTGATTACACAGTATAGTGAACTCTCTATTCATTCAGTAACAAACCAAGACAAAACATTCACAGAAATCAAAGTACAATACTCACAATGCTATGGCATAACAACCTATCACTAAAAGGGCCATATAGTTTTCACCAAAGTGGTCACATAGTCTTAAACAAAGTACATTCATGGAGTAACTAAATCATTTAGTAAGTCCTTAATTCAATCACAAAGTACAAAAGTCAAAGTTCTCCACCCCTGGGTCACATTGTCTCAATCTCTTCAATCAAAAGTCTTCTTTCTTCTTAATTAGAAAAGTCCTTAAATCAATCATCTAAATGTAAAGGTCAAAGTTCTCCACCCCTAGGCCACAGTGAATCACAATCTTCTCAATTTCCATTAAATACCCAAAGAAAGGTATCTTGACTTGAGGCTGGCTCTCAGCTTCCATGGTTCCTCTTCCATGGTCCCAGCTCCTGCCAGCTCCTTGTTATCTAGCTCCTTGTCCAGTTCCTGTTCCATACTAAAACTAACAGCATCTAGTCCACTGTTAGTCCTTCACAGTTTCTGTTCCTGGGAAGACAAAGCTTAACAAAGCCACAATAACATTCATGCCCATTGCCGGCACCACCATCAATTCACTTTCTGCCTGTGAAATCAACATAGACCCAACAACAAGGTCTGAGGAATCAACACAAATCAGAAGTATAGTCCCAGGACCTCTGAAAACATCAGCAAAACCCTCTTCCAGAATTTCTATAAACATACAACAAGAAAATCCTCTTTCAGGGCTTCTGAACTAGCAGCAAGATCTCAGAGCTTCCATAACAATAGCACCATCCTCTATCAACAGACAAATCTGACAAAGAAAAATCAAAACAGATGACAAACTACCAGCACCACAGCCATGCCTCCTCCCAGTTCTCCTCTCTTTTCATTTCTCAGTTCTTTTCAGTTCTCAGTTCAGTTTTCAGTTCTCAATTCTTCTCTCTCTCCAGCAGTAGCAGCTCAGCCTTCATGCTACGTGCTTCCAGCAGTCCTGACCTCTCTCACCTTGGGCTTTTCCTTATATATGGTATTAGCTCCTCTCTGTTCTGCCCCTTCCTGTTACATCAATAAGTTCATCCCACTGTGGGATTCACAAATTTTGGATCTTAATACTTAACCAAATCATGAACTTGAAACAAGGTGCTAAGTACCTGTTTGCTTGCCAATACAAGGGGCATGGAAGATCTTCAAATCCCCATTACCATTACCTATACTTTCAAAAAACACACCTGAAGCAGAGAGACACACACAGAGCAAAAGTAAGGGTCTGGAGTAGATTCTATTATGTTTCAGCTAAAGTAAAAAGAAAAGCAGGGCTAGCAATCCTGATCTTAGGCAAAGTAAAAGCAAAAATAGACATAATTAAAGGAGATGAGGAAGGAAACTACATCTTGCTAAAAGGTACAATAGAAAATGAAGAAATGAAATGAAAAGAGCAAGGAATAGTCTACCTGTCAGATCTATGGAGAGGGAAGAATTCATGACAAAACAAGAATAATTTTGATAATATTAAAATGAAAAGCTTTTGTACAAACAAAATCAATGCAACCAAGATTTTAGAAAGAAAGCAGAAAGCTGGGAGACAATCCTGACAGCAAGTGTCCCTGGTAAAGGCCTCATTTCTAAAATATATTGAGAAATGAGTCAAATTTATGAGAATACAAGCCATTCCCCAAATGATAAATGGTCAAAGGATATGAGCAGGCAGTTTTCAGACGAAGAAATCAAACCTAACTATAGGCATATGAAGAAGTGCTCTAAATCACTTTTGATTCAAGAACTGCAAATTAAAACAACTCTGAAATACTACCTCATACTGATCATATTGGCTAATATGACAAAAAAAAAGGAAAATAATACATGTTAGAGAGGATGAAGGAAAACTGGGACATTGATGCAAGTAGTGAACTGATCCAAGCACTCTGGAGAGCAATTTGGAATTATACCCAAAGGGTAACCAAACTTTGTACATGCTTTGACCCAGCAATAACACTACTAGGTCTGTATTCCCAAGAGATGATTTTAAAAAGAGGAAAGGCCCTACTTGTGCAAAAATATTTATATAACAGTTCTTTTCATGGTGGCAAAATATTGGAAATTAAAGGAATGCCCATCAATTAGGAAATGACTGAACAAGATGTGGTATGTGAACATAATGGGATATTATTGTTTTATAAGAAATGGTGAGCAGGAAGACTTCTGAAAAACCTGGAAAGACTTTAATGAAATGATACAAAGTGAAATGAACAGAACCAGGAAAACATTGTATACAGTATCAGCAACATTGTGTGATGATCAACTATGAATGATTCAACTCTTCTCAGCAACACAATGATCAAAGACAAGTACAAAGGACTCACAAAGGAAAATGCTATCCATATCCAGATAAAGAATTGGTGGACTCTGATTGCAGATAGAAGCATATTTTTTTTCAGTTACTTTATTCATTCTCATGGTTTTTCCCCACCTTGATTTGCTTCCTTTTCCATAACTGTGATGAATATGGAAATGTTTTACATGATAACACATGTATAAGCTATATCAGACTTCCTAGCATTTTCAGAATAGGGGAGGGAAGGGAGAGAGAAAAACCTGGACCTCAAAACCTTGTAAAAATGAATGCTAAAATTTTTATTAATATGTAATTGGGGAAAATACCATTTAAAGAAAAAAAAAGAAAATAAATAAGTAAAATATAGGAGTTCTCTTTGTGGTGGCAAAAAACTGGAAAATGAGGATTGTCTAAACAATTGAGGAATGGCTAAACAAGTTGTGGTACAGGCTTGTGATGGAATACTATTGTGCTGTAAGAAATGAGCAAGTTCACCAGACTTCTAAGAGCCAACCCAGTGGAGTAGGCAGAAAAATCACCTTAACTCTTTCATATGCATTTCCAAACAACAAATACATAGCATCTCAAAATTAATTTGAGAACTGGAGAACCAACATAAAGATTGGGTGAAAAAATTTTCTAGCCAAAAACAACTTGGAAGTTTGGCAGGTCTGTCTCACTTGAGTAAAAGAGAACACAATCCAGGTCAGGCAGTATCCTGGCAAGTCAGTCAGCAGCAGGCCAGGCCTCAAGCAAGCCAGTGGGAGGCTCTGAGCCCAGTGTAGGTGAGGGATTGAGGCTCATGGCCCATTGCAGCAGTGGGTGAGTGGATAAGACTCCTCCTCCCCCCACCTTTTGGCCCTGGTACTGTACCAGGCACCCCCCCTCCACTGCTTCATCATAGCACCAGGAAAGTTGCCACCACCACCCCCATCCAACCCAAGTATAGCATGAAGATCCCCAATGTGACTCTGCATAGTACCTGGTGAGCCACCAGACACCTAAGGCACCATACGAATCAACCTCCCCCAAATCCACCTCAGCCCAACACCACAAGAGCACCCAGACTCTTGCAGTCCCAGTGTAGCATGAGGATCCCCCATATGCCTCAATACACCAAATGAATAGGCAGATACCAGAACCAACCCTGCCCCTACATGGCTCACTATAGCACTGGGCAAACAGGCAGACACCCACAACCCCAGTGTAGCAACAGCATCCTGCTCCCCAAGCCCTGTTCATCTCAGTGCAACACCACCAGATACCCATGGCACTGAACTGCACCATGTGAGCCACCAGATCCTTGAATTCCTGGCACAATATAAAGGTCCCCTGTGCACCTCAAGAGAGTAAAAGTGCAACACCAAGCAAACACCCAGGGCCGGCAGTCACTGGAGCAAGAAGCTTGGGACAATATCCCTTCTACCCAAGGAGCAGAGCTCAATTTTAAAAGTAATGAAATAGGCTGGAAAAGATGAGCAAAAAACAAGCAAAAAACCTTGATCATAGAAAGATATTATCATGATGGAGAAGATCAAGACACAAACTCAGAAGAGGGCAACAATGTCAAGACATCTACATACAAAGCCTCAAAGAAAAATGTGGATTCATTTCAAGTTGAAAAAGAACCCCAAGAAGAGTTTTTTTTTAATTTTAAAAATCAAATATGAGACATAGAAGAAAAACTGTGTAAAGAAATGAGGGTATTGCAAGAGAATCATGAAAAGAAGTCAACAGCCTGATAAAGGAAGCACAAAAATGGAAAAAGATGTAAAAAGATTTCCTGAAGAAAACAACTCCCTAGAACGTGGAGTTAATCAAACAAAGATTTTTTAAAAACTAATTAAAGAAAATAACTCCTTAAAAATAAGAACTGGACAAAGGGAAGCTAATGACTCCATGAGACATCAAGAATTAACCAAACAACACCAAAATAATGAAAAAAATGGAAGAAAATATGAAACATTTAATTGGAAAAACAACTGACCTGGATAATAGATCCCAGAGACATAATTTAAGAATTATTAAACTACCTGAAAGCCTTTATCAAAAAAGGACCTGCACATCATACTTCAAGAAATTGTCAGAGAAAACTGCCCTGATATCTTAGAACTAGAAAGTTAAATAGATTCTGGAAAAATCCACTGATCTAGGCTTGTACCTCCACCATCATAGAGATTAAAGACAAAGGACCTATGTATACAAAAATATTTATAGCAGAACTTTTTGTAATAACAAACAACTGGAAAATATGGGGGGAGGTGGTTATTAGTTGGGCATTAGATGAATAAATCATGGTATATGGCTATGATGGAATATTATTGTGTCACATGAAATAATGACAGAGTGGTTTCAGAGAAACTTGGAAGACTTTCATAATCTCATACAATGTATATTGAGCAGAATGAGAAGAGTTTATATTATGATTAAAACAATGTAATCATAGTATAGAATGACTAAACATACACACACATATCTAATGGTAGTTATCTCTAGGGAGTAGATGAGAAAGAAAAAAAGAAAGTTATATGATAATTTATATACATACATGCATACATGTTATGTATTTAAAATGAGTAGCAAGTTGTCCATAATAGATTTACAGTTTCATGAGCAATCATATTTTTTCCTATTTTACTATGTTATGAAAATATTTGTTTTATTTCTTAAGTTTGGAATTAATAAAATTTTAAAAATTTTAAAAAAGAATCCACTGATAACCTCTGGAAAGAGATCCCAAAATGAAAACTCTGAGGAACATTATAGTCAAATTCCAGGACTCCCAGGTCAAGGACAAAATACTTCAAGCAGCCATAAAGAATTCAAATATCAGAGAGCTACAGTCAGGATTACACAGGATATTTAGCAGCTTCAACATTAAAGGACTGGAAGGCACAAAATGTGATATTCTAAAAGGAATAGGTTTACAATCAAGAAACACCTAACTCAGACGAACGGAGTATAATCCTTCAGGGGGAAATGGTCATTCAATGAAATAGAAAGCCTTCAAGATTTCCTAATAAATAGATCAGACAAATAATGAAAATACATTAACAAAAATTTTGATTTTTAATTTTAAGACTTAAGAGAAGCATAAAAGGTAAAAAATAAAGAGAAAACATAAGGGATTCAATAAGCTTTACATTTCTTCATGGGAGGATGATACTTGTAATTCTTAAGAACCCTATCACTATTAGCACAGTTGGAAAAAGTATACATAGATAGAGGGTGTGCATAATATGGGGACATTGAGGGGATGCTATAAAAAAATTATGAGGTGACAAAAAGAGCAGAAGGGAGAGGTAGAATGGAGTAAATTATTTCAAATGAAAAGATATGATACACCTATTATAGTGGAGGAGAAATGGGAGGGAAGGCAGTGGGCATTTCCATTCTTATCAAAATTGGCTCAAGAAGGAAAGAGCATAAACAATCAGTCAGATACAGAAATTGATTTTACCCTATAGGGAATCAGGAGGGGAGGGTATTAAGTACAGAGAAAAGGACTGACAAAGGGAGGGCAGAATGGGGGAGGCAATGGTCAGAGCAAAATACTGGTGAGGAGGAAAAGGGTGAAAGAAGATATAGTATAAATAAGAGGAAAAATAGGACAAAGGGAAATACACAATTAGTAAACATAACTGTGAATGTGACTGGGATGAACTCTCCCATAAAATTGAAGCAGAGAGGAGAATGGATTAAAAACCAGAATCCCACAATATGTTGTTTACAAAAAACATGCTTGAAGCAGAGAGACACACAAAGAGTAAAGGTAAGGAGCTGGAGCAAATCCGTTTTGCCTCACCTGAAATTAAAAAAAAAAAAAGCAGGGGTAAAATCATGATCTCAGAAAAAGGAAAACCTTGGTTATTCATTTTAAATACACACACACACACACACATGAATTATCACTAGATTTTTATTAGGTTTGATCAAATAGATATAATTATAAGATATAAGGAAAGAAACTACATTGTGCTAAAAGGTAGCATGATGAAGCAATATCAATGCTAAATATAAGTGCACCAAGTGGCAGAGTATCTAAATCTTAAAGGAAGAGTTAAGTGAGTGACCAGAGGAAATAGACAGCAAAACTATACTTTCCCCTTTCCCCTCTCAGAACAAGATACATCTAACTACAAAGTAAAAAAGAAAGAAATAAAGGAGGTGGGTAGAATTTTAGAAAAGTTAGATATGACAGACCTCTGGAGAAAATTGAATGGAAATAGAAAAGAATATACATTTTCTTCTCAACAGTACAAGGCAGCTATACAAAAACTAACCATGTATTGTGGCATAAAACCCTCAAAACCAAAGGTAAAAAGGAAAAAATATTAAAAGCATTCTTTTTAGATCATAATTTGATAAAAATTACATTCAATAAAGGACCATAGAAAAATAGAATAAAAACTAATTGGAAACTAAAAAGTCTAATCCTAAAGAATAAGGGGGTCAAAAACTATTGTACAATGTGAAAGTATTTGCAGATCCTATACACGATTGCACGCCACCATGGGGGGGGGGGAAGGGAGGGGAGAAAATCTGAAACTCAAGTGATTGTGGAACTGAATCTTGTAAATAAAAAGTAAATGAGCAAATAAAAAAAAAAGAATAAGGGGGTCAAAGAACAAATCACAGAATCAATCAATAATTTCATTAAGGAAAATGACAACGATGGGACAACATATCAAAATTATGAGATGCAGCCAAAGTAGCAGTTAGGGAAAAAATGTATTTCCATAAATTCTTACATCAATAATATATGAAAAGAACAGATGAATAAATTTGGCATGCTACTAAAAAAGTATAAAAGGACAAATTAAAAGTCCCCAATTGAGCATCATATTGAAAATATTGAAAACCAAAGGTGAGATTAATGACTGAAAGTAAGAAAACTATAGAGCTAATAAATAAAAATAGGAGCTGGTTTTATGGGGGAAAAAAAGAGAAAGCAAGATAGATAAACCACTAGTTGATTTGATTGGAAAAAAGAAATAAGAAAATCAAATTACTAGTATCAAAAATTAAAAGGGTGAATTCACCACCAATGAAGAGGAAATTAAAGTAATCATTAGGAAATCTTTTGCTCAATTATATGCCAATAATTCTGATAATCTAAGAAAAATTGATGATTATTTGTAAAAATTAAAATTGCCCCAATTGAAAAGAGGAAATAAAATATTTAAATAACTCCATCTTAGAAAAACAAAATTAAACAAGTCATCAACAAACTCCCTAAGAAAAACTGCCCAGGACCAGATGGCTTCACAACAGAATACTACCAAACATTTAAAGAACAATCAATTCAATACTATATAAGCTATTTTGGAAAACAGGCAAAGAAGGAATCTTACCCAATTCTTTTTATGACACAAATATGGTGCAATACCTAAAACAGGTATTTTAATAATGCAAAGCCAACAGAAATCATATCATTATTTCAACAGATGCAGAAAAAAAAATACAGCACCCATTCCAATTAAAAATGGAGATCATGGGAACAAATGGAGCTTATTTTAAAATGATAAGTAGTATCTAGCTAAAACCAGTAGCAAGTATTATCTGTAATAGGAATAAGCTAGAAGCCTTCCCAAGACTTTCAGAGGTGACACAAGAATGCACATTATCACCACTATTATTCAAGACTGTATTAGAAATGGTAGCCATTGGGGCAGCTAGGTGGCACAGTAAATAGAGCACCAGCCCTAGAGTCAGGAGACCTGAGTTCAAATCCGGCCTCAGACACTTACATTTACTAGCTATGTGACCTTGGGCAAGTCACTGAACCCTAATTGGCCTATCTTCCCCCCTCTAAAAAAAAAGCAAAAAAAAGAAAAAGAAATAGTAGCTACGGCAATAAGAGGAGAAAAAGAAATTGAAGGAATTAGAATAGGCAATGGGGACATAAAACTATCATTCTTTGCAGATGATATGATGTTATGTGTGTGATGAAAGGTATCTAGATTTTTGGAAATTTAATTTATCATCTTTTGGTACCATTGGGTTGAACAAGAAAGCAGTGTGGCTGAGACTTGGCACAGACCAATATCTTACAACATTTACCAAAATAAGGTCAAAATGAATACATGACCTAGATATAAAGAGAGATTTTCCAAAAAAATTAGAACACAAGCATATGACTCATTAAACTTATGGACAGCCAAACATTTTATAAATAAATAAGAGAGAGCAAAGTTATGTATAAAATTGATAATTTTGTTTACATGAAATTAAAAAATTTTTGTACAAACAAAATAATGTAGCCAAGATCAGAAGGAAAGCAGAAAATTGGTACAAATTTTCTATATGCAGTTTATCAGATAAAGGTCTCATGTCTAAAATACATAAAGAGCTTTGTCAAATCTATAAGAATATGACTCATTTTCCAATTGATAAATGGTCAAAGGATAGGAACAGGTAGTTTTCAGATTAAGAAATCAAAACATTTTATAGTCATATAAAAATGCTCTAAATCTTTATTGTTTGGAGAATTGAAAATTAAAACAACCTTGAGATATTTTATCCTACTAGCTAGGTTAAAATGATAGAAGCAGAAAGAGACAAGTGTTGGCAGGGTTTTGGAAAAATTGGGACACTAATTCATTGTTGGTGGAACTGTGAACTGATCCAACCATTTTGAAGGGCAATCTGGAATTATGCCCAAAGAGTTATTAAACTACCTATACCTTTTGACCCTGAAATACCACTACTTGTTCTATTTCTGAAGACAATGAGGGAAAAAGAAAAAGAATCTATATGTTCTAAAATGTTTAGAGCAGTTTTTTATGTGGTGGGAAAGAACAGGAAATTGCAGGGATGCCCATCAATGGAGGAATGATTGAACAAATTTTGGTATATGATTGGGATGGAATACTGCTGTGTTGTGAGAAATGATGAGCTCAATGATTTTAGAAAAACTTGAATGAAAAAATACAGAGTAAAATGAGCAGAACCAAGAGAACATTGTATACGGTAATAACAATGTTTTAAAAACAACTTTGTGTGAATAGGTTATCTTGATTATTCTAAATGCCCCAAAGATGCTACATGTATCTTGAGAAAGAGCTCATAAGAAGAATTATGTTTAGAATAATTGTGTGTGTGTGTGTGTGTGTGTGTGTGTGTGTGTATTGGCAGCCAACTCTAGAGTGGGGGTGGGGGCTAGGGGTAGGAAAGAAAAAATACATAATAATTTCATTTTATATTTGAAAGGAATAGCAAGTTGTGCATGGTAGATTTGCAGTTTCATGTGCAATCATCTTTTTTTAAATACTACTTTATTTCTACTGTAAATAATAATAATGATAATAATACACACACACACATATATATATATATATACATACATATATATTTTTAACATTTGATTTTAGACAGGGACAAAGTAGAGAACAGAACAAGTGGGGGCGGAATAGGAAGGAGGGAAATATCATCAGTCATACACAATATGTCCACTGTGGAGATGTTCTGCATAACTAACTGTGTACAGCCTGTATTGAATTGCTTCTCTTTCCAGTGAGGGTGGGTGATGAGCAAGGAAGGGAATCTAGAATTTAAAGTTCTATAATCAAATGTTTAAAATATATATATATGTATATCAATATAATAATAATACTTATTATTATTTACATGCAAATGGGATTTAAGATACACAGGCACTGGGGTAAGGAGATCCATCTTGCCCTACCAGAAAGTCAGAGGGGTGATGAGGGAGGATATAGGAGAGAGCAGATTTGGGGAGGAGGTATACAGTGGGATCACCATTTTGGGGCGGTGGGTAGGGGAAAGATGGGGAGAAAATTTGTAACTCAAAATCTCGTGGAAATGAATGATGTAATCCAAAAATAAACAAAAGTTAACTAAAAAAAAGAAATAGCCAATAAAAAAAATTTGAATTCAGCAATATGTTGCTTTAAGGAAATGGATTAAGTATGAGAGATACACAAAAAGATAAAATAAAGGGCAGGAGTAGAATTTATTATGTAAAAAAAAGCAGAGATATTTATCATGATATCAGACAAAGTTAGAGCTAAAATAGATTTAATAAAAAGAGAAAAATAGGGAAACTACACTGTGTGTCACCAATATTATTCAATACTTTCTTACATCATTTAAAATAACTTGACAGTATAAAATGCCTGAGTGCACCTGCTAAAACAGACACAGGAACTAAATGAACATAAACATAAAATACTTTTTATACAAATATAGTAAGAGTTAAATAACTGGAGTATTATTTATTTGTTCATGAGTAGGTAAAGCCCATATAATAAAAATGACAACTTTACCTAACTAATCTATTTAATGCCATTCCAATCAAATTATTAAAATAAAAGTTCTCTTACTGAGTTAGAAAAATAATAACAAGGTTCATCTGAAAAAAATAAAAAATAAGAAATTTAAAGAAACCAGAGGGAAAAAATGTAAAGAAAGGAGATTCAGCAGTATTAGACTTCAAACTATATTTATAAGGCAAGAGTGTTGTTGAAGTATAAAATGGATAATTTCAATTATTTTAAATTAGAATTTTCTTGCACAAATAATACCAATGTAGCAAAAATATAAGGAATGCAGAAAATAGGGGAGAAAAACTTTCATAGGTGGCAGAGCCTGGATGGCAGCGTAGAAGCAGGAAAACTCCACAGTTGCCACATAATCACCTCAAAATCCATAAAATATGACTCTAAACAAATTTTAGGGGTCCAGAACTCACAAAATAACAGAAAAACACATCTCCCACTGAAGGCAGCTCAGCAGGTGGGACAGGAAGGGCTCATCGCAGAGCATTGGGAGTCAAAACCAGCCCATCCAGAAACCGTGGCTTGGCCACGGGGTCGCCAGGACAAGCCGCAGCGGGAGCCTTCAGAAGAGTGGATCAGTGGCAGCTGTGGCAATTTCCAGAATTATCAAGCCATAAGAAATAAGGACTAAGTGAAAGATTAGTGGAACTCGGCTAAATTTGGGGCAGAGGGTGCAGCCAAACTGCCTCTAGGGCAAGGAAGCCACAGAAGAGGCATCCCTGCTGCCACTTCCACATGGCTGCTTCAGAAGCTCCCACCCTGCAGACTGCAGGGGGGCCAAGCAATCATTCAGAGGCTAAGTGCTCTTGCCTTGAGCTGCCTGAATAGGGATCGTTGGGTGGTGGTCCTGGGGTGTGTTTTCAGTGAGCCAAAGCTGGTGGGGGCTGCAGAGGCCTCCTAATACCTCTGGCAGCTGCAAAAACCCCAGCGATTTCGGACAGAGCTTTCACCTATGGAAGCAGAGTTCCATAGAGCTAAAAAGTCAAGTAATTGACTGGCAACATGATCAGGCAAAGGAAGCAAAGTAAGAACAGCAATACGACTTTAGATTCCTATTTTGGGGATGAAAAGGATCAAAGCATGGAATGGGAGGAAGACAACACAGTCAGAATTCGTATACCAAAAGCTTCCAA